>PVJD01001107.1:0-303859 GCA_004026545.1 Mormoops blainvillei | reverse complement strand
CTGCTGAGAGGCCATGGTAGATGAGGACTAGTGATTGGATTTGGCAACACAGAGATCCTGAATGCCCTTGTGAAGTAGTTTTAGATGAGGTGGATGAAAACCTAGCTGGAGTAGGTTCAGAAAAGAAGAACTGAGAACAGTACACATAGACAACATTTTTGAAAAGCTTAACTGTGAAAGAAAGAAGTAGGGCAGTGGTTCCCTGCTTTCTCGAGGCTTAGCGGCATAGTCACTTCTGGTACCAGTTGTCTGGGAGAAGTTATTTTTGCAGAAACCTAGTTATTACCATTAAGCTTTTTTTCCCCTCCTGACAGCTGTCATTTTGGGTTGCTTCCCTCATTGACAATGCCTAAGTTAGGACTTACTGAAATCTTGCTTTTTTTCTGATCCTCAGGATGCAAAAGTACTAGAAAATACTGAACCAGCCTTTGTTTAGGGACAAAGATACTGTCCTCCAAAGCAGGTTAACGGGAATGTCAGTTTGGAGAGACAGCATTTCCTGACAGTTGGGGCAGCAGTTTAGTGCACATATTTATCCAGTGCTTCCTCTGTGCCAGCAGTCTGGGTGTTTTACATCATTATCCATTTAACCATAATAGCTGCTTGGGATGATGGAGCTTCATAAAGAAAATCTTATAGGTAAATAACTGGCAGTTTGGACAACCCTCTCAGCATTGCGTTTTATCTTACCAACTTTGGTAGCTTGATGAAATGCCCCGGGATGTTGTATGAATGACTATGAAGGGCCAGGCACATTTTTGGAACTAGGCACAAAGGCATTTAAAGGAGTTACATTGCGGGTTACTTTTTAAATATTAAGAACTTCTGATTAAGAAGCTCTGTTTTTCTTTTTAGAAACTGAGAGGCTCAATTTTGAGAAAAACACCCCAATCCAGTGAAAATTATCCGAAATATCCTAAATATGTAGAATTTATAGGCCCCTTTTAACCATGCGTTCTGTTGTCCCTTTCTGCAGTTATTGATTTTTCCTGGTGCCTTTTCTATAACTCCTGCCTGACCACATTCACTTTCTTATGGATTTATTGCCTACCTTTTACCACTTTCTCTTTAGAGAAATACTATGTCAAACTTTTATCCCTTTTATCAGCTTACAATAACTTAAAGATAGATTGTATTTCTGGCCTAAGCATGTTTACAATGACCCTTAATAGTATTTGAATTATACTGTGGTTTTCAGTTAAACATCTTAGTATACTGTGCTTTTATTTTTTTAATGTGCGGACCTCACTTCTTGACTCATTTACATATCCTTAGGGAATGATAAATGCCTGAATTGGGCAAAAAAGAAATTTTACTTTGAAATTGTTCTATTCTTTTCTTTTTTTTTTTGGTGCCCTCTAGGAATGAACTATTTAAAAATTTTGAACTTTGTAGGCACATTTTTTATTTTAAAAAAAGAGGGAAAATGACTTTTTAAAATGTGTTGGCAAAACCTGAAAAGAAAGCTCTTTAAAAAAAGAACTCTAGCCTGACAAGAGAACAGGAAGAAATGATTACTGATGATTTCAATTTCCAGTAAATTACAAAGCATACGTAATAGGCTTAGAAGAGAGATGATGCCTGTGGTATACTTCATGCTGCCTTCACAGATAAGTGTGTAAATGAAAGGGAAATATGAATTCTTTCAGCCTGGCAAATCTACACCATTTTGGTGGAGTGAAAATGAATGAAATTGAAATAATTCTATTATTCCTTACTGAAAATAAGACATATAAATGTTTTTGATGTGTTTCTAGAGAATAGTGTACTTGTAGATTTGCTGCAAAGAAACATAATAATGAATCAGAGGTAACTAAGTATCAAAAATAAGAGTATAATAGTGGTTTATATAATACATACTGTAAAATCTGTGGCTAGGAATGATTTTTTAAAAACTTCTTAGAATTTAGCCAATAGTTTACAATGGGAAAGAAACTCCATTCATATAACAAAAATTTATTGAAAGCCTACAGTGTGCCAGGTTATATTATTAATAAAACAAAGTCTCTGCTTCTGCAGGAGGAGACATAATAAACATACAGATAATTATATCATTTCACTTAAATGATATCATAAGGGCAGTGAAGGGAAAGACATCCACCCTGAGGCAATGGTGCTTAAGCTGAGAACTGAGGAATGACAAGGAGGTAACCAGTTAAATTGTAGCCCCTCCTTGTACACGCATACACACTGACTGACAATATTCACCACACTCCCTGTGTCCCTTTTCACTATCTTTTCCTTTAGTCTTCATCGCCCGCTAATATAGTATATAATTTACTAATTTATTTTGTTTATTGTCTGTCTCTTCCTACTAGATTATAAACTCCTTGAGGGCAGGGTTTTCTGTCTGTTTGATCCAAGTACCTTGAATAAGTGCAGCGTGTATTTGTTGAGTGACTGAGCTGTGTTATGTGGCAGTCCATGCTGGAAAAGAGGCAAACCTCTAGATTAGTAGAAACGAGAAAGGAGTTGGGAGTTGGTACTGACCGAGCCCATTTAAAGTTGCAAGAACTATTTTGGTAGTACATTATTTATTTGACAAACATTTACTAAATACTAAACAATGGCGTTACAGTGGCAAATAAGACATTTGTGGTCCCTGTGTAATAGAGTTTACACTCTAGAAATGTGATATATATAATTGGTAAATAAATAAGCAAGGTAATGTTAAATAACAATGACTACTAAGAAGAAAATTAGATGAAGTGACAGAAAATGAAGGTAGGTTCTGGGGGGATACTTCTTTATGTTCTATGGGCAGAAAAGACCTTTCTAGAAGGTGACATTTGAGCTGAAACCTGAAAAACAAGGAGAAACCAGCCATGTGGATGTCTATGAGAAGAGCCTTCCAAACTCAGGAACAATGAGGACAAAGGAGGATAGTAGATGAAGCATGGTGAGCTAGGGGAGTGGCAGGAGATGAAATTGCACAGGTTAGATCATGCAGGGCATTTTAGGCCATGGAAAGAGTTTAGGTTTTTATTTTAATTTAATGGTAAACCATTAGAAAGTTTAACCAGACAAGTGATATGATCTGATTCACATTGTAAATGGGAACTTGTACTGAAATGGGTTCACATACTCATTTGTTTTCAGTGGTCACATAGTGTAAAAGTAGAAAACAAAATAATATTGCAACTGCATTGATAAATGCACCTTCCCTTTGGCCTAAATATTAGGAGACAGTGGAGAGATGACTGGCAAACAAACCAGGGGGCATAGGCCCTGCGTTAAGAGGTGTAGCCCCTCCTGAATCCCACCAAGTTTAGGACAAATGGAATTATATGCCCATTATTGCCAGGTCTTTTAATTTCGAAGGGAAGGAAATCTAATTTGGATCTAATTTTCTTTGTTAAACAACTTTTCAATTTATATGATTAGGTATTAGCAATTAATCCAAGAAGTTTGTGAAAATACTGTGAGCCAAATACACCAGCTTTGCAAATACAGTGGGGTCCCATAAATGATCTTTGCAATCTCTGGATTAGGATGATGGCAGTGGAGATGCAGAAAAGTAGATGGGATTGAAATACAGGAATTTTGAAGGTAATAATGACAAACATGATGAAAGTGTGGATATGGAAGATGCAAGAGATGGGGATGAAAGGGAGGCCTCATCATTAACACTGGATTTCTGGCATGAACAACTTTGTAAATTGTGGCCTATTTACTTAGATTGGGAAATCTGGGGAAAGACATGTTGTGGGTGCAATAAGACCAATATTTAGTATTGAGGCTTTTTAGATTTGAAATGCTTGTGAGTCATCCAACTGGAGATTTCCAGAGAGGGTTGGCTGTAAAGGACTGGTGCATAGAAATGAGTCTTGACTGGAAATAAAAATTGGGAGTTACTGACATATAGTTGAGTTGAAGCTGTGGGAGTAGATAAGCTCAACTAGGGTGAGGGGCTGACAGAGCAGAGGAGAGGGATGTGTCCAACTTAAGAATCATAATTGTATCCTCTTTATAACCACGTCTGCTCTCCCTTTCTGTAAACTCTCTCTATATAAATTTATGGATTAAGCGTAGTTAAATTTATGTTTCCGACTTGAGAAAGTACCGCTTTTATCTTTTTAGTAAGTGTGACAAGTATCCTGGGAACCTCAGGAACTCCAGGAATTTTAACTTCTAAAGAGTTACACACACACACAACTAGAAGAATTGGCTGGTTTTATAGTAAACATGCTAGACATAGAGGAAGAAAGCAGGGCTTTGACTATTTCTGTAAAGAGATTTCAGGGCGTAGGTCAACCCCAGAATGAAAATTTTATAGTTACCTTTATGTCCATGTTCTACTTATAAAATTCCCTTCTGTTTAATTATTTTTCTCCTCCCTGTCCTTCCTGCTATCTTCCTCAAATATTTGAGCATCTACTATATACAAGGCATTGTATAAGCATAGGCAACATAAGAGTAGTAAAAACCAAAAAAAACCCATGAAACATTTATTTTCAGTAATAATATCTGTTCAAACATTCTATTATTCTGACATCCATTTTGTGATTTTTTTCATGCTTTTTATAGTGGAGGGGTTAGTGTGTTAGGCTTAAAAATAAAAATCAGAATAAATATGAATAATATGCATTTCACTTTAGGAATCATTCCCCTGAGACTACCAGAAGCATTGTCATTAAGTTTCTATTTATCATTTCACCTTTGTTCAGCATTAAGCTAGCTGTTGTGTTTTCTTGACTTTCTGTCCTTCTGCTCAAGCTGTGAATGTATGTGAAAGAGAAGGACCCTGCTCAGTACAGACCATATGAGGGTGATGCTGTGTGCAGAGTATCGCACAGTGGCAGTTGGCCTCATAGAACACAGCAGGAGATACATCACAGTTCTGCTTTGCTTTGGAGTTCAATTCAGAGTAGCGATTTTCTTTTTCAAAAAATTATACTTAAACCTTTAGGTATCTCAACACTGACTTCCGGGGAGGCACTGCCGAAGCTGTCCTGCTAGTCGGCCTACGTCTTTGGTGTCCAGAGATAGCAGTATTTTCTTGAGATAGACTTTTTAATAAATCTTTACAAAGTTAGCCCTTTGGGTTGACCTTCAGGTATAAGACATGCTGCTTCTGTTTAGCGTTTTTAAAAAAGAACAAAAAGTAAATCTGAACAGAGCCTGGCTTTTCTTTTTGCTGCAAGTTTGTACTTGCTTTTATACCACATGTGCGCCTGGAGGCATCTTAAGATGGACACGATTTTATAAATCTTAAATAAAAGATAAATGCCTTATGGGTCTGGGATTTGCAAGTGTATAACACACTGTAAGTCAGTGAATCTGTTATAATACAATAAATTCTATTGTAATATAAACCAATTTATCAAGAATATGGCTCATGGATTACTAGCCTAATCCATAAAATGGGCCCCACTGTGAACATTTCATATTAATTTATTATGACTCTACTATGTGTATTATTGCTTAGTACTTATTAAATGCCAGACATTTCCTAGGCACTGAACAAAAGCAGAAGATGGGACTTGACCCAGGCCAAAAAGTTGTTTTGACACATTGACATGGGAGTAAGGCAGAGGAAGAAAAGTGCTACTTCTCTATGTGCCTCCTGTTGTGGTGCCTGTGCCCCTATACACTACTGACTCCTGAACTACTTCATTCTCACTTTAAAATCAGGAGTACATGTAGCAGTGCTCATGATCCATGTGTCCTATTCATAGTAGATATTAACAAAGAACCTGGGCTTTTAAGAAGAAAACACTGATAACGCCAACACCCCTGCCCTTCATTCTGTGAGATACCTTTAAAACTGGCAATCCAGCCCCTAAGGGGTTTCTAGAAATATTTATTTCCCAGAGCTTGTAAAATCAAATAAAGCACAGAATTTTTCTCTGGTTATATCTCTGTGAGTCTAATTCTGTATTGCACTTAATATAGAATCGTGTTTTAAAATATCTTATTTTTAATACCTGTCATCAAGTCTCATTTATCTCTTGTAGTTGGTCAGTTTTCCATTTTTTTTTTGTGGAGAATTTTTATACCCATGTTTAATTGGTTCAGCTACCAATTATGCTCCCATCATTTGGCTTATACCCAGGGAACACAAGTCATTTTTCATATTATCCTGAGAAAAAGATAATAAAATCAATCTCTTTGAAAAAATTAATAGATATTTCAAAGCCAGCTAGAAGTGATTTGCAGATTGTTTTTGATCATCTGCACTTCTGTCTTCAGTTAACATAAATAATCAAAAGTTGGCTGTGACACAGTATCATTCTTGAATAGAGTAGTGGTCATCTGGTTATAAATAATTTTAAAACCAGCCATCTGTCCTAAAGGAATTTAGGCATCAGAGTCTGATTCTTGTCTTAACTTCTACCCATCTTGGAAATTAGTGTTAACCCTGAGCTCATTTGGTTAGAGGAGTAAATACATTTAAGTAAGGCTGAGGTTGGTAATATTTGGTTGAATTAAGCTATAAACATTAATTAATGTTACATTAACTGATGACATTAATTGTTGATATTAAATGTGGTACAAGTGATTAAAATTTTGGTAAATAAAGGGCTGTAGACTTAGATGAAAAAATTGATGAAGATAATTTTAGATATCAAAATTACTCCCGCTTATATATAAGAAATGTTACAAGAATGTTATATAGATAACACCTGTCACTCCTAAAATGTATGTGGATTTCAGAATTAAAATCACAGTGAATACTTTTATTATTTCTCCCACTCCTCCCACTCTCGTTTCCTTTTTATTGCTACTGTTGACAATGCATATGCTCCTCAGAAACCCCTTAATTTCCCCAAAGTAATTTGTAATTTTCTTGTCTCTTGGGACGCAACCAGTGCTTGTTTTTTTTTTCTTTCTTCCTTTCTTTTTTTTAAATCTTAAGAAACTAATGAATTCCTGGGCATCACGTGTGTAGGAATAAATTCATTTTGAGTGACTTTTTCTTCTAAATTGGTAACAAAGTACTATGAATTTGCAGATTGGTTGTAGGTTCTAATAAGCAGTTCTGATGTTTAATTTTATCCATACCTGTATCAGTAAGGATACAGATTAAGCTATTGCATCAAAAAGGCCCAATGACTTTGATAAAAACAGATGGTATTTTTCTCTCACTGAATAGTCTAGGGCTGATAGGCAGCCTCTCCCTCACAACCTCATGGGACTTAGGCTGCCAAGGTGGCTCTGCTGTCCTTTAGATGTGACTTCCATGATTCCTCTGGAGACTTCATTACAGCAGAGGAATGTATGCCTAATGTATTAAGACCAAGACTTGGAAATGTTACTCATCATTTCCGCTCAGATTCTGTTGATTAGAACTTAGCCACCGGCCACACCTACTGGCAAGGGAAGCTGGGAAATACAGTCTCAGTTGGGTAGCCATGTACCAGCTAAAATTTGCTGAAGAGGGGAGAACAAATTTTGGAGGTCTGCCACTCCATCTTATATCTAATGTTTTCTTTGTTCATACATAAAATTCAATGTCAATTCAAAGTGAAGCACTTTCCCCTAACTCTTCCCCATACCTACTTCTCAAAAAAGAAATGAAAACAAAAGAGATATGCTTACTCTTGTGTTAAAATGGAAGATTAACCTGATACATTATATCTGCAATATCAGCAGAAATTGATAGAATTGTAGGCTTTTCCCCTCATTTGATATCTTTAACTACAGAGGGAAAATCAGAATAGGGAGCAGTTTGTGGATGGAATTATCAGATTTTTCGTACATGGTTATTAGACTGAAAGGCCAATTGGAAATGCCTGATGCCTGATGCCTGACAGGCGGTTGGAAATGAAGAACTGAAACTCAGGAGAGCAGTCAGGGCTGGAGTTAGAAATATGACAGTCATCTTTTTCGAGCTAATATTTGAGCCATGGAAGAATCAAGATCTTCAAGAGAGAGAATAAGGAGTTGGGCCTACTGCTTCAGGAACATCTGCTTCAAGAAAATGTGACAAAGCAGCCAAAGAATTGGGAGAAAACCAAGATGGTGTTAACAACTTAAATTAAAGAAGTGCATAGTGAGCAGTATCAGAGGCCACAGAATAAACAGAATGAGGCCTAAACCGGTTATTGGACCTGGCAATAAGGAGACCATTAGTAATCTTGATAAGTGAAGTATCAGTAGTACATAATAAACCAGATTTGGGGACTTCATTTGAGAAGTTTGGGTGAAGAAGGAAGAAGTTTCTAGTAGGTTGAAATGAAGATTGTTTTAAAAAGGTATGTATATTTTTAGATACACAGAAGGAGAGATTAAAGATTTGAGGAAGGAAGTGGAATAAACTGGCAGGAAACAGATGTGAAGTATAAGGCGGAAGCTGTGGGCTTAGCTTCAGAAAGGAGGAGACCCGTACTCTTGGGCAGTGGCATCTTGTGTCTAGGACAGTGCTGGACACCTAGCAGGTATTTGGAAACAAAGGTGCGAATGAAAGAAAGAAGGCAGGCTAGGTAAAAAACGGATATTTAGAAATAGAGAAGAGGTGAAAAAGAGTAAGTTAAGCCCTGACCGGTGTGGCTCAGTTGGTTGGGCATTGTTCCACAAAGTGAAAGGTCACCATTTCAACTCCCAGTCAGGGCACATGCCTGGGTTGTAGGTTGGTCCCCAGTCAGGATGCATATGAGAGATGAGAGGCAACCGGTCCATGTTTCTGTCTCACATCAATGTTTCTCTCTCTCTCTCTCTCTCTCTCTCTCTCTCTCTTCCTTTCTATCTCCCTTCCCCTGTCTCTAAAAATAAATAAATAAAAATCTTTAAGAAAAAGAATAAGTTAATAATACCTGATGAGTTAAATTCTATTATTAAAGTAGGAAACAAGATCATCAGACAAGGTGTTCATGAAGATGGTAATGACCATTCTAAGTGTTTTACATGTATTATTTCTCAAAACTGTAAGGTAAGTACTATTTCTCCACTTAGTAGATGGGCAAATTAAGGCAAGAAAGATGAACTAATTTGCCCTGAACCATATATTTTGTTTCATTCCTGAAAATAAGGGCATAATAGGCATTTGAACTGAAATAGTCTGCGTTTATGATCTAACCAATAGGTTACCACTTCCCAGGCCTTGGAGAATGAATGGCAGATTTCAAATATTCATGAACATTTAGAACATTTATAGTGGGAATGGTGCTCAGGAAGCAAGCATAAGATATATTTTTAAAAAATCTTTAATAGTTGTGAGTTTTTTAAAAAATGACTTTTTTTTGGTTATTCTAAAAGTAATACATAGTTATTGAAGAAAACTTAGAAAATAAAATATACATTTGAACTTAATAATCCTAAACCAGAGATAACCAGTGTTGACAATTTTGTATATTTTCATGTAACCTTTTTCGAAATTTATTTTTCTTTTTACAAAATGGTATCCTACTCTATGTTTGTATATACACATATATAGTTGTGTATAGAATTACATATATATAACTATAAAAACTATGTAGTTTATACAAGATCTGTCCATAAGGTATCCAGCCATGTAATATGAAAAATAGAGACATTTATTGAAGAAGATACAAAATACAAGAAACATTGTACACAGGACAGTAATGCCTCAGTCCCCTTCAAAGTAGGCATCTTGGGACCTCACACAGCTCCCAATCATGATCAGCGTCCCCTTGTATTTTCCTGAATCTCATCACTGGCCTGAAATCTCTTCCCTTTCAAAGGTGATTTTAGTTTTAGGAAAAGCCAGAAGTCACAGGGTGCCCAATCTGGGCTATAGGGGGGCTGAGTCACCTGGGTGATTGGATGTTTTGCAGGAGACATGATGCATGAGTAGGCGCATTGTTGTGATAAAGCTGTCAATCACCAGTTGACCTTAGCTGTGGCCTTGTGAGTCATTTAGATAGTTCCCATGGAGGGATGTTCAAGCTTAGTGCAAAATTTGACACAGATCCATTGCTCTATTCATTCAGCCATTTTGAATGTGATGGCCACACAGTACTCTTGCTCACTCAACGCATCTACCGCCTTCCACTGACTAGTACAGTGAAGTGGTCATTGTTCACGCATGCTCAATCCAGTCCACTTTCCTTGGCTGCCAGGTTACATCGATGTCACGCAAACCATTCTTATTATAGTAACAATGGCTAGAGTTTTTCCAGGTGGACCTCGTGTGTGTGTGTGTGTGTGTGTGTGTGTGTGTGTGTGTGTGTGTTACAGGTCCAGGCATCACATCCAGAAGCATTAATGCCTCTTCTGTCCCTCAAAGAGCTAAGAAAACTTTCTCAGAGGCCTCTTAGCAGGTCTGCATATGTCATTGGCTAGAAGTTGATATTAATGAGCCCCAGTCAGTTACTGGTCAAGGTAATGGAACCATGGTGATTTCTGATCAATATTTACCCCTGGATAGGGCATCCCTTCCCTTTGCAGACGTGAGAGGAGTGGACAACAGAGTGGACGACACTCCTACAATCAGGACTCTCCTAGTAAGAAAGAAGAAATGTTATATAGGCAATAGGTATCATTTCTTCTCAGCATTGTTGAAAATGTCTGATCTTGTTTGTCCTCTGAAGTTGGTTGTGGCAGCAGGGTGGGGGAGCACACTGAAGAAATGCTATATTTGACTCTTGTTGCTACCTGAATGCTTTCTCAGTTGGTAACATTTGATATTGTACTGGCCTCGATCTATTAAGTTTTAGGTGCTCAATATCTTTCTACTTTCTAGGATTTATCAGTCTTTGACTCCTATTGTATTTTGAAAAACTGTAAATTTTAATGGTTTCTTCTTAATTCTGGAAAAAATTTATTTAAGCCTAATGTCTAAACCTGGTTTCTTTAGCAAATAGAGCCTGAGGCAAGAATTAAAGTGATAATAATGCTTTCTTTGATAGGTGCAGGTCCAGGTCTTTACGAGTAAGGACAAAAGGAAGAGAAGCAAGGAAAGAGGCACAGAAATTGATTTGATGGATTGTAGAGCTAGCCCATGCTTCATAACAAGCTGGGAAGATACATAGTGGGTCGCTCAGCAAGCATATTCACTTACCAACAGGATTGGTCCTTGGAAAAGAGAAAGAATGGGGGAATTTATCTGCCTGGTTTCCTCCAGCCTCCTTTTCCCATTTGATGGAGGTTTATCCCATGGGAACAGACTCCTCTGCATTCCCAAGCTGCCTCAGCCATGCCCTGTGTAGCTACTCAAGATGCTAGATCCCATCCCCTACAGTGTGATGCTTCTTCCACTACAAAAGTGACTTGGATAAGGCACCAATTGACAGAGAAAAAAAAGACATACAGACACGGAGGTGGTTGTATCTAGGAAGGTACGCGGGTTTGTGTCCCAATACCCCTAAGAAGGTTGAAGCTAAATTTTCTTGCCATAACATTACTTTGGTATTTAATTACTTGGAAACTTGTTAGTTTCAGAAAATAAGCCAGAGACTGCTTTTGTGATCCAAGGCTAAGAAGTTTGAGTTAGTCACCTTATGAAATGTTTTACTTTTCTGTGGTCTTTGAATCTCTTACAAGAAATGTTAGCAGTGTTTCAGAGCCCACAGATCATATTGGTTGTTGTGGATCTAGGTCAACATTGACTTCCTAATAGTCATAAAATACAGTTGAAGCTGAGTGGAGCGGCTCTGGGTACCCTTAGATTGCCCTGTCATTCAAAACAGATCAAGATTGATGGATTCTTTGGCGATCTAGACACTTGGAAATCCTCTAATTATTGACTTTGAATTCTGAAAATTCTTACAAGGCCAATCTCTTTTCAATAAAAGCAATGTTTGCTTTTTATTCAGAGTGCAGAGAGAAAACTGTGTTGAATTGGTAGCTGAAGAGACACAATCTGATGTAATGAAGGAAAGAATGTCCTTTCTTGATTGGTTTGGTCTTTGCATCCCTCATAGGTTTCCTCCATTTTCTTGGGTTAAGATCTCTTTGTTTTTTTTCCATTAGTGTACTTTGCTCAGGTTACTATGACTTCTTAATAGGTATTACAGAGTGATGGTAGCTGTTTTTGTGCCGGAGATTAAAGGATGAGCTTGTCAGAGATGAATGTTAATTGGGTGCATCTAAGAAACCTGAGGAGAATTCCTGTTTCTGTGTCATCACAGGAACTGAGGCAAAATGTTTGGACATTCTCTGTGTGTTGCTAGCTGAGTGCTCCTGACCACTTCTGAATTGCCTACAGTGAGAGGCACTGGCAGGACACTGTGGGGCCACGTACCCCTCTGAGCTTCATTGAAAGCATGAGAATTCTTTGCCAGTCTTTGGTTTGTGCTACCCAGATATTTGAATGTTCTGATAGGATCTGTGTTTTTTCACCAGACTTCAGTATCTGGATTTAACCTAGGACCATGAAGGCACTTTAGATCTTTTGGTGTAAAAACACAGAGTTCTACATGTATCAGATTAGTTGACCATCTTCTTTTTATTTTTAAAAATTAGTGGAATGACTGAGTGTTATTTTAAGAAAACCTTGAAAATATAAAGCCTCCTCCCATTCTGTAGTTCAGTGAAGATGATTGCCTTTCTCTTACATTCACCTTGGGCACTTGTTACCTGTCCATGAGATGTGAGGCTGCATGTAGGGGCTGATTTAAGGTGAGATTTTTCCCCCTCCTTTTTGGGGCTCTACTTACAAGCTAGAATCATACAGATTCAAGAATTGTGCCAATTGTTCTTTTGTTGATGACTGTGATTTAGTCTGTTATATAACTGTAATGTATAATTTACACATCCTGAAGATCATCAGTCTCTGTTCAGAGTGACTATATTTAATCCTCACTTCTTTGCAAAAAGAACATTACCAATTATCTTTGAAACTATATTTGTGAGACAATGCACATTGATCCACCCTCTGTCTCCATTTTTAATTTTGGAGGCATTAAGTAGTACTTTATGATTTCTTCTATGCTTTTTGTGAGTAAAGGCTAAGAGGAGAAAGAGAGAGCTTAGTAGTTGGTGACTGTATCTTGAGGCCTCCGTTACTTATATTGTCTAAACCAAGAACAATGGGCATAAATCCAAGAACAATGGGCATAAATGTCATGGTCATCTTTATTACTATGCAGGCCCAGAGAGAACGAAAGGGTAAATCTCTTTCCACTATTGTCTTTTAGTTGCAGAAGGAGAGTGGAGAGAGGATATTGAAATATTTAATAGTGATAGTTCTACACTTATTAAGAAAATAACACTTCCTTTTTCTGTTACAACGCCACTAGTGCCTGTATCATTTCAAGATTTTTTGAGAAAATGGTTAATGTTGGTTTCCTTTTAACCTTTATAAGCTAAGTTCAGTTTTAAGCTCCATAATGGTGTCTTTTAAACAAATTCTTTTATTTACCACCCAACATTTTGCCTCATTGCTCTGCTGCAGGCTCTGTTTATATGAAGTTCTCATGATGTAAGAGGAAATGTTGACTGTGCTCACGTAGGACTGTGTACCCTTAAGAAAGCAAGCCTTGACTAAGAAAATGGTGTTCCCGTTAAATCAGCTCTTTAAGAGTTGGTGGGAGGAATTGCTATCAGTCTAATGGATTTAATAGTTTATATACAAAGTCTGTGGAATAGAAGTAATATTCTGCAGCTGAGTAACTATAGATTAATCCATCTTTAGACAGGATTCTGGAAGCATCTGTAAAACTGGAAAATTACTTTTTCTTTCCTTTTTCTCAGGCACAACTGAACTAAATGTAATTCCCAAATACTTTAGAATTAAATTATATCCACAAAGTAGGTCTACTAAAAATTACATGAAAAATTGAAATAAAATTGTAAAATATAAATGTTAGGTTCTTCTTGGCTGCCTTTATTCTGGTGCCCGTTTGTTCGGAAGGGTTGCAGTGTTGAAGGGTAACCAGAGGTCACTTGTAGAAATTCTTTCTTTGTTAGATGGCTTTGTAATAGCTAGTGGTGGCCTATTTGAGTTCAGCTGAATGAAGTAGTCCTTTTAAGATGGGTGGTGAAGTCAGACATTTAAGCTTCTCTTCATGCTCTCTCCTTTTGACCCTTCAAAATCCTTTTTCTTTTATTCCACTCACTGAACGCACATCACCCAGCCTTCCTTCTTTGTCAAGAAAGGCCAGCCATTCTTTTTCCCTTTCCCGCCCTAACCTTTAATGAGTGATTGGTTCTGTGAAGATATGGGGACATCTGAGAATTTTGATAGAATCAGCTGGCATTCTGTGGGTGGAAAAGAGGCGGACCTCGTTCAGGTTTTATTCTCTTGTAAACTGCATAATCCATTCATTTGTTACACCTACAGGATACTCAGTTTGAGCAGCATATACTGTTTGAAGGTTCTCCAGGCAATAAAAAGTAAAACAATAAAAATAACAATACGACTACAACTCTGTTGATCATAAATGAAAAAATGCAAAAGGAATTAGGACTTCTGATAAATTTACAACTAAAAGAAGAATAAACCCGTATTAGTAATAACCATAATACCATGTACTTCTATAGGGCATTGCCGTTTACAAAGCAGTCTTCGTAGAAGTTTATTGTGACCTTGTACGGTAGCAGAGGGGTGGATTGGTTGGACTCCCATGGTTTCTTTCGCCTTAAGATCTCTGGGTATAAAGCTTACACCAGCCATTTTAATTGGCATTGTTGCCGCATTGCATTATTAGACCACTTAAATCATCAGATAGTCAGCAGCTGTTCCCCTTCATGTTCAGTCCTTTCCCTCTTCTGCTTCTCTCATCACTGTCATTCTCCAGTTTGAAAACTAGAGCATATGTAGCCATTTTTATTTACTTTTGTTCTGTGCTAGCATTTGCCTTCTACTAAATGAGGTTGTCCTTTATGAGACAGCTGGCGATTTGTTTCTGCAGTCAAGGATCATATAGAACCTGAGGTATGTTATAGTAAGGCTTCAAAAATAAAAATGTCATCTGAATGAGCATTGAATTGGTCCTGGTGAGTTACTGTCAACCTCCCTACCCCCCAAAACAGCGACCACCTGATGTGTCTAGGTGATGGCATTGGTGCTTCTGCGTCTGCCTCACGTCTCCTGATAGTTTTACAGCCAGTGGCAGACTGTGAGAATGGCTGTAAATGAATATGTATGTGTGTATATCTTCATATTAATCCCTTTCTCCAAAGCAGAATCATTTCTGGGGTTCATTTTTGTTAGCAGTACTCCTAGTTTGATTTTAACGTCAGCCCAGGGAGCATTTCTTCTCTTCATTTACATCAGGGCTTTTGAAACCATCATGGAACTTTTAAACCAAGATGGGAGCACGTCTTAAAACATACTTTCATTAAATCAACCTTATAAGAAAAATTCTATAAGCCAGATAAACCCCAAGGGTCCCTGGGCTCTAATGGGTCCATAGTTAGGCATTGGATTAAGGGTGGACACCATGAATTTCTTAGAATTTATACTTGGAATATACAGTTCAACCTAGTCAGAACCACTGCACTTGTTAACAGATTTTTGACTGGATTTTTGTTATATTTTTGTTAATTTTGGTGTTTTTTAACATTTTAAAACCTTGTTATTTTTACATTACATGTATTACAGTGTTAAACTTCAGCATTAGGCTACATGGAAATACTTAATGCTTGAACAAAATTTGTCAGTATAGTAGTTAGTGATACATTTATATAAAACAGGGGTGTCCAACCTTTAGGCATCTCTGGGCCACATTGAAAGAAGAGGAGATGTCTTGGGCCACAGATTAAACACATTGCAACACATCATCACAAAAAAATCTCATAATGTTTTAAATAAATTTACAATTTTGTGTTGGGGTGCTTTCATAGCCATCTTGGGCCACATATGACCTGTGGGCCATGTGTTGTACACCCCTAACAAGAATAGTTTATAATGCTTTGAGTTCATTTTTTAAAAATTTATTGATTTTTAGGGAGGGGGAATGGGGGAGGAGAGTAAGAAAGAGAAACATTTATTCATTGTTCCACTTATTTATGCATTCATTGGTTGGATTTCTTTTTGAAGCTTTCAGTAAGTAAAAAGTTTATTAAATATGCTGAAAGAAAAACTAAATCATCTTTCTTTTTTAAAAAAAATTTTGTATTATTTTTTTCCATTACAATTTAGTCCCCTTGTACACCCCCCACATACCCTGTAGTCACCACACTGTTGTCCATTTCCATGAGTCCCTTTTCCTTTTTGCTCAATCCCTCCACCCCCAAACCTCCATCCGCTTAGCTCTCATCCTGCTCTCTATCCATGAGTCTGTCTCTATTTTGCATGTTAATACAGCTCATTAGATTCCACATATAAGTAAAATCATATGGTATTTGTCTTTCTCTGAGCTTATTTCACTTACCATAATGTTTTCCAGGTCCATCCATACTGTTACAGAGGATAAAATTTTCTTTAATACGGCCAAGTAGTATTCCACTGTGTAAATATCCCATAATTGTTTTATTCACTCATCTACTTATGGACACTGGGGCTGTTTCCATATCTTGGTGATTGTAAACAATGCTACAATGAGCATAAGGGTGCTTATGTTCTTTTGAATTAGTGTTTCAGGTTCCTTCAGATATATTCCCAGAGTGGGACCACTGGGTCAAAAGGCAGATCCATTTTTAATTTCTTGAGATATCTCCATACTGCTTTCCACAATGGCTGTACCAATCTGCATTCCCACCAACAATACAAAAGGGTTCCCCTTTCTTCACATCCTCACCACCACTGGTTGTTTGTAGATTTATTGATATAGCTGTTCTGACAGGCATGAGATGATATCTCATTGTGATTTTAATTTGCATTCCTCTGATGATTAGTGACATTGTGCATCTTTTCATATGTCTACTGACCACCTGTAGGTTCTCTTTGGAGAAGTGTTTATTCAGGTCCTTTGCCCATTTTTAAATTTTTTTTCTTTTATTGTTGAGTTTTGTTAGCTCTTTATAAATTTTTGATATTAACCCCTTATCAGATGTATCAGCAAATATGTTCTCCCACTCTGTGGGTTGTCATTTTATTTTGTTGCTGTTTTCCTTTCCTGTGCAAAAACTTTTTAGTTTGATGTAGTCCCATTTGTTTATTTTTTTCTTTTGTTTCCCATGCCTGGGGAGACACATCCAATAAAATATTGCTATGAGTAATGTCTGAGATTTTGCTACCTATGTTTTCTTCCAGGATTTTTATAGTTTTGAGTCTAACATTTAAGCCTTTGATCCATTTTGAATTTATTCTTGTGTGTAGTGTTTCATTTTTCTGCATTTATCTGTCCAATTTTCCCAAAACTGTTTATTGAATAAATTATCCTCAGCCCATTATATGTGCTTGCTTCCTGTGTTGAATATTAATTGACTATAAATGTGTGGGTTTATTTCTGGGCTCTCTGTTCTAATCCATTGACCTATGTGTTTTTCTTTATGCCATTACCAAGCTGTTTTGATTACTATGGCCTTATCGTATATTTTGATATTAAATAGGGTGATTCCTCCAACTTTGTTCTTCTTTCTCAGAATCACTTGGGCTATGCGGGACCTTTTCTGCTTCCATACAACTTTTTGAAATATGTTTTCTAGTTCCGTGAAATACATCATTGGAATCTTGATAGGAATTACTTCGAATCTATAGATTGCTTTGGGTAACATGGACATTTAATGATGTAAAGTCCTCCTGTCCGTAAACATCATATGTGTGCTTCCATTTATTTGTACCTTCTTCAATGTCTTACAGTTTTCTGAGTACAGGTCTTTTACATCCTTGGTTAGGTTTATTCCTAGGTATTTTTTTTAAACTTTTATTTATTTATTTTGATTGTTGTTCAATTACAGTTGTCCCCATTCTTCCCCCATTACTCACTCCTGCCCTGCCCATCCCCCACCTCTCACATTGTGTTCTTAGATACTCTTTTTGAAAAACTGTAAATGGGATTGTTTCTTAATTTCCCATTCTCTTAGTTCATCATTGGCATATAAAAATGCAACCGACTTCTGAATATTAATTTTGTATCCTGCTACTTTGCTGAATTCATTTATCAGTTGTAGTAGTTTCTTGGTGGGTCTTTGGGGTTCTCCACATATAGTATCATGTTATCTGCAAATAATGACAGTTTAACTTTTTCCTTTCCAATTTGGATGCCTTTTATTTCTTCTTCTTGCCTGATATCTGTGGCTAGGACTTCCAGCATTATGTTGAATAAAACAGATGAAAGTGGACATCCCTGTCTTGTTCCCAGTCTTAAGGACAATGCTTGTAGTTTTTGCCCATTGAGTGTGATGCTGGCAGTGGGTTTGTCGTATGTGACCTTTATTATGTTTAGTTATGTTCCCTCTACTCCCACTTTGCTGAGAGTTTTTATCATAAATGGGTGCTGGATTTTATCAAATGCTTTTTCTCCATCTATTGATACGATTATGTGGCTTTTATCCTTCATTTTATTTAATGTATTGAGTCATATTTATTGATTTACAAATGTACCAACCTTGCATTCCCAGAATAAATGACACTCAATCATGGTGTATGATCTTTTTGATGCACTACTGTATTTGGTTTGCTAGTATTTTGCTGAGGATTTTAATGTCTGTATTCATCAGGGATATTGGCCTATAATTTTCTCTTTTTGTAGTGTTTTTATCTGGTTTTTGAATTAGGATAATGCTGACCTCATAAAATGAGTTTGAGAGTCTTCCCCCCTTGAATTTCCTGTCCAGGGCTTTTGTTTGTGGGGGTATGATTATTGCTTTAATCTCACTAGGTGTAATCTGTCTATTCAGATTCTCTGTTCCTTCCTGATTTTAGTTTATGTTTCTAGGAATTTATCCATTTCATTAAAGTTGTCCAGTTTGTTGGCATATAGTTGTTCATTATATTTTCTTATAGTCCTCTGTATTTCCTTGCTGTCAGCTATTATTTCTCTTCTTTCGTTACTGATTTTATTTACTTGGGTCCTCTCTCTTTTTTTCTTGGTGAGTCTTATTAAAGGTTTGTCACTCTTGTTTTTCTTTTCAAAAAACCAGTTCTTGGATTTATTGATCAATTGTATCATGTTTTAGACCCTATTTCATTTATTTCTGCTCCGATTTTTATTATTTACTTATTACTTCTACTCAATTTGGGCTCTTTTAGTTGTTCTTTATCAAGTTCTTTTAAGGGTAAAATTAGATTGTTTATTTGAGCTTTTTCTTGTTTTGTTTTGTTTTTTGTTTGTTTTGTTTTTGTATTTTTGTTTTTTAAGATAGGCCTGTAATGCTATGCATTTCCCTCTTAGAAACATTATCCCTATGTCCCACAGATTTTGGATTGTTCTGTCCTCAGTTTCATTTGTTGCAAGGTATCTTTTGACTTCTTCCTTGATCTCATTGTTGACCCATTCTTTGTTTAATAACATGTTATTTAGCTTCCATGTCTTTGTGTATTTTTCAGTGTTCTTGTGATTTATTTCTAGTTTCATAGAATTGTGGTCAGAGAAGATGCTTGATTCAATTTCAGTTCTTAAATTTATTGAGAGTTGTTTTGTGTCCTAACATGTGATCTATCCTAGAAAATGTTCCAAGTGCACTCGAAAGGTATGTATATTCTGTGGCTTTGGGGTGAAATGCTCTGAAGATATCAATTAAATCCATTTGATCTAGTGTGTCATTTAAGGCTGCTGTCTCCTTGTTGATTTTCTGTCTTAAAGATAGATCCATCGAAGTCAGTGGGGTGTTAAAATCTTTGACCATGACCATATTTCTGTCTATCTCTTCCGTTATGACCATCAAGATTTGTTTCACAAATTTAGGTGCTCATGTGTTGGGTGTATAAATGCTTACTAGAGCTATATCCTGTCGTTGTATTGTTCCTTTTATCATTATGTAGTGTTCTTCTTTTTCTCTTGCAGTGGCCTTGGGTTTGAGTCTATTTTGTCAGATGTAAGTACTGCTATACCAGCTTTTTCTTTTCCTTTCCATGTGCATGAAATATCATTTTCTGTCCCGTTACTTTTAGTCTGTGTGTATCTTTCGATCTGAGATGGGCCTCTTGGAGGCAGCAAATATATGGGTATTGTTTTCTTATCCTTTCAGCTACCCTCTGACTTTGGTTGGAGCATTTAAGCCATTTGCATTTAAGATGATTATTGATAGATAACTGTTTAGAGCCATTTTATTGTTAGACTATTTACCTCAGGGTTTTGTTTCTTTTTTTCCCCTATATCTTTTTCTTCTTCTTAAAGGAAGCCCTTTATAATTGTTGCAGTAATCGTTTGGTGTTAAGCTCTTCCTTTTCTGGGAAGCTCCTTATTTCTCCTTCCATTTTAAATGATAACCTTGCTGGGTAAAGTAGCCTTAGCTGTATGTCCTTGCTTTTCATAACCTTGGATATTTCACCCCATTCCCTTATGACCTGAAGTATTTCTTTTGAGAAATCAGATGACAGTCTAATTCGTGCTCCATTGTATGTAACTACCTGCTTTTGTCTTGTGGTTTTTAGGATTCTCCCCTTATCTTTAAGCCTTGCCATTTTAATTATGATTTGTCTTGGTGTGGGCTTCTTTGGGTCCAACTTGTTTGGGACTTTCTGAGCTTCCTGGACTTGTGTGTCTTTTCCCTTCACCAAATCAGGAAATTTTTTAGTCATTATTTCTTCAGATAGGTTCTCAATCCCTTGGTCACTCTCTTCTCCTTATATTCCTATGATGCTGCTGTTGTTACACTTCATGTTGTCCAAATGTTTCTTAAGCTCCCCTCATTTAAAAAAAATTCTTTTTTTTGCTCTGCTTGGGTGTTTTTTTCTTCCTTGTCTTCCAATTCACTGATCCATTCCTCTTCTTCGTTTAACCTACTATTTATTCCTACCAGTGTATTATTTATTTCAGATATTGCATTCTTTATTTCTGACTTGTCCTTTTTTATGGTTTTTATATCTTTTTTCATGCTTTTGAGTATCCTTATAATCATTACTCTGTAAACTCTCTATCTGATAAATTGCTTGCCTCCATTTCATCTAGTTCTTTTGGAGAATTCCCTTGTTCTTTCCTTTGGATCTCTTTGCCTTTTCATTTTGACTGCTCCTTTGTATTTGTTTCTGTGTATTAGATAGATCTGCAAAGACACTGGTGCAGTCCTTTGACGCTGTTTGTGACTGGCCCTGGGCAACCTGTTTGGAGCAATCAGGGATCCACAGCATGTGACTCCCTCTGCTGGGCTGTTTGTATGCAGAAAGAACTATAATACACACCAAAGCTGGCTTTTACCACCTCTGGGCTGGGGGAAGAGTCAGCTAAAGCCTCAGAGCTTCCAGTGATCCATATTAGCAGTTAAACTTAATCAGTGATGTAGCCTCAAGCTGTATTTAAGAGCCTTGCTTCAGCTCCACAGGGTGGGGCAGAGTAATTCCTGCTGGCAGGCTATTGCTTTCTCACAGGCTGATGCCAGTTAGAGCAGAGTGCTCTGCCTGAGAAGGATGGCCTTTGCAGTATGGGGAATGGCTCAACACAGGGATCCTGGCAGCTGTTCCTCCCATTTTCTCCTCAGAACCACCAGCCCCAGACTCTTCTCAAGCATCTCTAATCCACTCTGCACTCCCACTGCCAGAGCCCAGGATAAGTGGCTGCAAATGGAATTTTGTGTGGTGGCCCTTTTAGAGGCTGTCTGTGTCTCCAGCCATCTCTTCCAGATAGAAACCCTGCTGCTTTTCACAGTTGGATGTCAACTGGTTCCTTTGTTGTTTTTGTTGCTGTAGGCTGGTGAGCCCAGCCTTGTGTTTAGAATGCACACCTCTTGGGGTAACCCTCCAGCTGCTGAAATATCCCTCCGGAACTTCAGCTGCTGCCCATGGGAGCCCAGCCAGCCCTCTTGTGCCTCCTTTACACTCCCTACCAGTCTTGTTGTGGTGAAGTAGTTTCTCCTGTCCTTGGTTTTAAGGCTTCTCACCATCTAGTGTTCTGTTATTCACTAGATGGTTATTCAGGATGACTTCTCTACAATTTAGTTGTAATTCCAGATTGGTCCCGGAGGAGGTTAGTGTTGCTTCCACTTACTCCTCTGCCATCTTGGGTCTCCCATTGCTTGCTTCTTAAATGTGCCCTGACTGGGGCTTGATCCCATAACCTTGGCATATCAGGACAACCCTCTGACCACCTGAGCTACCTGGCCAGGGCCAGTGGGTTCATTTTTTAAATCCATTCTTTCAGAGTTAAAAACTTCTTAAGGGTGATGATGTTTCCTAAGATTTATTTCCTATTGATGACTGCCTCTAAAAGGATTATTTGTTTTAGTATTTTTAACAAATACTAAAAGGGTCAGGCAAAGTAGTTTACCTCCCAGCAACATATATGTTCTGTTACAGAAGCTCATAAAGATTTTGCAGAGCATGTTATATAAGGTTATTAAAGAAGAATTCACTTTAGTTCATTAAGCAAACTCCTACTTTGGCACTGGAGAAACAGTGTTGAATGAGCCCACATCCTGTTCTTAAACAGGTCACACTTTACTGGAAGAGGGAATTTTATGTGGGTCATCTCAATTGATGGACCTAGTTGATAGTCACTGTATGGTGTTTGGTGTGCACATGTTTCATGGGTACTACTCCATGATTAAATGGCTGACGTGAACCATACCATCCATTTCTTCCTGTAAAACTTAGTGGATGAAGTTCAAAATTCCCACTCTGTGCTTTGAAGAGGGCCCAAGACCATTTCATATATGTATTCTCTACTTTGTTAAGTCTTTAGCAGGACTGTATGTTATGCCCTTCCCATCATCTCTCCAAGGAGATCTTTACTTTTTATTCACCTATGTGGAAAATTTTCAGATCTGTGTGAAAAAAGTGAATGGTTTCCCATCATAATTTGAACTGTACATAATGAAAATCTAGTTAATCATCCTAATTTAAATAGGATTCAAATACACTAAAGATATTTAGAAAATACTGTGGCAGAAGAGCATGGAGGGGCGAGTGATTACTTATTTCTGGGGAATTCAGAGGATGTTTTATAAAGAAGATACCTGTCAGATGCAGAGTTCAAAATACTGGTTACAAGGATGCTCAGGGAGCTTAGTGAGGACCTCAACAGCATAAAAAATATCCAGCGAGAAACAAAGGATACACTAATTGAAATAGAGAACGATTTACAGGGAAACAACAGTAGAGTGGATGAAGCCGAGAATCAAATCAGCAATTTGGAACATAAGGATGCAAAAAACAACCAATCAGAATAGCAAGAAGAAAAAAGAATCTAAAAATATGAGGATAGCGTAAGGAGCCTCTGGGACAACATCATGCTTACCAACATTTGCATCATAGGGGTGCTGGAAGGAGAAGAGAAAGAGCAAGAAATTAGAAAACTATTTGAAAAAAAAGAAAGAAAATTTACCTACTTTGGTGAAGGAAATAGTCATACAAGTCCAGGAAGCACAGAGTCCCAAACAAGATGGACCCAAAGAGGCCCACTCCAAGACACATCATAATTAAAATGCCAAAGGTTAAATATAAAGAATCTTAAAAGCAGCTAGGGAAAAGCAGTTAGTTACCTACAAGGGAACCTCTGTAAGACTGTCAGCTGATTTCTCAAAAGAAACTTTGCAGAGTAGAGACATTGGCAAGAAATATTCAAAGTGATGAACAGCGAGGACCTATAAACAAGAGTAGTGCGTCCAGCAAAGCTGTCATTTAGAATTGAAGGATAGATTAAGAACTTCCCAGATAAGAAAAAGCTAACGGAGCTCATCATCACCAAACCAGTATTACATGAAATGTTAAAGGGTCTTCTTGAAGAAGACGAAGAAGAAGAAGAAAAATGTGAACAATAAAATGGCAACAAATACATGTCTATCAACAATTGAATATAAAAAACAAACAAGCAGAACAAAAACAGACTCACAGGTACAGAGAACATCTTGATGTTTGCCAGATGCGGGGAGATGGGTGAAAAAGGTGAGGGGATTAAGAAGTACAAATTGGTAGTTAGAGAAAAGTCATTGGGATGTAAAGTACAGTATAAGGAATAGGATAGCCAAAGAACATATATGCAGGGCCCATGGACACAGACGACAGTGTGGGGATTGCCTGAGGAAGTTGGGGGGCTGAGTGGAGGGGGACAAAGGGGGAAAATTTGGAACAACTGTAATAACATAAACAATAAAATACAATTTGAAAAGAATAATATTTATTTAGCTCTTTAAGGATAAATAGGAGTTTTACAGGTGGGAAGATTACTTCGGGCAGAGGGAATAGTAGATGTGAAAAGTTATGGCATCATGAAAAAATCTGGCATGTTGCGTGTTTAAGAAACATGGCTGACCTGAATGAGGTGCACATTATTTGGTGGTTCTGGTGCTGGTGCTGGGAGACAAAGCCACCAGTAGGATTCGTATGGCAAGCCTCTGCAGTGCAAAACCAAGCCCATGTGGTTCTTTTAGAATGTTGTGTACTAGCACATTACAAGCTGATTTATGCCCTCGTTAAATATTTTTTTGATGAAACGTGAGTCTAAGAGTAGCTGGCTCTTTGATCAGGGGAGGAAAATGTGACGTAACCCTTTAAGAACCATATTCATTCATGAGGCATTCATTCAACAAATAGATACTGAGGCTGCTGTGCTCAAAGCAACAAGGGGGAGATAAAGATGTTTCTACCCTGTCTGTGCAGTGCGTCTTCCCCAAATTCAGGGTTTTATTAGATTTTTCTTTTAAGAAGTATTAATTCTCTGCCATTTTATTATGTTTTATGCATGCTTGCTACTGAAGCACTGTGCACTTATTGCTTTAAAAGATTCAGAACCATTTAACCCACTCTACTGCTTTATTTCAGGAGTTCTCACTTTGCATTTCGAGGAGAGTACAGTGCTCAAATGGCTGGCATTTTTCTGAGTATCGTGCCTTTCCAACCAATATTTATAAGGTCAGGAAGGTGGAACATGCAGTGTTACAAATGTGAAGACCAATTTGTACCGAACCTACATACTTTAGGCCTAACGTGCTTTAGCTGGCATTCTTTACTTATGGTTGATGGAAAGGGAATATAGTTTAGTTGGAGCAAAGAAAAACTGAATAACACTGAAAGCAGAAGAGAAACTGTATTCTTAAAGATCACGTTCCTCATAATATGTCCTTTTACATGTGTGTGGAAGAACATTCAAACCTGTTCTTGAGGATTATATTAAATTCATTCATCCCTTCCTTTCCTTCTGGTTGCTTCCCTGTTCTCTTCTTTTTCTTTTCTTTTCTTAGGAAGTTTATTTAGAAGGTCACAGGGGTAGAAGAAGTGAACATTCAGAGAAAGTAAGAGGCAAGGAAACTTCGCCTGGGGGAAGAGAAGGGGGACAGGAGAGGTGAGGGCATGCTCTTGGGAGGGAGAGTGCCTGTTGCTTTCTTTTCTTCACTTCATATTTATTAGGTAACTTCTGTGTGTCAGCACTCTGCTGGGTATTGGGTTACAATAGTAATCATAATGCTTCTTGTCCTCAGAGGGTACAACAGTTATTCTCAACCCTGGCTGTGCATAAGCCCTACACATAAGCCTTACAAATATGCAGACGCTTGGGTTCCTGCCCTAGAGATTTTGATTCCATAGTTGAGTGGGTAGGTAGGATTACTGACAAGTTAATAGGCAATTAAAATTCTCTGAAGTAGGCAACAGGATAGTTAGTGACTACTGGGGAGGATCACCTAGCTCAGTCTTGGAAGATCAGGGTTGGTGGGCAGATGAGGAGGGTGTGGGTGAAGAGTGGAAGGCAAAAACCTGACTGAGGCTTTGGGAGTAACATGCTTGGACGGCAAGGAGAGAAAGTATGGGAAATGGGTAGTTTACTGTGGTTGGAGCATAGGAAAGGAGGCAAGGAGTAGCAACAGGTGAGACAGGAGAGACAAGCAAGGTCCAGGTCGTTCAGGGCTTTATCAGCCAGGTTTTAAGAAATCTGAATTTTATCTGAAGACAGCTGAAACCATCGATGGATTTTAAGTAGTGGAGTAATTAATATAAGATTTATTATGTGTTCATATAATCACTCCTGCTACTCTATGGAGAATGGCTTTTAGGGAGGTAGGAATAGAATTTGAAGACTTTTGCAGAAGTTTAGGCAAGAAATACCAGTGGCTTGAATCAAGCTAGTGACAGTGGAGATGCAGAGAAGTGGACAATTTAATGAAATATTTAGTTGTTAGAATATATTGAACTTGGTTAAAAGTAGATGAGTTAGGGCAGGGTGTGTGCAAGAGACATCAGTGTATCAAAGATTAGGTTTTTGGCTTGGAGTCGTGGGTTTGATGGAGATACAAATCACTAAGGTGTGGATACAGGAGAAGAGGCAGATTTGGCAAGGAAAGGTGGTAAGTTTACTTTATTTATTTATTTTTAATTTATTGATTTGAGAGAGAGGGAGAAACCGATTTGTTGTTCCATTTATTTTTGCATTCGTTGGTTGACTCCCATCTGTGCCCTGATTGGGGATGGAACCCTCAACCATGCCGTATCAGGGCAGCACTCTAACCAGCTGACCTCCCCAGCCAAGGCAATTGGTTCACTTTAAATATATTGAGTTTGAGGTACCGGTTGCACATCCAAGTAGACATCTGATGGTTTGAAGCTAGGGAAAAGGATCTGGGATAAAGAGAAAGATTTAGGAGGCATTTGCATATAAATAGTAACTGAAACTCTAAGTGCATGAGATGATTCAGTGTATATAGAGGAGGGGGTCTGGGTTAGGACCCTTAGAAATACCAGTGTTTTAGGAAAGAAGGAGAAAAGGGGAGCCTCAGAGGGAGCCTGGTAAGGAATGGTAAAAGCAGGAGGAACATTAAGAGCGTGATTTGCCATGTAAGGCAAGAGAGCATGTTAAGGAGGAGGAAGGAGTGATTACCAGGGTTAGATATCATCAAAAAGATGTCAGTAAGAAATTTCTATTCACTTTAATGACAAGAACATTATGTCAGAAGGAAAAGCAGTTGATGGCATGGAGAGAAATAGGTTGAAAGGCATGAGGTAAAATAATCATGAGTAATATGAAATTATCATGTTGTATACCTTAAACTAATACAGTGTCATATGTAAATTATATCAATAATACTGGAGTAGATAATTGTTTCAAGAAGTTTGAGACAACAGAGATAAGATGGATGGCTGATAACTCGGGTGGAGGAGAATTGTTGAGATAGGAGAGATTTGATCATTCTGTTCATTAAAGGCCCTCTGTGAGCCAGATCCTGGTTCTCATAGACCATAATTCTAGTGGAATGGCTACTTAATAATGAGAGCTTATATAACATGCTCTGCAAAATAATAAACAAATAAAAATAATTAGAAGCACTGTGAAGGAAATAAGCAGACTGTTGTGATTGAGAATTACAGTGAGGACCTGCCTAACATATGGTGGCCAGGAAAGGCCTCTTTGAGGAGGCGTTATTTTAAATTGAGATTTGAAGACTGAAAGGAAACAGGGTATAAAAAACCTAGGAAAGAATATTTCAGGCAGAGAGAGAGAGAGAGAGAGAGCATTAAGTGCACAGGTCTTGGGATGGGAAGGAACTTGGTATATTCCAGAAACCATCAGGAACACAAGGTTTTTATGGGCACAATGGGGTGAGTTGGGGTAGAGTAGAATGAGTTGAAGCATGTATGCATGGTACCAGTTTGTATTTTATTCAAGAATAGTGGGAAGCCACTGGAGAATTTGAAGCAGAATGACACAGTCTGATTTAAGTTGTAAAAAAGTCGCAATGGCTGTTTTGTGGAGAATGCATTATAAACAGAGGTAGAACAAGAATAGAAGCAGGGAGATCAGGAAGTAGTTACTTGGATTAGGGTGAAAATAAAGAGAAGAGGTTAGCTAGTGAAATATGTTGTGAACATAGAATCAGTGTGAGTTGGCTCATTGTCTGAGTGGTGAAGGGATAGGGAAGAGGGAGCATTTGAGTGCCTGGTTTAGTGTCTGTGTAAATGGTAACCCCACATACCGAAGGGGAAAAACTGAGAGGGGCCCTGATTTTTGGTGTGTATTGGGGCTGGGAGGACATGCGGAATTAAAAGTTTCCATTTTATACATTCTACAATTTATTTGCATAAGAGATTTTTAGCACAGCAATTAAATGCAGATATGTGGAAGTTAGAGGAGAGTTTGGTTTGTAAATAGGCAATGAAAATTTGTTGGTGCATAAATGTGTTTCAAGCCATGAGAATGGTCAAGATCACCGGAGAAGAGGATGCAGCACTAAACCTTTGAGGAATTCCAACATTTAGAATTCAAAAAGGAGACAGAGCTTGCAAAGAAAATTGAGAAAGCTAATGAAAAGGAAGAGACTCAGGAGGAGGTGGTATCATGGAAGCTGAGAGACAGATGTTTTGAAAATGAAGGATTACCCTGTTGGATGGTTCTAGTAGGGTCACAAAAGTAGCTTTGGATTTAGTATCATCTAGATTAATGGTTGTCATTACAAAAGCATTTTCAGTGTTGTGGTGGGGATGGAAGATGAGTAAAAGCAAGTAAGAAAGTAGTGCTATACCAATTGCACTAGATCTATTGGAAGTGATCTCATTCATTCTTTTAAGAGCTGTATGATGGTCCATGGTGTGGTTCTAGAATAATCTATTCAGCCTTTCACTGTTGGTGAGAATTTGCTTTGTTTTCTTTTTTTTCCATTGAAGATAAAGCTATAGTGGACATTTTCTCCATTCTCCCCCACCCCATGTGTTTGTGATGTAGGTATCCATTATTACACAATGGTGAATTTATTTGCATAGGAGAAATTCTAGGAATAGGGTTACTGGTTTGAAGGATATGAGTATTTTATGTAATTTTAGCTGGTATTGCTACTTACCTTCCCAAAAGGCAGTAAAAATTTACATTTCCACCAGCAGTTTATATGAAATTGATGATACAGGGGAAGGGGGTTAAATTGAATAACTATGGGGAGGTGGGTCTAATGTACAAGCGAAGAACCGAAGAACCGTTACTGGGTAGCTCGGTTGATTGGAGGGTCATCCCATACACCAAAAGGTTCCATGTTAGATCCTGGTCAGGGTATATACCTAGGTTGTGGGTTCGATCCTCAGTCGGGGCAGGTACAGGAGGCATCTGATCAGTGTTTCTCACATTGGTGTTTTCTGTCTCTCTCCCCTTTCCTCTCTAAAAAAATGAATACAGTCTATTTCCCTTATTTTTCTATTATTGTTTTTTTCTTAGAATTTATAGTTAGAATTTATATGGTATTGTTATTAGTATTATTATTTATGTGTTTTGAAAACTTTCAGTTTTATCTAGATCCCACTGTGGCTTTTAATAACATTAAAATTCAAAGAGAAATAAAAAGAAAAAGAAAAAAGAAATAAAATAAAATCAGTAAAAAAAAATATCCTTAAATGGGGATTAAAAAAAGTATATGTGAAGGGACTGGGTTTTGATGAGGAGAGGGACACTTTCTCCATTGTAATTGGAGATGGAGGAGATTTTAGATGCCCATAATTTGTAGCTTTGGTGGTAGTAACATGAA
Source organism: Mormoops blainvillei (assembly GCA_004026545.1). Lineage (NCBI taxonomy): Eukaryota > Metazoa > Chordata > Mammalia > Chiroptera > Mormoopidae > Mormoops > Mormoops blainvillei. The sequence continues at coordinate 274,540 of PVJD01001107.1, read as the reverse complement.
GTTTTATAGTCTCAGCGAAATAAGATATGAAATCATTAATTGAAAAAGAGGAACCTAGAAGGCTCAGAATACAAAATTGTTCCTAAAAAGTGAAAAAGGGCTAATAGTAAGATTATTGGGCCATGACGAATTTAAAATGAAGTCTGATTATGTGATTTTTCTCTACCTGTATACTGTTGCTTGAGTTTGAGCACTGAAAAAATAGACAGTAGGGCTAGAGTTTCCCAGGCAAGTGTGATGGAGAGAGAGAGAGGGACAAGGGAAATAGAGTATTCTGCATGGGAATGGTTAAACCTAGACCATAAGAATCTAAGCTAAACAAAGGAAAGAACGAAGTGGGACAGAAAGGGGTTGTGAGATTGTGACAGGATCAGTGGATTAGAAGGTTTAATGAGAAGGAAGAATTTTTAGCAATGGGGATACTAAAGCAAATGAACAGGAAGGATGGGAGGGGGTATTGAAATATTGGCTATTTGAATTTAGAATTTTGGCATGGGTATAAGTTTCTGTTGACCAAGTCAAGGTGACCATGGATTTGAGTCACTAAGGAAGGGTCCCTGAAAGAAGCTACCAGGGACCTGGGAGGTCAAGATGTTTGCATGGTGTATATATTGTTAGCATGTGATGATCGGAACTGGAGTTGAGGGGAATTGGCCAGGAATACAAGTTTTCAATGGGGTGGAACGAGTGTGAAGTTGGTAGATAATGGTGACAGCATGGGGTGGTGGGCCTTGAGTTTCAAAAGAAAAGGGAGACTTGCAGGCAGAATGGGAAGCAGCCGGTTGGGAGTATAGTAATGGAGAACTAGTTGCCTCCTCTGCACCCTGGCCCTGGAATTTATGGGGCATTGAGGGGGTGGGGTGGAGATGTCACTTCTTGAGATAGCTGCTGGGGTAGCATGTTTAAACACTGGTGGTAAGAAATCAGGAGTGAGGTAGATGTTCCTGAAAAGGGAGAATAGATGAGCTGTAGAGTCTTAGTGGAAAGATTAGGCTTGGCCTCCTGGAAGAGGGCAGGGGGAGGGGCAACAGGCCTAGCTGTGGGATAGGCAGCCCAAGGCTGGTTCTTCCTGAGGGAGGTGACAAAAACAGCTGCTGAGGGTAGGGCTGTGGAGAGTTGAGTAGGAGATGTTAGAGGAATGAAAGAGGTTTGACCTAGCAGCTGTGGACAATGGAAGAATGGAAGTCCTATGTAGAAGGATTATCTGGAGATGGTAAGGACTCAGCTAAGATTATGAATTAGGCACAAAGTTCTCCCTACCTTCCCTTCCCATTATATATGCCATGTCTCTTTACCCCTCTTTCCACCAGACTAAATTAATTGCCTTTTCAACTATGTTTCCATGGTATTACACCTATTTTTGTATTACTTTTCACATTGTATTTTACCTCTTTTCCTGTTTAGAGTGTGAGTTCCTAGAGAGTAAGGCTTGTGTCTCATTTCTCTTCATGATCACCTAAAGTAATGACTGGAACAGAGCAAGCACTCAGTTAATGCTTATTGAATTCAGTCAAATTACACAAGTATGGTCATTTTATTTTTCTAATACTCCTTTACCTTCGTTGATCTGAAACTATACATTCTAAACAACTTACTGCTTTCTCCCGGCACAGTGTGCTCTTTAAGATAAGCCATCCTATTTTCATATTATGCAAGAGCAGGACCTGTGCAGAGATTAAGATGTTCCCTCGAATCTACAGGTTTGGCATGAATTTATTTGCCTTGGGAATTTCTGTCAGCAGAATCTTTGCCTTGTTATTAACCTTAGCATTTGACCATAAGGACATTCTTTGAGAATATAGTCAATGACTATATTCTTCTGAGTGAATAGTACTATGCTAGCATTCTCCCCTTCAGAGTGAATACTACTGTGCTATGTGATTTGAAAGCTGTGGGAGGCTCCAATTGGGGGAGAGAGCTTGTCTTGTAAAAAGAACTTAATAAGCAAAATTAAAAGTCACCTTGCTTCCAGAATGTTGGAAATATTGTACTGACATGAGGACTGTACAACTATGGAAAATATTAATTTGCCCATTAATGTGCTCATATTGCTTTGTGGGTAGGAAAATGAAGGAACATTAAGTATTTATTCATATTCCATGTCAGTAGCCACACTTTGGAAGGAGGCTTCCTTAGGTCCCTCTAAATAGGGAACCAAAGGAAAAGCCAAAGACGCATAAATGCTTGTGCTTCTGGGGCTTCTGATTCTTCTGACTCAGAGCGATGGATAGGCGCTTGTAGACTGAGCATGTTTCCCCTGCCCCATAAGATATTGCTGAGAGCTAATGGAAGAGAACTGTGTTGAGAGAGTTAATACTGAGCTAGAGAAAAGTGGAAATGTGGTAATAGTACAAAGGGAGGAGTGAGAAATTAAATGGTATCTTTTTAGAAGTCTGCCTTATTGCAGTCTGCATTGCTCCTTCGGGATTTTTCTACTGAGTACAAGAAAATCAGCAAGCACTTCTTGGAAAACCCGGATGAAATTACTGCCATAAATTTTTATTTTTATTTTTCATGGTATAAAACCCTTAATTTAGATGGGGAGGGTTTATTACCAGTGTTTTCTTGGCATGGCTAAGTTCAATTAATTTCAAATGACAAGCTCACCATCCCCCCACCCCCTTGCCTTTCTCCTTTTTTCACCAATATGTGGAAAGTACAATTTGTTATTGCTTTGCCTTTGGCTCTGGAGACCTCATTAAGGGGCCTGAGAGAAAGGGATTCTATCTCTCTTTCTTTGACACCTTTCTGTTTTCTCCAGATGCAGAGCATTTGCATTGCCACGTGGAAAGTATATGTGGCGTATGTGAGGAGAAGGTTAGCAGATAAAAGTGGTGGTGTTTATACCATTTAAATATTGATTTCAAATAACTATTGCAAGTTCAGAAATTGCTACCACAGTGTTCAACTAAGATAGGAAGATCAGCTTAAGATGAGGTCTCTGACAAGAATGTGGGCACATTAGGCAGGAAAACTTATTTAGCTGCTCTGACAGTTCATATGTAACATACCTGGTTGTTTGAAAGCAGGAAGAAGATGTCAACAGAATATTGTATTTACTCACATTCCTAAGACATAGCATGTTGCACCTTCAAGTTCTTGTTCCTATCAGAATACTGTGTGCATATCTTGCAAATAAGGGAAATAATCTATGATGTTTTGTTTTGTTTTTCTCTGCATGGTAATATAGAACCTATTGTAGTGTGAATAAAAAGACTCGCAGGAGATTCATTACTGTTTGTGAAATGTACTGTCTGTGTCTTTTGGCATGTGATTATTTTACTTACAAAGTAGATATAAAAATTAGAATTGAAGTGATAGAGAATATATATTGCATAAGTAAGCAATTCAAACAAAAGTTTTACCATTATAACAAGTAAATACCCTGCTTCAGAGGTTGGAGTTTAGAATCCTGTTATATTAATGCTTGACAATTAATTAACTATTGTCTATTAAGTTCCCAAGATGACAAGTTGCTTAAATACTATTATTAGGAGTAGCTGGATTAGTAATAATAATATTCGTGTCATTGGCAACAATGAGGAGATTTTAAAAATAAACATGTGTGGTGATAGACGAAGTGATTTATGTGCTGAATGCAGAGCAGGCGTCTCTGTGTGCAGTGTTTCCGGAGGCTGCAGTGGGGAATATACAATCCTTGGCCCAGGGTTCTGAGGAGGATGAGACAAAAGTGCTTAATTTGTTAATATTTTTTTCTCTGCCTTTTGTGTATTGCTTAACCCCTTGTCAAAATAATGTTCACTTAGCAAAATTAAAGAGAAAATGAGAAAGCTAACAGAAAACAGGCTCAGCAGAAGGCCCAGTGTAAATACGAACCCTCTGGCAGTTGCTGACAGGCATTGTTTAGATTCCAAATGTGACAGATCATTCATTAACATGTTTTATGTTTCTTTTAATAAAATATAGTACATAATTGGCAGAGAAAAATGTGTGGGGATTTAACTTGATTGTACAGGTTTTTGTTCTGTGGAATTTATATCCATAGGGCCCCATCCGTTTTGGATGTAATTTTGTGAGAAAATCAACGTGGAACCAAGCAGTGGCCCAGTGTCAGTCATGGGGGGAAGTTACCAAAGGAGATGATACACGTGAATCCTGATTGTGGAGCAAAACTTACAAGAGAAATAGTATGGGACTACTTGATTTTTAGAATTGAATAATTTTAGTATTGGATGGTGTGCAGAAGCAGTAGTATTCGTTGACTAATTTAAATGTTCCCTTCCATTACCCAGGCTCTGTTGCTGTCAAGTTTGGGCTCTGTGACTAGCTCAGGCTGATATCCTCTGAGCAGAAGGGATGTATGACACTTTCTAGCCAAGGCATTTAAGAGCCATTGTGCCCCTTCCATCCCTTTCTGCGTTGCTTCCTGCTCCTTTTTTTTTTTTTTTTGCTAGATAACAGAACAAAATGGAACAATATACACCTTGAAATATATATGTGCCTGTAACTAAGGACAGAAATTCAGCTTATGTACCTGTTTAGCACCACCTGCTATTTAGATGTATACATAGCATTCTCTTCTTCATGAATATGGAAGGTGGATGATAGAATAACTCTCGTGTTGTGGCTGGTCCTTGATACCCCATATGAGTCCTAGAAAAACCTCATTGTGGAAAAAACTGGGATAAGTTGAATTTGGTTTTAGATATTTAGACAGGTGACTTAGCCAAATTCATATAGTAAACCACTTTTATAAATGATCAGATTTCTGTCTCAGATACTTTGTTGGGAGTCACTCAACTGTTGATCTTACAGATTTTTATTAACATGAAAGTAACTTTACAGTTAACATTTCTGTAAAGCCAACACAGTGTTGAGACTAAGGGATGCCTCAGCCTTGAATCCATTTGTTTTTAGCCTACTTAATATGTTATTTTCATTGAATGCCTTTGTATAAACCTGACTGTACCTTGTTGGTTGCGTGTAGTTTGACTCTAACCAAACTTGTTTAATTCAGATTTGAAAAAATACCTTCATCCCTGCCTGGGACTTGAAAGGATAGCTAAATCTGAAGCCTTTGCTTGCTATAGCGGTTGCTCAGCTAGTTGATTGGAGCCTTATCGCAACGTTTGGAAATCCTCAAGTACATGGTGACTTTCATTGTAATAGGTCTAGTTGTAAGTAGTTATCTGTAATGATAATAACTCTTTCTTACTGAATACTTTATTCTTTTCTTCTTTCCTCCTCTTTCCTTTCCTCCCCTCCCTGGCCTCCCTTTCTCCCCGCCCCCTTTCTTTCCATGTAATGCTCTGGGAAACTTGAAGAAAGGAACCCCATACTGCTGCCATGTGTGGGGTCCAGGAGTCCTGATCATTTTGAAGGCTAGTTCATTCTAAGTTCTAATACTATATTTAGGAAACATTGTACTGAGTGTAGCATCTTTTGTGATGGTGAAATGATAAACGAGGGAGTGCAATGTGAAAGAAAAAGAAAGGAAAGCATATTGTTGAGCCTGCATTAGAAATCACAAATTAATATAAAGTTCAGATAGTACTTTATCCAGAAATTGTTTGTGACAACAAAGGGAAGTAGAAAAAGTTCCCACCCCATGTACATTTTGAAAAATACAGTGTTTTTATTTGGTACAATTGCATATTCATTTCTAACAGACTGCATCTTAAAAGGATTGGACTTTTTATAGAGTCTATGAATATTTAGAGTCACCAAAACCAATTCTGTCTTTTACCTTATGATTCTAAACTCATTTGTCTTTTGCTTGTGAGATGATCCTAGCTCTGTAACATGAGATTTCCCTTTTGAGAAAAGAAATTTTTCCTGTGTAGATGGGTGGGACATTTTCCTGTGTAGATGGGTGGCAGTACCTTTGCTGCCCTGGTAGAATTTCCACCGTTGGGGTGAATCTTGGTGTGTGTGTGTGTGTTTGTGCGTTGCCAGGCACTGCCCACTTGGGGATCTGGCATCAGCTGTCTTAAGTGTTGAGGGCATTGTTTAGGACACTGATTCAGCCAGGGAAGGCATAATGGTTGTTGCCACTAGTAAGTCATCAGGGTACTTGGCAAGCTGACAAAAGCTAGAAGCCTTACCATTTGCATTCCTCCCTTCCCAAAGCTGATTTGCATCTTAAAAATTAAAAAAATGAAACAAAACATGTTTTTAAACATTTTAAAATTCATGTCCTTTTGATGAACTTAGAAGTCTTACATCTTTAATATTACTTAAAATATCCATTAAAAAGTAAGAATTGTAACAAAAGAATCAAGGCAATGACAGTCTTAGAAGGAAGAGTTTTTAGTCACATGAGAACAGTGTGAAAGCGGGGTCTGCTTGCTTGCCACAGCATTTTTCCTGTTTTTGTAAGTGACAGAGTACAACATAGGGTCACTTTCACATCAAGCCTGTTTAACTGCTTTGTTTTCAGGTTACAAAGGGCAGAGAGCCTGCTTTGCAAATATCTATTTTATTATAATTCTGAAAATGCAACTTCATACATAACATGCACCATTTTTTCCAGAAAAGATTTACATATGACTCCCATACCATCTCCACCACCGTACTGCTTTACACATGCAACAAGAAGAGAGAAATAGGTGAACGTAATTAAGATGGGATAAGCAAGACGTTGTTGTTGTTTTATATTTATTTATTTTAGAGAGAGAGACAGACAGACACTGATTTCTTGTTCTGTTTGTTTATGCATTCATTGGTTGATTGTTGTTTGTGTCCTTTCTGGGGATCGAATCCACAAAAAAATTCAGCGTTTCTGCTTCTTTGGGTCTTCTAATGATAATAAAGGAGGGTAGGATTTTCATAGATGGAATCCTAAGTGGGTTTCATTGCTTCATCCATGTGACTCCATGTCTTCTGCTCTGGTTCTAGTCCTCCTTGTGGGGAGAATACGTCTTCTTCATTCTTTCAGTGGTAAGAATGGATAAGAGAAAAATAACATTCTTTGAGGATCTCCCATGTGAGTGAAGGCCAAGTATTTTACTTGCATCATTACACTGAATCCTCACAGCATTCCCGTGAGGTGGGAAGGATTATCTCCATTTCACAGAGGAAGAAACTAAGGCACGGAGATGTTATTTGCCTAAGCTGCTGTGCACTAGTGGAGTCAAAATCCAACCCAAAGCCATTTCTGTTTACATTATACAGAGCTGCTTCGTTGGTTCCAATTAAATGAATGATGCTTTCAAAATCATATCTGGACTTTTCTGCTTTTGATAATATAAGAAAAAATTAATTTGATAATCATTATTATTCTTTTGAAAATAACTACCTTATTCTAACTAGTAACTGTTTGCTGAAGGATCTGGGGTAATACTTTCATGGCTTGCAGTTTATAGAGTAGAAGACCAAGAATATTATAATCATTTAACTCTATATTCAGCTGTTATAAATAGAATTATGATCCCTTTGGGTGTGAGAAATTGAAGTGTTTTCAAGAATAATATATGATAGATTTGCCTAAGAGAGCTTTTTTTGGATAACCTGTAAGGGTAAATACCTTTCCCTACCTCTTCAGAATAATATTTGGAGCTCTAACTTTGGATCCATTGTAATGATGAAAAAAAATGTACATAAATAAATCTTTTATACTGTTATTTTAAAACAGAAATGTTCATATATTGAAAGCATGAGTAAAAGACTTTTCTATAAGTAAAAGATATTTCTATAATTTTAATTTCCATAATTTTACACTCGTTATTTATACTTATTATATTGTATAACAGGCAAAAGAGTTCCATAATTTTTATAATCTCACTCTGGGGTTTACATTTTAACGCATAAAAGTTACTTAATACCTCTATAGTCGTGGCATCCCAGCCATTATTCTAGGATTATAGAAAATAATTCACTCATCATTGCAACTGTCCATGTAAGGTTTTATTTTGTTTTACTTTGATTCATTTTTATTCTCTAGAACATTTCACGGGAACAAATTAGACTTAAATAAAAAACCTTTAAATTTGATGAGATAAATTTGGCTGTGGATATCGAAAATATGTGCTGAGATAAACCATTTTTTCTTTTAAAGGAGCTAACCTTGTATTAACACCTTTCAAAGTGAAAGATTTGCTACTGAATTTTGGCCATTGGGAATTGCATTTGAGCCTTTTACCACTGGAGAGCGCTGTGCTACTGCAAACCACTTATTCAAGTCAAGTCATCAAATCTCTTCATTTGTTCTTCTCTCTAAAAAGATAAAGGATTTATATTCCTGTAATGCCAAATCAGTTCATACTTAACATTCAGCCTTTAGCTGTAGAAGCTTGTTTGAATGACAGTAATGGCTTCATTTCAAGTTATTTAAATGTTTAATGCTATGTAATTTACTCAAATGTGTATAATCCTTTATTTAACTAGATGAAAATAATATACTGTTAACATTGTTTTTAGCATTAATTAATATGACTAATTGAAGTTAAAAACCACTAAAACCAATTTCCCTGTTTTGTTGCATAATCAGACTGTAAAGAGGTTTCCCTCTGGCCCAGGCTGATCTCAGCTCAGTGCTCATCTGCTCTCCACCCTGCTCTCTGCCCCACACACCTTCCACCTTCTTCCTGTCATTAATTTGATTTTAGCATACCAACAGCTGCAGTTGGTAGCAAAACTGATTAATCGTAGATCATTTTCCGTCTGAAAGCTTGTCTTTGCAGTGTATTATGATAGGAACTTCCTAACATTATTTTGTTACTTTAAAATGATTGTAGTAATGATTGAAATCCCTAAATTACTGTAAGCACTTAACGAGAGGGAGAAAAGATGGAATTGCGGTTGACATCACTAGTCCTAGCAGTCGATGAGAACTCATTTTCAGCAGGAAATGGTGGAACCTCAGTATTTCTGCCTGAAGACCCCATCAACACAGCTATTGTTGCCAGTGACTCTCAATAATAACAAAAAAACAAAACCAAAAACCCCAGCTATTTTCAAACCTTTAGTCTGGTCTTAGAAATCAGATGAGTCTTAAGTCAAAACAAGGCAACACCTTTCTGGCAGCTTGCTTGTACTGCTGTGATGTGTTATATTAAAACTGCCCATTACAGCTCTCTGTTTGTGGGCATAAATAATTCTTTCTTCTGAGGCACTGCTCCTCCAGGGTAGCAGAGAAAGGAACATTTCACCCTTCGTAATTGTTATAAATATCCTTTATTCAAAGTAATTGTTAGATTACAGCATGCTTTGTTAATATTCTGTACTCTGTGGAAACTTTGTCAATAACCTGGATAATTTTTTAAGGGTTAAAAATGTAAAAGTATCTCATCATTTTTAGATTAAATTCTAGATGAGAATTGATGTCTTGGTTTAAAAAAAAACAAAACCTGTAAACAGAATTTGTCAACTCTTTATAGTATTTTATATTATCATGTAATTCTTTATATTCACTATTTGATTTTGTAAATAAAATCTTAAATTGAAAGCTTAAATTTAATTTCGTGAGCAAAATGCACATTGACCCTAGTTTGCTTAACAATTTTTAAAAAGAATTTATATGATATTTGTGCTATACTATAATTATCCTTATAATTTTAAACATATATGTGTATTATATATAAAAATATACGTGTATATATATTTTAAACATTGTGTGCATTTGTATACACACTTACATAATAGTTATCTCTGTTAGGCAAAACAAAATAATTGAAACAAAAATTATGCTTATTCTTTAAAAAAATTTTTTTTAACCTTTTTTAATTGCATTTTTTTTTCTATATGCTTATTCTTAAATATATGCCATGTAACACTTTTAGGAGATGAGCTTGTGAAACTCATGAATAACAGAGTGGTGCAAGTTTAAAAATCATTATTTGAGTTGCACCTCTCTTCTCCTTTAAATCCATAAATGACAGAATGCCCAGTTCTTTATAAAGAACACCTCTTTTTATTTGATTCTTAGAAACACTATATTAGGAAATAGATATAAATATTACGCCCATTTTATTGTAAAGGAAGTGGAGCTGTATTGTAATATTAAAACTGCTTTTCTGAGACTGCAATAGCATGGTCTACAGCTGGGGCTATGAACTCTGAAGAGAGGCTGTGAACACTGTCCCCGGAGAGGCCTTCTACAGGGAAGGCTGTCCCTTGTTTCCCCATGTGTCCTAGACTTGGTTTCTGTGTGTTAGCTTTCTCGCCTCTGAAATGGGATCTGGTTAGTCATTTTACAGTTTCATCCAAGACAGTAAACAATAATGGAGTTTTAATTTATTGAGAATTTTGAGCCTTGTGGGTAAAAGCTATTTACAGTGTAGTTTTTACTTTATGTGTTTTTGGAAGGGGGAAGTGGCTCTTTACTTTGTCCTAAATGAAAGATAATAAACAAGCTTGAAAAGTACTAGAAGGAAGCAGATGGACTAGGCATCCTCCATTGTTGAAACACAGGGAAGTATCCCTCTAATTCTTCATAATAAACCTCACTGGGCCAGGTAGAGGACTCGGGATTTTCCTTCCTTCATTGCTTCCTAGCTTTGCAGCTTCTTCTCACTTGGGAATGAGGTCTTTTTTCTTTTTTTAATGTACTTATTGGTGTGTGATAATAGATAATGCTGATTTCTTTAAGACATGCAATGTTATCAGTGTTTGACTGCCGAGATTAAATTAAACCATAAATTAGGACATAAAATTTCCTAAAGACATTTTATGTTTTAATCAGTGCTAAAATGAAAAAGATAAATTGCTAACAGCAATAAAGTGAAGAAAATGAAGTGGTATTATTACTTAATATTATGCAAGAAAAAACAATTACTTGTTAAGTACATGTAAATAAGTTAGTTACCAAATAAAGGTAAGGGCTTTAACTTATTAATATGATATCTTGTGATCTTATGTAACTTAGACCCAAGACTTGGTGCTACTGTTACTTAATCAACACTCTGCCTTTCTTTCCAGAAATACTTCAGAGCATGTATGATCTTTTCGCAATATTATATTTGCAGGTACTTCACAGGGCTAGGGGGACATCACTTTTCATCTCTCACTACACCCTTGCCAGCCTGCCTGAGACTGTTTCTTGTCCTATGCTCAAGTCTCACTGCTTGTAAAAGTCCCTTTTAGTCTCTGTGATCTAATTTATGCCCACCCTCAAAGAGCTCTCTTTTAACATGATCCTCATAACACCTTTTCTCTTTCACCTCAAAACTTTTATTGCTTTTTCTCATCCACGTCCCCATTTGCCTTTGTTTTTATTCTGGATTGTAGTCCCGTTTACTGCCTCCCAGCGGACTCAGAGGAAACCACAACAAGGTTACCTAGCGCCTTCTCTGGGAAAAATCTGTGCACTGATGTCGAACCCTTTTCCATCTTCGGTTCTCTCTCTCTTTCCCCCTGCAGATCGTGCTGACTTACTTGAAATGAATTTCTATAACCTACATGTCAAAGGACTGCAAGTTCTCTCCTGTCAGACATTCCCTTTTACCGCCTCTCACCTTCTTCACTCTTTTCATTGACAGGTCTCTCTGGTGTGTGGATTCTAACCAGCCAGCAACATCTAGTACTGAGTTCCCTTCTTCCACTTGTCAAATAAGAATAAGCCTTACAACCAAATGTGTCTTTTGCGATTGTAGTCTCCACACTTCTCGTTTTATATGTGAGGTATGGGTGTCCAGAGAGACTTCACCTTAGGACACGCAGCAAGGGAGCAGTGAACCCAGGACTAGTGTCCTGGTGTCCTGACTCTTAGTCTATCCCATGGCATGTCCCCTACGTGGTCCTTCCACTTGACCACTGGGCAGAACCTCTGCAGGCTGTGCAGATTCGGAAGCCTGACACTGGCTGCTTTTGGAGACAGTTCACTAGATGACTAGCCAGTTCCAGTAGATCATCCCTTATACAACCCATATCAACACTGAGCTGTTACTGATCTCTATCAAAATCACAGAGAACAAAAAGCAGGAAATTCGACTAGACAAAACGCTACCTTTCTGAAATTAAAAACAAGACAAAATTAAAAGGCAAATGGTCAAGTGGGAAATACGCAAAATTTATGCCAGAAAAAAAGATTAGAATCTTTGCTATTTGGCTCTTAAAAGGAATAAGATAAACACACCAGAAGAAAAATGGGAATAGGACATGCAACAGTGGAATTAGACAATTCACAAAAGAAGGCATAAAAATTGCCATGTGAAGAAAAGATCAACCTCTTTGTGATGCAAAGAGAAACCATTTTGTGCTTATCAAATGGGAAAATATTTTGAATTGTGTGTATAGTCCTGTTGGTGATGGTGAGCCAAAACATTCTCTGGTACGTGTTAGTCCTAGAAGGATTAATTAGTTATTGAATTATGATAAATACATACGGTGGAATTATATGACCATCAAAACTGCCTTAGGAGAATTTTATATTAAAAATGGTCACAAATTAACATGTAACAAGTGGAAAAAAGGTACAAAAATAAATAATATTCTAATTTTTAATTGACATGTATGTATATTCATTTTTTTAGATCTGTAAGGAAAGACACCTAATCTTGTAAGTGTTTATCGTTGAATGGAGAGATTGTGAATGATTGTTCTTTTCTAAATTTTTTGTAATGAAGTGTACTACTTTTGAAATTTAAAAAAGAAGGAAATTAAACATTTTTAAAATTGTTTAATTGTGAGGGATTGGGACCTCACCTTCAGATCACCCATTCTTTTCAGATCTGCTGGTTCTTGTCTGACCTTTTAAAAAGCTGTCATCTCCCGCTTCTTGGTTTGTGGAGCGTGTCTCTGTAGTAAGGTAAAGGCCACGCGGCAGCACTGTGAGAATAGACACAGCGTAGGAGACAGGACCCACCACTGTGCTGTGTGTGCACATTGCAGCCTAAAGAAGTCACTGCCCCTCCCCTGGGGAGTTTCCTCATTGACAGAGTGAACGTGTTGGCTCCTGGTTTCTATATGACTCCATGCAGCTCTAAAATTGGATCACTCTGATTTTTTCCCAAGCTCTTCAACACTCTCTTTTCCTTTTTATGTCCCCTTATATAATCTCATTGATCCTAGGTTGGGAGGCCAGACCCACTTTAAAATCTGGCTCCTGGAAGTTTTGTTGTCCATGGTAAAACAAATAAGCAAACAAAAACCTTTGCAGATACTTTATAAAACCTTCAGGGAGTCACTTTTTCTAAGCAGGTATTTTATTCTATGTTACAGCTACTTCATACTCTTGCATCCATTTTTAAATTCTAGACCAGGGATCAGCAAACCTTTTTGGTAAAGGACTAGATAGTAAATATTTTAGGCTTTGTGGACCACACAAAGTCTCTGTGACATGTTCTTCCTTTTTCCTTTTAAACAACCCTTTTAAAAGATGTAAAATTCTTAGCTTGCAGGCCATAAGCGGGCCATAATTTGCTGACCTCTGTTCATAACCTTAGAGGAACAAGAAATTATTTTATCATACCCGGTGATGCTTGCAAACTTGTTTTTCTTTTTTCATATTTCTAAGGTCTTCAGATTATAAAGTAATCTTTTCGGATGACAGAATTTATGTAATGGGTAACCAAATGTACATTATTTTGTTCAGTTCTTCAAATGCCTGTATAACCAAAAGCTCAAATATAGAATTTATATTACAGTAGTGTTTTAAGTTGTTCCTTATACCATGTTATTTATACTGTTCCTGAAAATATCTTAGAATTCTACATTTGGGTGAAGACTCAAAAAGGTGAACCTCAAACTTTCAGCAGGGCTACATCCAGTTCTCTAAACTCTCCCTTTTACACGGAGTGGTTAAGAGCTCATATTTTATAGTAAAATGGTCCCAGCTTGGTCATTATCAACTGTGTGTCCTTTTCAAGTTAGTTAAATGTGAAACCTCAGTCTCCCCACCTCTAACATGAGAACAATAGTAATGTGTTTCTCAGGGTTGCTTCCAGTGACCAAGGAGATCCGCTGGTTGCATAGCCTTAGCATAGCCCGTGGCAGAGAGGAGGCACTCAGTTGATACGGGATTATTATTATTCCCTTTTGTTTTAGAAAACTAGTCAGTGTTCCTTCTCAGGAACTAATTATAATCGCAAATAGTAGTCAGTCCCAGGAAGTATTTTTATAACTCTGACCTCTAATACTCATTTTGTGCTCATCTATTCTGGAACTTAAATCCAGTCTACTGAACCTATAGTCCATTCTTTTTATTTAATCTTCATTAGACATTTAAAAAACAGTAGTTATGACCCCCTGAAGAATGAAAATAAAACATTACTTCCTTATTAATTCTAATTCTGTTAACTTTTTGCCTTAAGTCTGACTTCCCTGTGATTTAGTTATTTTTCTGTTTCAACTTCACCCTTACTGTGCCCTTCTGCAGTGGAAGAGCAAAGACCTGGACACAGTATTCTGAACAAGAATTTCTATATCATTTCACTCACCCATTCAGTAAATAGTTACAGAGCAGCTACAATGTACTGAACACAGTGCCTGTAGCTGGACATAACTCCAATGACCGAGACCAAGTCCTTGCCTTCATGCAGCTTACATTCTAGAAGTAGAGGTAGGTGGAATAAATGTGATAGTTGTTGGTAGCGTTTTGAAGAAATTGGAATGGGGTCATGAGCTAGCAGGTGACTAAGTTTGGGGAATGGACATTTGAGCAAGAAGATCAGGGCAGGCCCCTCTAAGAAAGTCAGTTGAGCTGAGGCTTGAATTATCGGAAGTCGGCCATGCAGAGAGCTAACGGGAGTGTTCCAGGATAGTGAACAGCAATGGTAAAGGCTGTGAAGTGGGAACTGGCTTGGGGTTTTTAAGGGATGGAAAAAAGACCACTTATATCTGAAATCTGGTGGTAGATAGTCTTTGGGGTGTTGGGAGAAGGTACGGCCAGAAATGAGGGCAGAGAGCTAGGAAAGAGCCAGAAACTACAGAGCCTTGGTAGTGTGGAGTGATGGGAAGCCACCAGAGGGTTTAAGTCAGGAAGTGAAATAACTTGGGTTACATTTTTGAAAGATCACGCTAGCTACTGTGAGAATAGACTGTAATGGATCAGGAAGTTAGGCAGGCAAGGAAGAGTGAATAGAGAAAACTGGCGAGGAGCTTCAAGTGAGACAGGAAGAAAGTGAGGAAGAATTTTCACAGAAGTCTAAAGAAGACGGTCTGTCAGTATGGGCAAAGGGGAGATGGGACTGGGCAGAATTGACTAGTGGACCTGGCAAGATGGAGCTTATTGGTGACCTTGTCAAGGGCCAATTCAGTCGATCCATGCGAGGAGGGAATGGAGGGTGAGGCAACAGGGATAACAGTAACTGTAGAAGAAAGGAGTATAACTGGGCAGAGTAGCAGAGGATGAAGGGAGGATGTTACTAAGGTATGTTTGTGTTCTAATTGGAATGATCCTGCAGGAAGGGAAATGATAATGCAGGAAAGTGGGCCATTGCAGGATAAAAGTCCCTGATAGAGAGGGGCTGGGACCTTGAGCTCCAGTAGAAGACTGGCTCTAGGTAGGGATGAGGTTATTTCTTCCCTTGTAACAGAAGGAAAGGCAGAGTATGGGTGTGCGTGGGTAGATTGAATGAGGCAAAAATGGAAGCATTATCTTCATGTTCACAATCCTTGTGTTTTGCCGAGTCTTTGTGGTATGTTATAGCCTCTAGACTTTTTTGTGCTATTGTGCTGATTTATTTGTGCAATATTTTTTTTTCCCCCTCTCTAGGCCATGTATCTCGCATACAGATCTGTTTACATGTCTGTCTCTCCCACTGAACTAGCATCTCTTCAACAAGAGTGGTTATCTTTGTATCTCCAGACACAGCTCAGTGTTTGACAAGAACTGAGTTGGAGAAATGACAGTTATATCTGTACAAAGGATTCATGTAACAGCTACACAAACATGCAGTAGAAAAGGAAAGTAATTTGAGAACATGAATAAAATTAAGTGTTTACATTTCTTAGAAGAATTAATATGATGTTTTTAAGTTGAATGAATGGTTACCAAAGCTGAGGAGTTGCTAAGAGTAAAAAAAAGGACCACTTCACTACCACTTGGAAGAAGGTGGGATTTTAACAGCCACTTTGAGTAGGGGTAAGTTAGTGTAGTGATGTGATTCTGTAATGGAAAAGCACAGTTGTAGGTTCAGGAGAAAGTGAGACCCAAGTGTGTGTAGGAAAAGCAAATCTCCAAATCCCAGGAAGGTCGGTATGCTTGCGGGGATCTCAGAGTAGCAGGGGAAGTCATGTATTCAGAACAAGAGTAAATGTTTTGTTTTGTTTTGTTTTGTTTTTCCACAAGAGTAAATGTTAAAGAAATATGACCTAAGCAGATTTATGAAATGAGTGAAGACAACTTTATAGAAAATTTCAGTTTGGCATGTATAGCTCTTTCCCAAATCTTTTTTTCTACTTGGTTCGGGAAAAGAAACCACAACAAAACAAAATAGTTAACTTCCCCTTCAACATTATACAGCATATCTTAGATGAAACATGACTTTTCTGAGTTACAAGCTGCTCCTGGCAAAGAGGCTTGTTTTAAGAGCATAATCTCAATGCTTCCCTGAAATTAATGTTCCATGGGCACTCCAGATTTGTGTGACGTACTGTAAGTTATATCCAGCCCAACTGTTCTCTTAACCACTTGCATTAAGTATCATGAAATGAGTTGCCCTGAAAGGAACCATCTGAATAAAGATGCTTTTATGCCTTTATAACTCCTTACTATATAACCCCAGGTCACTTCTATTGGTATTGGGAGCTTTCTCTCCCACTTTTCACTCTCTTGCTTTAATGGATGGGAGGTTTCCACACCAGGCTTTCTGTCTCTCTGGGCTGCCAGGTGCTGGCAATTTGTGCTGCCATCTGTGTAGGGGAAGGAGGCAGGCACTGGCCCCTTCTTTTCCCAGAGGCGGATGGACCACCAGCTGAAGAAAGGTCACAGCCAGAGCTCCCACCATATAGAGTTTATTTTCTTCAGATTCATTACAATGCTCTTTTCATCTTTCCCCTGGATTTTTATTTTTCAAAACACTTTCCGATGTGTTGCCTCATTTTATGTTACATTAAGCTGACAACCTAACATCTCACCAAGTATCAGCTGGAACTACAATTCGCCGTCACTGTGTTGTGCCATCTTGCCAAGTTCTGTCTTTGTTACTCAGCTCTCATTCAGAAAGGAATTAATTTGAATTACATGATGCTATGGTTGTCTCCTTAAAGAAAGCTAGCTGCTTGCACACCTTGGGAAAATGTCTCTGTGAATGCACTTGAATCTCGCAGATTATGTGTCATTTCTCTTGACTCTTCTTTTCCTTTTACACCATCATGGGGCCCCTCATGTTAAAATTAAAGCTTCCTATTCTGCCTTTCCCTCCTCAATGGGATTTTACTCAAGGGGCCCATGGCTTCTGTTTTTATTTCCTTTTACCTGAGAGAAGCTGATACAAGTAGAAAGGCATTTTTGAGTTTAAACATAAGGCTACTGCTGTAAGTTAAGAGGATTTTTACATTGCTGGACACACCCAGGCATTGGCTTACTTCCCCAGGAGGATCTGAACAACTTGGGTTCAGAAGTGAAATTTTTTGTTCCAGGGTGTGTTGGTGAACAGTAATGGCAGCGTTGGTGGTCCTGTCACTCAGATGGGGTTCAGAAAGGGACTGTTGCCTTGCACAGTGGTGGCTCAAGATGGACCTACATTTTAATGTTGGAAAATTGTAAAGAAATGGGATTTTTTTTTCTCCAAAGATTATAATAACTTTTCCATTGTATGGTTAACTTAATTACTGCCTCACATTTACCATGTAACAAAGGTATGTTTTTACTAACGTTAAGGACAGTATTCTTTTTATACTTTCTCCTTTCTGTGTTTCCATTTTCTCAAATCTACACTGTGGATTATCAGATAAACTTAAATAGGAAGGTGACTGCTAGGTTAAGCAGAGTTTGGATAGCACTGTATGAATGGGAGGCTGGAGGGCCTGGGGGGAGTTAGGGGTGCTAAATGGATTGTGTGTCTGGATTCTGGTCACTTTGATGTGCATTGTACCCCTGGCTTCTATTTACCCTTCTTCTATCTGCCTTCATTGCATATTTGGAAACTATCTTATAGCTAGAACAAAGCCCAGGGAAATCTCTTCTCTTACAGTTTTGGTTGTGTTCTCGCAGTTTCTATCTAGTAACATAGTGTGAGAGAACTTTTAAAGTTTTTTGAGAACTCTGGGGACTCTTATTTTGTCTTCCCCTACAGCCAAGATAATTGAAGCGCTGTCAGTCTGTTTCAGGGGGTTCTTCAGGTAGAATGTGATACTATTCGGGATGTTCACATAGACCAGAGGGAACACAACTTGCAGCTCTTCCTGGCGCTATAATTCTGTACTGTGTGTGATGAAACTTAGTCATTCTTTTCTAACAGCCTTTCTGGTAATTTTCAAAGTCTCCTCTGATTTTTAGTCCGGTGGTTGTCCATGCCCTTCTTTAAGGAAAACCAGATTCCTTAGCCCTTTCCTTCAGTTGCTGAAATAGATTCACTTAGAGTTTGAGGGCGAGTGAAGTAGGTCAGATCCCATGCTGAAGCCAAGAACCACATTTCTTCCCTCCTTTAGTCCTCTGCTTTGTCTGTCTGCACATTTCCTCTCAGGGAAGAGAAAACAAGAGATGATCCTGTAAGGAGGGTGTGGGAGGAAACAGAGTCACATTAGTGATGCAGAAAGGGGAGAAAGTTGTTGCAAATGAGTGATGAGATTGAATACTGTCCTCACTGCCAGCCATCTTAATTCTCCAAAAAAAAAAAAAAAAAGAAAAGAAAAGAAAAAAGAAAGAAAGGGAGACAGGATAGAGATAGTCAAATCATACTAATAGACTATTTATCAAGCATCCACATGCCCGGAGATGCCTAAAAGACCAGTAAGCAGAGGTGTCAGATGATATACGTGGGTAAATTAATATGATATTCAAATCCATAAAGTAAAAGCAAAAATATTTTAGAGATGGTAAGGCTTATGAAAGCACAGTACTCACAAATATAACACCTCTACACATGGCCCCTCTCTTACATATATACACATTCAGGCAGGACTGGTGGTGTATTTTTTTGAATCACCGATTCCTCCCTAGTAAAAGACATTTGAAGGAACACAGAAAATAGCATATTGACCACATGCTACTTCTTCTTAGGTACTTGCACCTCCTTGTGCCTCACCTAACCCTGCAAAGCATCCCTGTGCAGCAGGGGGTATTCTCATTGTTACAGATGAAGAAATTGAAGCTCAGAGAGGTCGCAGTATTAATAACAACAACAAAACAGTGGCAGTACCAGATCTCAAAACCAGGTCTGCCTGACTCCAAAGACCTTGAGTGGATTTTCTTTCCACTAAACTGTTGTCTTACTGGAAACTACTGACATCTTTACTTGATGTATTTGTAGCATGTTTGCTCTCTTCGAGTCACCTTAGTGATTGTTAAATGACTCCATGATAAGAGGACCTCCTGTCCCGGCTTTACAAAAAACAGATATCCCCAGTTAGGATTGCTTTCACCCTCACTTTCCTAACTATAATCAGCATTGATTCTTTCTTATTCCCTGATAGCATTAAGTTATGATAACATTAGGGTGACAGAAAATAAAATCGATAAATGTACCTTACTGCTTAATAGATCAGTAAAATGTGAAAATTGGCAACAAAGTAAGTCTTATCTTAAAAGTATTAACAAATACAAAGCACAGGCTTTAAAAGCATTTCAGATAAAGATAACTTTTTTTGCTAAACAAGCATTTTTATGTGTAAAAGAAAATACAATCTTGCCTCTGAACATCTTATTATAAGCAGTCCTATAGGTGAAAATTTGCTCTTATAAAAGAAGTCATGCGTATTCAATTTTATTCAGGCCTTACATCTAGTATCAGAGCATGTATTAGGCAAAGGTTATATTATGGACTGAATGTTTGTAACCTCCTAAAAATTCATATGTTGAAACCATAACCATCCCCAATGTGATGGTAATAGGAGATAGGACCCTTGGAGGTTCTTAGATTTAGATGAGGTCACTAGTGGCTGGAGTGGACATGATGGAATTAGTATCCTATAAGAAAAAGAGAGACCAAAGTGCTCTATCTGTCTGTCTCTGTCTCTTGCCATGTGAGGACACAACAATAAGGTGACCATCTGTAAACTAGGAAGACAGCTCTCACCAGGAACCAAATTGGCTAGCACCTTGGACTTCCAGCCTCCAGAACTCTGAGAAATAAATGTCTTTTGTTTCAGCCACCCAGCCTGTAGTATTTTGTTATGGCAGCCAAGCTAAGAGAGGTTAGTTGAAATGAATCGATCTCAGTCTCTAATAAAATGTTGTCACCTTTCAACTACTTCATTTTGCTTCTGTTCCTTTTACCTCTGAATTGCTGTACTCTCCTCTAATTTTGACTGTCATCCCCAGCGATTAGAGAGAGAAAGCACAGATTAAGGCTTCTCTTGTCCTTTTTCCAACTTCTGCCTCGGTGGAGTTTATGCCATTTCAGGAGCCCTTCCATTTTAGAAAAGACATCTGTCTTTGTTGTGGATCTCAGGTCCCCAGCCCTTATTAAATCATCTTCAAAACCCCACCCATCCCAGGTGTCACCTCACTAATGCCTGGGAGTCTTGGGTAGGACCCTTCGTAGTGGTGTTGCCATCTCTATTCCCTCTGCCTATTTTTAAAAAATCACTTTTTGGAAGTTTCTGTTTAAAAGCTCCAAGGGAAAATTAGGTAGAGTAATAACATTTTCATATGATTATTTGCCATATTGGCATTGAGGCAGAGAAATCTGTTAGAAAAACTGTTTGCTCTTTTCCCATGTGCGATGTGCTGTCTCTATTCTGAAGCTGTCATGTGTTGTAATAAGTGGTTTGACACTTATCTTTTTTAATGCAAAGAGGAAATTGTCAGAGTTCGCAACAATAGAATAGAGCCTTTGTTATTTGTATTATTTTCACTTGCAAGTATTTTTTTTACTCTTTTTGCCTTGATAAAACTGAAGTTTATGCAGTAAAAGATGATGGCATGACATGAAATGCCAGAATCTGGACAGTATCAGAGCAGAGCAGAATTCAAATGAATCATTAATTGGTATTTTTTAGAACCAATGTTTATAAGCAAAGTTGTCAACTCAGATCACAGCCTAACCTCACAGGATATTGGTACTTTATCAGGATAATTATTCATCAGTGACTTTAACGTATCTTCCTGGAGTGGTTAAAAGTGTTCTTTCCATGCTAGTTCATAAGCACATGTCACACACCCTGGCTTCACTCAGGCCTGCATTCATTCATTCGTTGTCAGGGTGTGAGGAGGGAAGATGTAGCCTGGCAGGTACACTGAATTATGCTTTTAATTTTATATCCCTGGGAGGAATTTGTGATCAGATTATTCTGGCCTTTGTATTGTGCTGCTCTGAGAACAGTGTCTAAAGTGCCTAATGGTTAAGCTTAAGAACTACTGTCGCGTACTTTCAGTGAACCTTTGGTATTCAACAGTTAGATTACACAGAGTGAAAAACACAATGGCAATCCCAAATTAATTTTCTCTAACCTATCAAATGGACCTTCAGGAAGTTGAATGAACATTTCCTTACTTACTTGCCAGTTCACGTTATCTGACGATTTAGAGAAGGGCTGTTGGAGTTTACTGCCATAGGACAGACTGGGGATAAGACCACTGAATGAGTCATTTTGTTTCCAGACCTGGCCCAGCCACTGCCTCTTCCAGGGACCCACAGAGAGTTTCTCTGGAATTTTAGGACTCAGTTTCTCTTTTATTCATTTCAGTGGTTGAGCTAGACCCTGTCTCAGGTCTCTTCTCTGCCCTAACCACCTGTAATTCAAAGCGGGAAGTATTGCAGCAGCTTTTGGTCAAAAAGCAGCAGGAACACAGGAGATCATGGCCCTGCTAGTCTTTTGAGAGTCAATTAGTGGCTCCTGTTAGAATAACTTCATTCTGAACAATCAACAGGTATTGCGTTTCTATAGAAGATGCTATGCTTGGTGCTATGGGGCAGGACAAAAAAGCAAAAAGTCAATTTGACAGAGAAGTGAGAGCTCAAGGCACAGAAAAGAAGTGGAACAGCCAAGACAGCATGTGTTATGTCAGATGAGTGTTTTGTATAGTAAATGTTGAGAGCAGGGATTGAGGTAGGAAGGGAGGCCCTCACAGACTCTGAGCTACAGAGCAGTCATATGCCACGGGCAGGCCATGGCAAGAGCAGAAGCAGATCATGGGACATAGAATCACAGGCTTCTGAGCAAAGATTGGGAGGGCAGTACAGAGCTAGGCTGCAGTGTTTTCCTTTTAAGCTTTCACTTACATATTTATTTTTAGAGGAAGGGGAAAGGAGGGAGAAGTAGAGGGAGAGAAACATTGATGTAAAAGAGAAACATGGATTGGCTGCATCTCGTACGTGCCCCAACCTGGGACCAAGCTGCAACCTAGGCAGGTGCTCTGACCGGAAACTGAACCAGCAGCCTTTCAGTTTGCAGGACAGATGCCCAACCAACTGAGCCACAACCTGTCAGGGCTGAAGTGTTTCCCTTTTAGATATAACCATTAATAGGAGATTTTTCTTAGCCTAAAAGTATTGCTGTTGGAGAAAATTCGGAAACTAGAAAAGTATACATTAAAAATCACCCATAGTCTCACAATCTATAAATCATTACTTTGGATCTTTGATTTATTTCTTTTTTATTGTGTGCATGTTTTCTTTTTAAAAATGAACTCCAGACCATATTCTGTATGTTTTATATCTACTTTTTCATTTAATTGTGTGTATTATTTCATTATACAGAAGTATCATAATTTGATTTTTTTCTATATTGAAGCACATGTAGATTGTTCATTTTAATATTGTGAATAATGCTGTGATCAATATTCCTATATGTTAATTTTTGCTTATTTTTATATACACATTTTCTGATTATTTGAAATTTCAAAAAATACTTATATTTTCATATAGAATTTAATGTGACATTGAGGAGTTTGAACTTTAAGTTATAGACATTAGGTACTACCTAAATCTTTTTTATCATAATGTTGACTAAGAATGTGGCTCTAAAAGTATTAATGTAATTATATCTTAGAAAAACAGCTAGAGGATGCCTCTAACCTGGGATAGGTAGGAGTATCATGAAAGAAGACTGTAGGAACTGATGCTGGTTACAGTTTATTGATTCACTCATTTATCTGAACCAGGAGCAGTGCTGGACCCTGGAAACGAGGATGGCGTGGGCTAAAGTCGCCATGCGCGCTCTCTAGAACCACTGCAGTCAGTAGTCTCTTACCTGGCTTCCCTGTTTATACACTTGCTGCCGTTCATTTTCCACCCAGCAGTTGTAGTGTTCTTTTTAAGACATAAATCAGATCATGCACATAACCCTTTAGGTTTCCCAGTATACCCTGGGTAAAACCCCAAAAACCTTAATAGGGATGCTGCACTACCCATTTATTACCTCCATCCTTACTGGGGTTTTATTTGCGTTTTCTAAAATGTACTGAATTTTTTTTCTACCCCAAGATTTTCCCACATGCTACATTTCTTCCTAGAATACTCTTTCCTCACTCTTCATCTAGTTCCCTAGCTACCTAGATACCTTGGACTAACTTTTTAGCAGTCTCAACTCAGTTTTCACTACCTTAGAGAATCCTTTTTAAAAAAATTTTTTTTAAACCCTCACCCAAGGATATGTTTATTAACCTGAAAGAAAAAGGAAGGGTTGGGGGGAGATGGGAGAAATACTAATTGGTTGCCTCCTGTATGCACCCTGACCAGGGATCAAGCACTCAACATAGGCATGTGCCCTGACCAGGGATTGAATCTGCAACCTTTTGGTGTACAGGATGACGCTCCAACCAACTGAACTACCTGGCCAAGGCGAAAATCCTTTTTGACTACTGTCACCCCTTAACTTACGTCCTCTTATAGAACCCAGGTCTTTTCTTTACAGCATTTATCACAATTTGTAATGATACCTTTATTTGTGTATTTACTTAATGTAGGACTCACCAGCTAGACTGTAAGCTCCCTGAGGGCAGGGGCCATGACTGTCTTTTTCACTTTTACCTAGTACCTGTCACTGTCCTGAATAAGACAGACATAGTCCTAGTCATCTTAAGAGTTTATAATCTTACTGAACTTCCATATTGGTTCTGAGGGTAAGAGAAGAAGAGTAATCAGAAATGATGAATGTGAGAACCTTAATTAAGATGGTCAGTACGATAAAGATGTTGTTGACAGAAATGGTTAGGCTAAGTCAAATTAGGAGAGAAATGATGGATCCAATTTTAGGCATGTGGAGTTTAAGGATTAAAGTGGGCTAATTGGGATAATTCATTGGAAAAATCCAGCATACTAATACCAGTCTCTTGCCTTAGTAAAACAAAGTTTTAATCCAAACCTATTCTTCATTTTTTTATTTGGGGATATTATTCATGAATCAGAGCTCTCTCTCTCTCTCTGTTTTTTATTGGGGCCCGGGAGGGTTGTTTTGTTTGTTTGTTTTTGTTTTTTTAGACTATCACATTTATTTTTCTAAATTGCAGATGAGGAAAGAGAAAGAATAAAGCCAGCATTTTAGTCTCACTTGAGGACATGGCATGCTGTCATCTCCATTACTAAAGCCCTGACACCTCCCCATTCTATTTGGAGGAGAAAAAAAGTTGTAACTTTCTTACTTCCTCCCTACCCCAGTAACTACCATAAACTCCCACTTCAATTATATTGGGGAAAATATCTAAATTATAAATTTGGGGAGATTCTATAGTGTTTTCATGTACTTACTGGGATCCAGCCATAGTATCAGGGTTGTGATACAAGATTTTGAATATAGTGCTTAAAGTCTTGGTATTTTGCAGAATTGCAAAGATAAATTTAAATTGGAAGCTGATTTTCCTCTAGAAATAGTCTTCGCTCTCTGAAATGTGAGCAATGCAAAAATGGACTTGATTGTGACTTGAGAAGGATTATAGACTTTAGAAAGCCAAACCTAGATATAAGTTCATCTGTTCACATATAATAGACCTAGCATACTTTTAGAAAATAAATGAAAATATGAACCAAACCCCAGCTCATTGTAGATGCCTTTTGGCCTTGCATCTATAGAAGTTATAAAATTTATCCCTGGACTGATGGGTCATTTTTTACTTGTTTTCAAGATCGAGGCTACCTTTGAGATGTTAGGCATAATCTGGAAGTCACACATAATTTTTTTAGACATTATTTTAAAAGTGAAGGGATTGTCTTTTGCTGCTTTCTATGACAGTGCCCAGCTCTCCTTTTCAGTACCCAACTCAGCCTGACACAGCGGTGCTGGCTGTTTAACGCTCTGTAAAATGTTATTTAAATATTTTTAACTTATTGTTTCATGCTGGGTTTTATGGAACATAAATTTCTATTTAGGCCACTAATTTACAGAATTTTGTTACTAATATCACTGCAGGCTCCATCCATCTAAAAATATTGCTCATAAGCTACACTAAAAATATGTTATATATTTGCACTGTATGTAAACAGCGTTGTGTTTTATTAGTGTGCAGTGCTTTGACTATGGAAATGTTCGTATTGCAGCATATATTTAGAGGGGATAGGAACTCAAGTATGGTGGAAAGCCTACAGAAAAGTGAAATCCCTGCAGGATGGGATTTATGGAATTTTTTGGAGCACTTTGCAGAATATCTATATACAATACCTGTATTTTCTACAGAGACAAAGTGCAATCTTGCAGAATGTTCTGGGAAGCTATTATTGCATGTATTCTGAATATTTCTCAGGGGTTAATGAAGAACTGAAAACTATAAATGTACTCAACTCAAAAGAGGCAATCACTGTTGCTTTAATTACCATGTTTTCACCCTCAAAAATTATTTAATGAATCAGAAATAAAATACGTTGGATATTCTTTCTAGTAGCGAAGAAACATAATTCCAAGGAGTGGTATTTTGTTTTCTTCCTGTAAATGTTCTTGAGCTGGAGGAGATAATTTAAGGGACGGAATGTTTAAGACTTTGGAAGAGTTTTTTTGGATCATTTTGACCAATCTTCAGTTACTGGAAGTCATTTAAACTGGTTACCTAAAAGCATTCAACTCTCAGTTCTAATTCTATCCTCCACTAGTAAAAATGAGTAAAAGAATGTAGATTCATTATGACTAAGCCCTAGTTATATGAGTTAAGTTTTGTTTCTGGCATTCTGACGGCTGATCCCCCGGCTGAGGCAGCCGGAGGCTAACCTTATCTTCCGTGCCTTGGGTTGCAGCGTAGTCACAGGGCGTGATCTGGTGAACCCAAAGTTGCCAGGATTTACTGACTAGTTGAAAAGATGATGTGTCTCAGAAAACAGACTGACTTAAGTGGCCCATTAAGCCACCCAGAGGAGAGCTTTTATCACCTTTAAGGGTATGTTGAAATTTGATAGCCAGTTTCATAGATGGAAAATCTTACAACTTGCTTAAAATACATTTGCAGAAAATTAAGGTTATTGGTTCTGCCCCTAAACTAGTGAGGCTGTGTAAGAAGTTTACTATCCTGTATTTATGTGGTTCAACAGAGCTCCAAAGCCATCATCTGTGATGAAGACTTTTTTTATAGACAACTCCCAAAGAGTTTTAATGTAGCAAATGAATCTTGGAAAACTGCTGTCTTTCTAATTTACTGCTTCATTCAATGCATGTTAAGGAAGAAGCAGTGAATCATATAACTGAACGTGCTTAAAGGCCTCTGAGGTGGCACTTTCTAGTTGATTCTCACTGGCATTTTGCTTGGCCTCTTGGTCTGAGGCAGGAGGTCTTCCAGAGCTCATTTCTAAAGGCAGGTAAGTGTGAAGGGTGCTTTATTAGCAGTGTGCTTCTCTCCAGGCCTTTAGATCGCTCTACACAGGCACTGACTCCAGCACCTCCTCTCGTGTTGGTTGTCTGTAACTTAGAAACTTAAAAAATGTTCACGTTAATACAATAAAGCATTTTTCAAAAGCTGACCACTAGGTCATGAAGAAAAAATGGGGTAGTATCTGGATAATTAAGGTTTTCCAAACAGAGACTTTTTCTGAGTTCATAATAAAATGAGCACTTTCTAACCAACATTTATATCCATAGACAAGGCGTTGCCTGCAACTCCCCGAGCTATAATCCACCTATTCTCAACCTATGCTTTCATTTTCCAGACCAAGCTGTCCTTTGGCTAGATGGAAACCCTGTGGCCAGGACCATGGTTGTCCTCCCATCTAAGCTTGGCAGCCCACCTAAACTTAGGCCTGTGCTGGGTAGGATGATAAATGTGAAAATGGGACTGCATTTTATGGCCAGGTTCTTTCTTCACTTGTCATTTTCTTCTCTCCCCTGGTTATTTCTTCTGTTTCCCATAGAAAAGAAAACAAAGCCCATTTAACAACTGCAAAGCACACAGTCTGCAGGGGCCTTAAAGATTACTGGCAACAAAACATATTTATGTCTTTAATAAGGGATTGAAATTTACCACTCGCTGGATAAATTTTCCCTCTCTGTTCTTTCTTCCTGGAAATTGTTGGTATTGGGTGAAACAATTTGGTCTACAGAATATTACATTAATGCCTTTTGATTTCTGAGGAAATACTTCATATGGTTTCCTGCCAATAATAAAACTTTGAGATAATTCTAAATACTGGTATACATGGACAATTCTGAGTTAAATATTAAAATATTTTGTGTGACTTCCAAGTGCCTGAAGACTGAAAGAACACATCACATGTAATGAATGCAGGTGTATATGAAAGTTTACTGAAAGGGCAGAGATGTAACTATGGAGTACAGGTGATGTATTTCAAGGTGAAAATTGAGTGATCATTTGTACAATCCACATTAAGATCACTTAAAAGAAATGATCACATTGCCTGTGTAACAGTCTTTTAACAACATCTTTCTTGAAAGATGAGGCATTTATCATGCCACAAATCAGGGAGAGTATTTTCAGAGTGGGCTGTGTGATCATTCCTGGTCCTCCTTTTCCACACTCCTTGGGGCACTTGGTCAAGCAGGTCACAGAGACTTCATCCTTAGATGAGGGATCATGAAGCACTGTTGACAGTCAGAATTGGTGAGCCTGAGCCTCATTCAGAATATTTACTTGTACTGGTCACTCATCCAACATGTCTGAGTAGACATTTTGGGGTGGGGATACAATTTTAGATTTTTACAAGCATACGAACAAAAATAATAGGCCTAAAAAATTGATATTTTATTACCTTATTAAGGAATGAAATTCTTATTTATTTAGTTAGTTAGCAAGCTAGTTAGTTAGTTAGTTAGTTAGTTAGTTTTTAATGCTTTGACAATCTTCTGAGTCCCAAATCTATCCTTAGGATTTCCTCTACCTAGTCAGACATAATTTTGGATGGTTATTAGGGAAGTGAGGCTAAGAGGAGTGGTTAAAAACCTTTGATGAGGAATATGGAAACTATATTTATACCTATAAACATTCTTTAATTAAAATTTTACATACCAAGGTTGTGATATTCATTCATTCTGTAAATGTTTGAGTATAGTCTCTGGGTCTGTGGTGGTATACTGCACATAGCAGAGGGTTCACTCTTTTTTACTTGAATTTTAAAATACTATCCTTGGGAACCTAGAGATTTAACAGAGGAGAATAAAACATGATTTCTGACCTCAAGGGGCTTACAGTTTGATGGGTGCAAAATAACATTAATAAAAGTAGTATGTGTTAAGTGAGAGAAGTACAAATGCTGTAGAAGTCTAGAGGAATGAAACCATTATTTGTAGGGATAATCAGTAAGGGCTTCCTAAAAAATATTTGTATTAGATCCTTCTGTCTGAAAAATCCTAGACATCTTTCAAGGCCTAATATAAATATATTTTAGGAAACTTTCCCTGGTTACTCCTGCTATTTACTTGCCTTCTCCTAAATATGTCCTTACTGCACCCCCCAGCCACCCAACAGTCTAAATGAAGGAGAGTAGAGAGCGAAGGTGTAGGAGGCAAAGATGACCAAGTGGTTTAGCTTAGGTAATTTAGAAAAACTGTCGAGCTAGAACATAGAGAAGTCAAGAGAAGGGAGGAGAAGGCTCTTTTGATGAGCTGATGAATCTCGGACATGTTGAAGGTGAAGTACCAGCAAGATAGCAAAGTGGTTTTATCGGGCAGGCAGGTGGAAGCATGGGGTGGTATTGCATAGGGTAGGTTAGATTTTCAGTTGACACTGCACAAGCTGAAGCTGTGAGTGTGGATGGAAGAAATTGCCTAGTAAATTCTTATATCTCTAACTTTCTATTACCTAAGCTAAACTATCCCTAGCATTCTTAATTTATATTTAAGTTGGTATTATGACCTGATATTCTGTTGGTGAGATAGAGATAATTTTTGGGATTTCTACTTTGGATTTATGACTGAGGTATTTGCATACAGGGATGTTAATTGAGCTGCAGATTTTTAGAGACAGATAAATAGTTTTATGTTTGTTTTGTGAAAATGACATTTTTTCCCCTACGTCTAGTGGGAGAAACCTTGAGGCAAAAGAAGGGGGGCCTGACAGTGTTTGGAAACCAAATCTGAGAGGGACAAAAATAGAATGAGATCTTTTTCCATAGCATTCTCTCTCTGTGGGATTGGGGAACTGTCTTAATAACTTTTTCTAATCTGTAATCCTTTTTTTTTTTTTTTCTTAAATTCAGAACCACAAATAGGAAAATCTGTCATTTGCATTTTGGTTTAATCAACTCACTTATTAGCACATTTTAATGTGTTTCTAATTTATTGACTAAAGTTTACTAGATTCTGTGTGTGTGTGTATTTATATATTTGGTTATGCATAGATTTGTTGTTCTTGAATTTTGGTGCTTATATTTCTCAATAATACAGTTCATCAGGGTGAGAAGTGTTCCAGATTTCTAGGATTTTCTAGCTTCTTTAAAATATGATTGAAAATGCCAAATTTTTATATGCGCAGCAAGTATTTCTTTCTAGTTCTTTTCTGTCCATTCAGTGTGACCTTTCTTTTGGGTCTTAGCACTATTTTGTCCCTTTGGCTGTTCTACCTTGATTTTTATGTTTTTAAAATACTGAACCACATACAAATAAAGTACATACCCCAGTGAAAATATTTTGTCCATTTCTGTAACTGAATTGCACCCATAGAGAAGCATTTTGAAGTTTTAGTTCAAGAACACAAACCAACAAAATAAACCAAAACCACTTTATCTTCTTTAAGAAGCAAATGAAGTATGGAACTCAGGGTTACAATCAACTTGGAAGAGGTTACATCACTACAGATTCTACATATATCAAAAGAATAATGAGAGAATATTATAATTTTGTGCTAATAAATTAGACAATGCCATTGAAATGGACAAATTTGTTGAAAGAAACTACCCAAATCACCCAGCAAGAAATAGTCAGAATAGCCATATATTTATTAAATAAATTAAAATTTATAGCTAAAAACCTTCCCACAAAGAAATACCATGCTCAAATGGCTTTACTGGTATATTCTTCCACACATTTAAGGAAGAAATGACACGAATTCTGCACAGACTCTAGCAGAAAAATTGGAACAGAAGGAAGCATTTCCCAAATCATTGTGTGAGACCCTGATACCAAAACAGACAAAGATATCACATAAACATAAAAAGAAAACTATAAAACAATACTATCTACTTTTTCCTCATGACACACAGATCAAAATATTTCAGAACATTTTAGCAAATTGAGTCCAGCAATCCATAAAAAGTACAATACATCATAATCAAGGATGTGGGAGTATCCCAGGAATGCAAGGCTAGCTTAACATTAAAAATTTAATTAATGTAATTCACTATACTAACAAACTACAATGGAAAAGTCATATGATTAGTCCTGGCTGGTGTAACTCAGTGGATTGAGCATCAGCCTGTGAATCGAAGGGTCACAGGTTTGATTTCCAGTCAGGACACATGCCTGGGTTGCAGGCCAGGTCCCCGGCTGGGGGCATGTGAGAGGCAACTGATGGATGTGTCTCTTGCACATTGCTGTTTTTCTCCCTCCCCCTCTCTCTAAAAGTAAATAAATAAAATCTTTTTTAAATAAAATCATGTGATGATTTCAATAGAGGCAGAGAAAGAATTTTATAAAATCTAACATCCATTCCTAATTCAGCAACCAAGAAATAGAAGGGAACTTTCTCAAACTGATGAAGGACTTCTATTAAAAGCTATAGCTAACATAATACTTAATGGGGAAAGACTAAATGCTGTCTTGCAACACCAAGAACAAGTCAGGGGTATAGACCCTCATGACTCCCATATAGCATTTTACTGGAAGTTCTAGCTAGTGGTGTAAGGCAAGAAAGAGAAATCAAGGCATTCAGTTTAGAAAGGAAGAAATAACACCTTTTATTCTCGGACAACATCACCACCTATGGATCTATGTAGAAAATCCAATGTAATCTACAAAGAAAGCTACTAAACTAATAAATGAGTTTAGCAAGGGTGTAGTGTACAAGATCACTGTACAAAAATTATTGTTTGTATAATATCTATAAGCAATTGTCAATTAAAATATTTAAAAACAATACCATTTACAATACATCAAAAATTTGAAATACTCAATCTGACAAAAGATGTGTGAGTCACTGAAAACTATAAAACAAGGCTGAGAAAATTTAAAGACTTAAATAAATGGAGAGATATACTGTTTTATGGGTCAACAATGTCAACATTGTTAGGATGTCATATCTCAGATTGATCAACAAATTCAACACAATCTCAGTTAAAATCCCAGCAGGCACATTTGAAGAAATTCATATGGAAATATGGAGACTCTAGATTAATCAAAACAGCTTTGAAAAAGAACAAAATTGGAAACCTACCATTAACTGATTTTCAGACTAATTGTAAATCAA
Source organism: Mormoops blainvillei (assembly GCA_004026545.1). NCBI lineage: Eukaryota > Metazoa > Chordata > Mammalia > Chiroptera > Mormoopidae > Mormoops > Mormoops blainvillei. Next base: position 242,766 of record PVJD01001107.1, on the reverse strand, counting down.
GACAGGATGGTATTGGCATAAAAGTTGACAGATAAGTCAAATGGGACAGAAGAGAAAGTCTGGAAATAGATGTACATAATTATGGACTACTTATTTTCACAGAGGTGCAAAGGAAATTCAGTGGAAAAGGGAAAGTTCTGTTGTTGTTGTTTTTAACAAATGATGCTGGAACAAATGGATATCCATATGCTCCCCCCAAAAAAAGAACTTCAATTTATTCCTATACAATACCTAAAAATTAATTCAAAATTAGGATCATTGATCTAAAGGTAAAACCTAAAATTAGAAAACTTCTAGAAGACAATGTAAAAAGAAACCTTTGTAATATTGGCTTAGGTAAAGGTTTTTAAAATACAGCACCAAAATCATGATTCATAAAAGAAAAATATTGATGAATTAAACTTTATTAAGTGTAAAAACTTTGGCTTCTGTAGAGACACTGTAAAAACAATGTAAAGAGCCACAAACTGAAGGGAAATATTTGCAAATCCTATATCTGACAAAGAACTTGCATGTAGAATACATGAAGAGTGCTTATAACTAATAATTTAAAAGAAAACCAAAAACGCAAGAATAAAAAAGGAAAAAGATTTTAACAGTTCACCAAAGATAATATATGAATGGCATATATGCACATGTAAAAATGCCCACTATCATTAGTCATTAGGGAATTGCAAATTAAAAACCAAAATGACATACCATTACTAGATTGGCTCAAATTAAAAGGACTCACTATATCAAGTATTGGTAAAGATGTGAAGGAACGATAACTCACAATCGACTACTCTGCTGGTGAGAATGAAAAATGGTATAACCACACTGGAAAACAGTTTGGTAATTCCTAAATTGGCAATTTCATAAACTATTAAACACATGACTACCATATGATTTAGCCATTCCACAACTATATATTTACCCAAGAAAAATGAAAGCATATATCCATAAAAAGACTTATACACAAATATTTACAGTAGCTTCATTTGTAATATAAAAACTGGAAACAATCCTAATGTCCATCAACAGATGAATGGAGAAATAAATCATGATGCATTTATATGAGAGAATACTCAGCAAAAAAACAAAAAAGAATGAACTACTGATTCATGTAACAACATGGATGAATCTCAAAATACTTATGTTGAGAGAGTTAAAAGATAAACTGAGGTACATTAAATTTCTGAAGAGTTTATTTGAGCAAACGTTGATTCCAATGTGGCAGTGCCAAACCAGAAGTGTTTAAGAGTGCTCACCAGCAGGAGTTAGGGGCAGGATTTTTACGGAGGAGACCAGGAAGCAAAGCAAGGAAATTAGCTGATTGGCTATAGCTTAAGTGCTTGGATTATTTGGGGAAGCCTAGTTGGCTGCTAGTAATTGCTTGTTCTTCCTAAGGATGAAGCATTTATAGGTTTCGTTTTGCTGACAGGGACTACCAAGGCATTAGAGCCCGCTCAGTCTAATGGCTTCCTTGTTTGATTATTGTAATAAGTAAAGTAAGCCAAACAAGAGGAGTACATACTATATGGTTCTATTTATGGAACTATTTTAGAAAATACAAAATAACCTATAGTGTTAGAAAGCACTGCACATTGGGAACAGGGGGCTGGGGAACAGGGAGGTATGGGAGGAGGAAGGATTACAGAGGGGCCCGAGGAAACTTTGGCGGGTCGTGGTTATGTTCATTATCTTGATTATAGTGATGGTTTCATATGTCAAAAATGGTCAAATTGTACACTTCAAGTATATTTAGTTTGTTTCAGTTAAACCTTAATAAAGCTGTTAAAAACAAACAAAACTACTTGCCTTTCTTTAAGAAGAATTTAATGGAATTGTTGTTTTGTTTTGTTTTTAACAAATGATGCTGGAACAAATGGATATCCATCCATATGCTCCCCCCCAAAAAAGAACTTCAGTTTATTCCTATACAATACCTAAAAATTCATTCAAAATTAAATTTAATGGAATTTAAATTCTCCTTTCTTTAATGGAATTGTGAAGCTCAGAGTTTTTACCAACGTGGAAGAGACTTAGGACTTGCCCGAGGTGTTCCTAATGGTGACATGGTGTGTGGCTGTAAAAATTACTGTGCTGTTCCTTCACCCCCGAGGGGACCAGCTTAAGAGCGAAAGTCTTCATCAGGACAAGGGAGATGATTTCCTAAAGAACAAAATTTAATTACTTTTATAGTTAGATGACAAGAAATAAAGATTTCATCAGTTATTAAGTTATACAGCTTTTAAAAAAGTCCCAACTGTGAAATAATTAGTAACAAATTCCAAGGTTTGGCTGAATGACTCTATGGTATATGAAGAAACATTTCTTTTTGTTTATTATAAATTCACTAGCTATTAGTTTAAATGTCCCATTGTTCTTATATTACACTAGTAAATTCTTTTTTCTTTTCTCTTGGAAGAAGAAATAAATATGCAACTGCAGTGTGCATAATGATGTTCAGACTAATGTTGTTACCAACCCAAAAACAAATAGCAAAGTGTTGTCAGCTTCCTGGGTAGAAATGACATAAGGGGCAGTCTGGTTTCATCATTTCTCAAATCCAACTGTTTGGTGATTGCTGTGATAACACTAAGTTGTAAAGGAAGAAAGCACAATACATAAATACACAGAGAAACTCATGTAGAAAAAAGGTTGTTTCCATTTTCTTACTTTATAGAATTTAGATGTAGACCCTTGGAAGTTTAGTGTTGAAATGAGAAGTCTGTTAACCTATGCATTAAAGTATAAGCCAACATTATCTCTCTGAAGTAATTATATTAGCATTGACTCCCCACTCTGTTAAATGGGCTGTTTTTGGTAGGGTTTTTAGTTGATATCTTTACCATAAGCTAGCTTGAGATGATTCTTAAAGATGGTGAAACAAATCAGACAACACAAAGCTATAGCTCTGTCCATGGAATGCTGCAAACCATGATATACACACCGGTTCAGGGTGTAACAATAGGAAATCAAATGACTCTTCTAAAGCAAAGGCCTCTACTTTAAAACAGTCTTTGCAAGTAATTATACTTATAGATTAAATATACTTTGTGCAGTGTGAATGATTCTTTGATCAAAATTAGTGTCTGAATTATCTCCTCCAGATTTATGCATAATTATAAATGTGATTTTCAACTGTGAAGCTATATTTATAAGGTTAGGCTACACTTTGTTGTAACAACAACAAAAACAAAATCTCAGTAACTTAGCATAACAAAAATCTTCTTTTGTTGACATTACACATAGCCAGAGATTCCACATAGTCTCTCAGGGACTGAGGCTGATGAAAGAGCTACTATTTTATAGCTATAACATCTGGAACATGTGGCCACCTTGGTCACTGCAGAAGGGGAAGGGAGAGTTGGAGAGTCAGACACTAGCCTTTTTTAGCATTAAAGTGACATGTTCTTTCACTCACAACACATTGACCAGAACCAGTAATATGACTCCACCTGTAACTGCAAGGTATCTGGAGAATTGTGGGGGAGTCCATGGATAATCGGTGATATGTAAATGCCTTTGCTGCGGAAAGATGGACAAATTTTTACATAACAGGAGGTCTGCTTTGCCTGGCACTTTTAAAATAACACCTTTAATAGAAGGTTTATTGTTATGTAATTAAAGTAGCCAACTGGTAAAGGTGTTTATAAAAAGGCCTTTTTATGTCACAGTTAAATTCTTTTGTATTCTTATTTGTTAATAAGGAGAGGGGAAAGAGAATTTTCCATTTTTCAAATAATCAAAATGCCCTTGCTTCTGACCACAAAGTAAGGTTTTGTGTGCATGTTTGTATAGAAATATGTGGCTACATTGAAAACTTGCAATATATTTTGAAAGCAGCTACTGTGACTTCAGGTATCTTTGGTTAGGAGTTTCTCCTGTTAGGGGTGTCTTGGTCCCAGTTTTTGCTGAGTTATTATGTTGCAATTCCCTCCTGTAAAGCTAAACTATTGAGAGAGTCTTATATCGTGATAGTATTATCTTGAACTTTTCATACTGAGGCCATTTTCTAAGTCTTTGTGTGGGTGGAGTGGGAGAGGCCAATGATATGTGGAAGTAATCTAGGGTTGCTGTGGCTGGAACTGTTAGAGTCCGTTGGCATTCTTAGGGACATCAGGGAGATTTATATTGAGATTATCAAATCCAAAAATACTCAGTCTCAATTTAACTCAGTCATTTGACCTTTTAATTTGTAAACTCAAATAAAGGAAAGACCTCTTCATTATTTTGCACGTAGGAAACTAAAATAGTAGAAAAGAGAATCCTTACAAAAGGTCCAGTTGAAAACCAGCTGCTTTTACTTGTGAAGAAATATTTTAATCTGCTGTTTTTAGGGCTTCTTTTTGCTTGAGATGCTAGTTGCCCATTGTAAACACTGCAAACTCTGACATTTGCGGCTTCCACTCTGGGCCTGCAGACTCCTTATAGTTGTTCATCTTTACCATCCTGGCATACCTTGGACATCCCCATGTCATCTTCCTTCATATTTTATGCACATGGAAGCTCCAGAAGCTCTTACTAAGCACTTGTGATGTATCAAGATTTGTCAAATACAGATATGAAAAGACATGATTTGTGCACTTCAAGAACTGATAGGCCAGTTGGGGGAGAGAAGCATGTAAACAGGTATTTTAAAATAATGGAGTGCTTGAGGGCTTTCTCCTGCGCTCCTGCTTTTCTCATACGTGTATGTGCTTCTAGCTCTCAAATTCATCTCTCTGGTCGAGGCCTCTCCCTTGTGCTCCAGCTATTGACTTGAAATCCCTAATTGAGTATCTCTTAGACATCTCAAATTAACACGCCCCAATGGCACTCTTGATTTTCACTTCTCCGGTTAGTTATTCTCTATCTTAGTAATGGCACTATTGTCCACCTCATTTTCTTGGTCCCCAAGCCCAGGAGTCATCTTTCATTCTTCCATTTTTCTTATCCTTCACATTTCAGACCATTGTAGAGTCCTACTGGTTTCAACTCTAAACTACATCCTGAATTCATACAGTCATTCTGTACTGCCATCTCCCCAGGGGACACCAACATTACTTCCTATCTGGACTGTAGTGGCCTCCTAACTGGTCCCTTAAATTGCCCCTCCAATTAACTTTTCCTGTGGTAGCCAGACAAAATAAAGAGTTAAAGAAGATTGAATTACTTAAATTTGAAAGTTAAAGAAGATTGAATTACACTTTTTGTTTAACACCCTTCAGTGGTATCTCACCTTCAGACTCCTCTGAGGCCTGTAAGCCTGTACATGCGCCCGTCCCTGCCCCTACGTCTTTATCTTCATCCCATACCTCACCCTGCCTCCCTCACCGAGCGCCACATGATGGCCTGCCTCTTTCCCTTGAACTTGGCCAGTTCTTTCCCACCAAAGGGCGTTTGTCTCTTGCTCTTCTCTCTGCCTGTCTGTTCTTCTCTTCAGCTTCTAATATTTTGGATCTTAAATCTTACCTTCTCAGAGAGCCTTTCTTGATAACTTTATCATATTGCTTTATTTCCTTCAAAGTGATTATTTTAATGCCATGCAGTATAATTTAGTGAAAGCCTGTGGCAAACTGAGCTAGGGGAATGATAAATAAAACACCTGATATTTGAGAAGATACATAAAAAAACCTACAAGGGGGAGAAAATATTTGCAAGTCACATATATGACAGAGGATTTGTATCCAGAATATATAAAGGACACTTAAAACTCAACAATAAGAAAACAGACAAACCAATTTTTTTAAAAAGGCAAAGATGTGAACAACCACCACCTCAAAGAAGATATCCTGATGGAGACAAACACATGAAAAGATGCTCAACATCATTAGTCATTCAGAACATGCACAGTATAACCACAGTGAGATTAAAAAACAAAACAAAACAGAAAATACCAAGTCTGGGCAAGGATAGGGAGCATCTGCTATTCTCATTCATTGCTGGTAGGAATGCAAAAGGGTACAGCCATTTTGGAAAACAATTGTGCAGTTCCTTAAAAGTTAAACATGCACCTACACATGACCCAGCCATTCCACGCAGAAACCTAAATAAGAATGTTTATAGCAACGTTATTAATAATTTACAAAAATTAGATATAACCCGATACCTGTCCCATCGATATAAAAAATATTCAGACCTTTGGAGAATCTTTATGAGGTTATTTGAGCCAAAACTGATGAAAATTGCTGGGAAGTAAGATTGCAAATGCTGCAGAGAATGACATTAACAGTTTCTTTTATGCTTTTGAAATTAAGGAGGGAACATAAGGAAGATTACAGGCTGGGGAAAGCAAGGAAGGATTGGATTATAGGATAGTTAACAAGACTATGTGCTCTCTTAAGGGTGGTTATGCTTATTTCAAAGATATGTTAACCTAGGTGCACAGTAACAGTGGACAGGGCTTGCTTAAGGCAAAGATAAACCTTTTACTAAACAGTTATATGCCTGTGGAGTGGCTACCTACCATGACCCAGTTAGGATATTTATGATTAGATCTGTGAGGTTATTTTCAGTTAGATTTATTACAGCGCCCTTTCTTTGTCCACAGTGCTTTTAAAACTACCTTTAAAAAGTAGTGGAAAGGTATTTTTTAAACTTAAAATTTACTAAGAGTGGGATGATTTTCAGTGCTTTATGACCCAGCATTCCATATGTGAATTTTAAACTCTTTAATCTGAAAAACAATTAGGCTAAAAAGGTACATAATGTAGTGTTTCCCTAATTTTTAATCTTTGTGCTCATCTCTAATAAAACAGCTGTGTCCACCAGAGAATACGAACATTGAGTTAACATTTATCAGACAGTGTTTTGTGCGCTAACTTCATTATATTTTGTCGCAATCCATTGTGCAAATGTTAGGTTAATTACTTGAAACCCAGACCTATTTGCTTGAAGGATTTCCATTTTGAAGTACATCAGAGTCATTATTCACTGCACCTTTTGATTGCCTTTGAAAAACTTACCTGCATTTATTTTTCTATTATCTACCTCAACAAAAGGAAACCACTTTTTGTCCTGCTGATGTGTGACCTGTAAGTTTCATGAGTCTATAGAATACAGGGTTGGATTTGGAATGCATCCTCAGCATTCCTGCACCATTTGAAATTTATCCCATTTTCTGGTGTCTTCTCTTTCCAAAAAGGAACTTGATTTATTTATGTAACAGTTATTGCAGTTGTAGCATTTTAATTTCCTCTATCATCTTCTCTCTCCATTTGGGATGATATGCAATATGCAGGGGGACATTTGATGTTCCAGTGGATATCATAAGAGAATGTTGAAGAGCTAAGTAGGGAACATTCTTCATACAAAATATATCCAGTTATCAGGCTGTCCTCAATCACAGGATAGTACTGTAGCTGCATCTTCATCTATATCATAGCATTTCTTTTAAAACTTGTCATTTAAAAACTATAAAACCAAATATTTAAAAGCACTCTGGATGTTTACTTTGCTGAGCCTTACTGTTGATTTTGTTGTTTTATGGAATGTTGTAGTGGAGTTCATTGTTAATCACGTCCTAACCCTATAAAATATGTAACGAGCTGCTGAATAGAATGATGACAGCAGACAGAGAACAGTTTCATTTGAATTCATGCAAATGTAGAGGTTTCCCAGAAAGCCATTTTTAAAGTATGAACCACATTTTGAAAATAAAACAAAGAATAACGCCTTGGAGTAGAAATCTGTAATGAAACCCATAATAGCTGAAAGCGTACAATAAATTCAGCAGGGAGAGCTTTCCATTTTGTTCCTTTTCAAATTCTAATACTAAACTCGATTAGTAGTCAGTATAAAATAATGAGACATGAAGCCCTGCTGGTGTAAAACCATTACTAATCTGTTACTTTGCATAAAATTTTACTCTGATGATTGTCTATGGTCTTCTTATGAAGGACCTGTTATACGCTTTCCAGTTAAAGAGATGAGACCTATTACCCATCTTCTTTTAATGAATGGTGTTGGAATTTGCAGGCATTGCACTTTTTACAAGCTGAGAAAAGAAAGGAATTGAATGCAAGGAACACGAGGGTATTTACTCCAATCAGAGATCCGTATTCTCATGTGACTATGTTAATTGAAATCCTTTACATTAGTCTTAGTTCACATTAAGGACAAGCAGAAAGTCATTTTTCCTCTCATTTTAAAGAGGTGTATATTCTAAAGTGGTCACCTTCCTACATCTAGGTCACATCATTGTTTTACTTTTAATAATGATAACAAGAAATTTATCATTTTCTCCCCCAAAAACTGATCTTGCCCTTGTCTTTCCTATTTCAGTTCATGTTATTTCTTGGTCACATAGACTTACAATTTCAAGTTAGCTTTGATTCTTTTTCTCTCCATATGTTTAAGCAGTTGCCAAGTTCTTTTGATTCATCTTTCATAATTTCTCTCATATTGTCTCTTTTTTTCTATTTCCATTGCCAGCATTCTAGTGCAGGCCATTATGGACTCATGCCTAAATTATTACATTTTTAATTGGTTTCCCAATCTCCAATTAATTCCTTTCCAATCCATCCTGAATATTACCAGTAGATTTATCTTAGTAAAACATGGCTTTTCTTATGCTTAACAATTTGAAAGTTTGGGAGTGATTGCAAAAATAATTGAAGCTATTAGTGTTATTAAGAGATATCATAGTATATTGGCTTTGGAACCAAGTAGACATGAGTTGGAATCTCATATTAATCCCATAGTAGTGGTATGGCCTGAGGGACTGAGTTCTGCAACTGAAAATGGTTATTGTAAGTAGTTCTTTAACTGAGAATGGGCCTCAAGTTCTTCAAGTGAAAATGGTTATTATAAGGAATAAACCACAATATGTGAAGAACCTAGCTAAGTGGGCTCAATTAATAATGGCAGTTATTAATAAAACTCTTGTAGTTGTTATTATTATCTTTAGGACAAAATGGAGAAAGGGAACAGAGATTAAAAGATGGAACCAGGGGTAATGCCCTCAATTAGAAATCATAAGGGAAAAGAATCTTTTTATATTTGCAAGTGCTTCCAAAAAAATGAGGGTTTTTAAATTTTGTATTTCTTATAATGTTTACATTTTTTTATATATACCTAGGTCTTAAATAGACTCTAGGTTGTTATTTTTCAGATATGTGAACTAAGAGTTCTTTGTGTTTTTAACAATATTATGTTCTTTATTTTTTCTTTTTAAAAAAAATGTTTTATCGTTTATGCTATTACAATTGTCCCAGTTTTTCCCCCTTTGCTCCCCTCCACCCAGACCCCCCCCCCCACTCCATAGTCAATCCCATAGCATTTTCCATGTCCATGGGTCCCTCATATATGTTCTTTGACTAATCCCTTCACTTTCTATCAATCAGTCCCCACCTCCCCTGTCCCCTCTGGTTCTATTTTGCTCATTAGTTCATTGTGTTCATTAGATTTCTCTTATAAGTGAGATCATACGGTATTTGTCTTTCTTCGACTGGCTTATTTCACTTAGCATAATAGTCTCCAGTCCCATCCAAGCTGTCGCAAAGGGAAGGAGTTCCTTCTTTTTTCTTCCGTGTAGTATTCTGTCGTGTAAATGTACCACAGTCTTTTTTATCCACTCATCTACTGATGGGCACCTAGGCTGTTCCCAAATCTTGGCTATTGTAAATTGTGCTGCTGTGAACGTGGGGGTACTAATTTCTTTTGAATTGGTGTTTTCAGATTTTTCAGGTATATTCCCAGCAGTGGAATCACGGAGTCAGAAGGCAGTTGCATTTTTAGTTTTTTTAGGAAATTCCATACTGTTTTCCACAGTGGCTGCACCAGTCTACATTCCCACCACCAGTGCACTAGGGTTCTCTTTTCTCCACATTTTCACCAGTACTTTGTTGATTTATTAATGATAGCCATCTTGGCAGGAATGACATGATATCTCATTATGGTTTTAATTTGCATCTCTCTGGTGGCTAGTGATGCTGAGCATCCTTTCATATGTCTCTGGGCCCTGTGTATGTCCTCCTTGAAGAAGGGTCTGTTCAGGTCCTTTGCCTGTTCTTTAATTGGATTGTTTGTCTTCCTGGTGTTGAGTCCTATAAACTCTTTATATATTTTGGAGATTAAACACTTATCTGATGTATCATTGGCAAATATGTTCTCCCATGCAGTCATTTCCTTTTTCATTTTGATGCTGGTTTCTTTAGCTGAGCAGAAGCTTATTAATATGATGTAATCCCATTTGTTTATTTTTTCCTTTATTTCCCTGCCCTAGAGGATATATCAGCAAAAATATTGCTATGTGAGATATCTGAAATTTTAATGCCTATGTGTTCCTCTAGGGTTTTTATGGTATCAAAGCTTATATTGAAGTTGTTTATTCATTTTTGAGTTTATTCTGGTGTATGGTATAAGATGGTGGTCGAGTTTAAATTTTTTGCATATACCAATCCATTTCTCTCAGTACCGTTTATTAAAGAGGCTGTCTTTATTCCACTGTATGCTCTTGCCTCCTTTGTCAAATTTATCAGTTCACCATAGAGACATGGGTTTATTTCTGGGCTCTCTATTCCGTTCCATTGACCTGTGTGTCTGTTCTTATGCCAGTAGCAAACTGTTTTGATTACAGTGACCTCGTAGTATAGATTGATATCAGGTATTGTGATCCCTCTAATTTTGTTCTTCTTTCTCAAGGTTGCTGAGGCTATTTGGGGTCTTTTTTGGTTCCATATAAATTTTTGGAATATTTGTTCTAGATCTGTGAAATATACCGTTGGTATTTTAATAGGAATTTCATTGAAACTATAGATTGCTTTGGGTAGTATAGACATCTTAATGATGTTAATTCTTCCAATCCATAAATGCGGTATATGCTTCCATTTATTTGTATTTTCCTCAATTTATTTCTTTGATGTTCTATAGTTTTCTAAGTACAGGTCTTTTACCTCCTTAATTAAATTTATTCCTAGGTACTTTTTTGTTGTTGTTGCTATAGTAAATGGGATTTTTTTTCTTAGTTTCTCTTTCTGTCATTGTTGATGTGCAAAAATGCCATCGATGTCTGAATATTGACTTTGTATCCTGCTACTTTGCCGAATTCACTTACTAGGTGGAGTAGTTTTTTGGTAGAGCCTGTAGAGTTTTCTGTGTGTACTCTCGTGTTGTCTGAGAATAATGACAGTTTTACTTCTTCCTTTCTAATTTGGATGCCTTTTATTTTTTCTTGTCTGATTGCTGTGGCTAGGACTTTGAGTACTATGTTGAGTAAGAGAGGTGAAAGTGTCTACCCTTGTCTCATTCCTGATCTTAAGGGAAATGCTTTTAGTTTTCTCCCATTGGATATGATGTTGGCCGTAGTATATGGCCTTTATTATGTTCAGATATGTCCCCTCTATTCACACTTTGCTGAGTGTTTTTTATCATAAATAGTGCTGGGCTTTATCAAATGCTTTTCAGCATCTATTGATATGATCATGTGATCTTTTGTCTTTCATTTTGTTTTTGTGATATATCACATTTGTTGATTTGCGAATATTGTACCATCCTTGCATCTCTGGAATAAACCCCACTTGATCATGGTGTATGACCTTTTTAATGTATTGCTGGATCCAGTGTGCTGATATTTTGTTGAAGATTTCAGCATCTATGTTCATCAGAGATATTGGCCTATAATTTTCTTTCTTTGTTGTGCCTTTACCTGGTTTTAGAATTAGGATAATACTGTCCTTGTAAAAAAAGTTTGGGAGTCTTCCCTCCTCTTGAATTTTTGGGAATAGTTTGAGAAGGATAGGTGTTAGTTCTTCTTTGAACGTTTGGTAAAATTCACCTGTGAAGCCAGCTGATCCAAAGCTTTTGTGTGCTGGAAGTTTTTTGATTACTGCTTCAATTTCACTAGCTGCTATCAGTCTATTCAGGTTTTCTGCTTCTTCCTGATTCAGTTTTGGAAGATTGTATGTTTCTAGAAATTTATCCGTTTTTCCCAGGCTGTACAATTTCTTGGTATACAGTTCTTTGTAGTAATCTTACAGTCCTTTGTATTTCTGTAGTATCAGTTGTTACTTCTTCTCTTTCATTTCTGATTTTATTTGTTTGGGTCCTCTCTCTTTTTTTCTTGATGCGTCTGGTTAAAGGTTCCTCAATTTTGTTTTCAAAGAATCAGCTCTTGTATTCATTGACCTTTTGAATTGTTTTTTCAGTCTCTAGGTCCTTTAATTCTGTTCTAATCTTGATTATTTCCTTCCTTCTGCTCACTCTGGGCTTTGTTTGTTGTTGTTCCTCTAGTTCTTTTAGATGTAGGGAACTAAGATTTCTTTGTAATCCCAAGAATCAAAGATTGGTTTTGGTGATTAAGAACTTAATGCTGCCCTGGCTGGTGTAGCTCAGTGGATTGAGTGACAGCCTGCCAACCAAAGGGTCACTGGTTCAATTACCCAGTCAGGGCACATGCCTGGGTTGTGGACTAGGTCCCCAGTAGGGGGCTTGCGAGAGGCAACCACACATTGATGCTTCTCTCCCTCTTTTTCTCATTCCCTTCCCCTCTGTCTAAAAATAAATAAAATCTTTTAAAAAATAAATAAAAAAAGAACTTAATGCTGACTTTCCAGATTGCAATTTCATATAGAGCCGTAGGTTGCCAGATAGGAATAAGAAAGAGAGATGGACATAAAAGAAATTATCAAAGATGAATCAGGAGAATTTTGCAGTAAATGCCAGGAATAAATTATAGTAGAAAAGTGGAGGCAGAGAGTGGTAGACCTTTTATACAGTAAGTTTATAGTGAAAAGAGGGAATTAATGGGGCACTGGCTATAGGAGGCAACAGGGATATGGGGAGGCTTTTTACCACAGGCTGGTGACAGAAAGTGTTGAGAAGAGAAGAAGTAACCCTTGTTCTGGATAAACAGGGAAGCGAGGACCTTCATGAGTTGGAAGGACTAATGATACCGTTTTTTCACATGGTACTTGGGCTGCTTTGGGGCACTATTGTGTCTCCATTTTTCATGTGTGGTCGCTATCCTGGCACCAAAGAAGAGTTGGAGCCTGCTATTCTTTTTTTTAAAACTCCTCACCCAAGGATATGCTCAATGATTTGAGAGAGAGAGCGAGACAGACAGACATCAGTCGGTTGCCTCCCATATGTACCCTGACTGGGGATTGAAGCTGCACCCTAGGCACGTGACCTAACTGGGAATTGAACCTACAGTCTTTTGGTGTGTGGGATGATGCTCCAACCAACTGAGTCACCTGGGCAGGGCGAGCCTGCTCTTCTTTTACCTCTCTTCTTCAACTTGTGGACATTATAATCTTTGAGAAATCTCAAAATGTTTGCCATTCACAAACGTGTTCGAGGCACACATTTAAGGCCGTGGGGGTTAGAAGAAGTAGCAGCAGACACTAGATGAGACAAATGTTGTTAAAATGTCTTATTCTCTAAAAACCCAGAAGGAAAATGGCTGTTACTCATTAGTTAGTTTGAATCAAGTTCTGTCAGATCCTCTGGTATTTAGGCATTGTGCTAGGACCATAATGACTAGAGATGAGCACCTGCCTTAGAGAGCTTACACTTAAGTAAGCATGAAATATCCATAATATAGGACCTTCATTCATTCAGTTAATATTTAAAGTTTATGTTTATAACACAGTGTGTACCAACTTCTGTGCTACGTAGTGAGGATAAAATGAGAAAGGTGACACAGACCTTTCCCTCAAAGTACTTCTAGTGTATAAGTACGATTGATTAACTTAGTTTTGTAGTAACAAGTTCCCTCTGTGTGGTACAAAGCAGCAATACAGTTTAGAGTAATCAGGGATCACAGGTGATAGGAAAATCAGAAAAAAAATCATTTATCATTCATTTAAGCTGTATCTTGAAGGGGTAGATAGGTTTTCAATAGACAAAGAAGGGGTTAGAGAAACTTGAGTGAGGTGTCTTCTGACAGAGGCAATAACAACAAACAATGATCAAAGCAGGGAAATTATATGAACAGCCCAAGTGATACTAGAGGCTAGTGATGCTTCAGAGGTCCCTCAGTCTAGTTCTCAATGTTGAGTGTACATTAGAATCACCCAGAGAGCTTGTTAGAATGCAGATTCCCAGGCACTGCCCCCGTCTGAGTCTTAAAACCCAGAGAGTGATCCAAGAACCTGCATTATTTTCTGAATTCCTATTATTTCCTGTTTAATAAGCACATTGAATGGTTCTAATTCAGATTTTCCTTGAATTACACTTAGAAACACTGACCTGGTCCCAAACATTCCATCAATGATTAAAGAACCCCTTTTTAAGTATCTTTGCTAAGTGGTTGTCCACACTTCTGCATGAAATGGAACTGTCTTTCCAGGTAGCATATTCTGTCTTTGAATAGCCCTGCTAAGAAAGTTTTTCCTTTTATTGAGCTGAAATTTTTCTGCCTATTCTATCCTTTGACTTTAGCTCTCCTCTCTTGAGGCCAGAGAAAACAATAGATGTTTTCCCATGTGAAAGCCCTTCAAGTTTTAGAAGCCTCTCTTCTGTAGGCTGAACACATCCAGGTCCTCACTGGTTTGCTTTTGAGACCTTTCCCTGTCCTGGAAGCTTGCCTCTGAGTGCATTCCAGTTTTTGGTGACCTTTGTAAAGTGTAACACCCAGAACTAAACATTATCACTGCATGGCCTCTGAGTTGTAAGTGAATAGTACCCAGGTGGGCCATGTGGTTTTATCAGTTATTTTCTCATATGGTCCTCATAAATATTGTAATGGAAACATGGGGACAAGAGGTTGATTGGAATAACCTTTATTAAGAGATTATATACCACTGAGAAAAGAAAGGGACTTAGGGCTGGCTTGTGTGCTTGGTTATTGGAATGTAACAGAATGAGAGGGAATACTGTCCTTGTCCCTCACCTCTTTACCCCATGCTTAATTTTACTGTACACCTTGGTTTATAAAAATATGTATCTCTCACCTCCTTCTTCCCTCTTACTATTTTCTTTCTGCCCTCCCCTTTTCTCCTTTTCCCCCTTTCCTTTCCTTATATGTTAAGAATTTTGCATGTGTCAGGTTAGAAAGGTTATCTGTGCGTTCATATCATCCAGGTATTTTTGGGTAGGGCAAAATGCAGGACCGTGCTGGATAACTGGGGTGGTGGAGGAGGGGCCGAGGGACGGAGCAAAGGCCGCCATTTCCATCCCTGTTCTTCTGTGTGATCTTTGACACGCCCTGATTGCTAAGGGGAGTTTTTAGGCCTGGCCTCTGGGGTTAAGTAACCAGAGCTACAGCTGAACAAGCTGAATTTAAATCATAAATTGCCTCTTGGAGGGCTAATGTTTGTCTCTGAGTCTGTTTTAAAGCTATTTAACATGACCAAAGAAAATTCACCACTCCTGCAGGCTTCATTCTCCTGTGGCTAAATTTTAGCTCAGTTTTTGTGTCCCACCAACATATTTGAATTTACCCTCAGGAAAGCTTAAATATCAATTGTTTCAAGATGGGGTGCAACTCCAACCTGATAAACCATATGATACAGCCTTCTTCACATAAATAGGCCTGAAGGAAGGGAAAAGGAGAGGAAGCAATACAGTTTTTTTCTTTTGTAATCTTACTTATTCAGAAAAGATGTCTAATAATTAGCTCTTTTGTGTCAAAGTTCAATATACTAGACAGAGTATGGGCTCTCACATCCTTGAATTTTTTTCATTTACGTACCCTTTGGCAACATAGTAAATTTGTTGGTGACTATAAGAGCTCTTGTTTCTTCTGCTGATGAATGTTTTTCTTCCAGAAAAAGGTTGCAGGTGGTTACATGAAGTCAATCACAGTTTCCAAATATTGCTGTTTTAGTTTCTTTTTGACTGCACTGAATTATTTGCAACATCTTTTGTTTGTTTCTTGTTATATAGCAGGTGATTGAAAAGTCCTTCTCCCTATTTTTCTGGTCCCAAAATTGATAGGTGAATTGTAACAAATTGCTATATCCACTGACCTAAATTCTCTGTCTCTGATTGATGGGTCATACATACTTCCGTGAGTACTAACAAAGCAGCTGGGTTTTTGTGAGTGTTCACTCTACTGCAGTGTGTTGTCTCAGCACTAGTCAACTTTCGTGAAGATTGATATAGTTTTCTTTAAGAAAAAAACAAAAAACAAAAAACTACAGTTAAGTAATCTTGGCAAAAAATCCTAGCAATGACAGTTGGGTTTTTTTGTTTGTTTGTTTGTTTTTTGATGAGTTGTAAAATTGTCATTAATAAAGAAGAAAAACATGGGGAAGAGTTGTTGTTGATTTTTTTAACCAAGGACTTTTAAATGATCATTCATGCTTTCTAATTAGCCAGGTGTGCACAGGAATTTTTGCCTACCCTATTTAATTTGTCTAGATTTGTGTGCAGGATTTGATTTAGGACTTTGCAGTACATATTGGAGAGATTAATTTCATTCTGCCCTGCTACTTAATGTTGTGTAGTGAATATTTGCTTTGGCATCAGACAGACTTGGGGTCAAGTACAACTGTATGACCTTTAGTAAACTACTTCTCTAAGCCTCAATTTTCTTTTCTGTAAAATATGGCTAAT
Source organism: Mormoops blainvillei (assembly GCA_004026545.1). Lineage (NCBI taxonomy): Eukaryota > Metazoa > Chordata > Mammalia > Chiroptera > Mormoopidae > Mormoops > Mormoops blainvillei. The sequence goes on along the minus strand of PVJD01001107.1, from coordinate 226,299 downwards.
ACTAGACCCTACCTAATAGAGTACAGGATTAAGTGAAATCGTAAACGTACTCAGTGCTTGGCATAGAGTTAGCGCTCAATAAATGGCAAGTATCAGTGACAAACGAGTTCTATGAACATAGTCCACCTCTCTGTCTAATGGTGGAGAAGACAAACAAATCCCTATAAGAGTAGTCGTTTAATTATGATTACCTATGTGCATGGGCAAAGTACAGGGTGCACTTAAAGTGGCTGCTTTTCTGTGGTCAGTCCCTCATGATGGTTTACACTGAATGAATATGCTGGGTGTTCAGCTAGGGAGATACATTTCTGCTAGAAAGGAGGTGAGTTCCCAGTTATTTGAGCCATGAGGGTGGAGTTCTCACTACATAGATGTCTTGCTTTTTTTGTTTTGCTCTAATGTTTATCCATGGGTTCAGTGAGAACTTCCTAGGAGGACCAGCAAGGCCTCTGTCTGTAGGGAGATGAATTGCATTACTGACATTTAATATACTCTTTCAACTACCATCTAGATTGTGTGCTTCTGGAACTGAGTTTTCCTTTTTTTTTTTTTCTCTTCAGCAGTGGTTGGCATGATGTTCCATATATAGGCTCTCAATAAATTTGATTAGCCAAGAGATAAGCACATGGTCTTTTGTCCTTCCTGAAATCCCTCCAGATTATGTGGTAACAATGTCAACGCAAATGTCTTCTGAACTGTAAATGCCGTGCATTCATTCCAAGATCTGCTGATGATATTTATTTCAATGTGTGATCATTCAAACATTTTTGTATTTCTGTTTGAGTGTCTGCATTTAATGAGGAAATTGTGATGCTACAGATAACCCAAAAAGGTTAAAAAATGTCTATTTTAAGAATTTTTAATAGAGAGTCAATCTCCAATATTCTTTGAGTGTATAATACTTTAGAGTAATCAAATGATAATGTTAGAAAGAATGACTCGAAGGAGGGTCTTGTTAGATCATACTAACTCACTGTGAGGTTTACATAATTCATTTTAAGTTCATAATTACTGGTCAGCCAGTCTTTCTCAGTATACTTTGACTTCCTCCAACCTTTTATGAGACTCTTCAGCTTGAGTGCTAGTCAAATATGGGGGCAGTCAACAGAAAAGGAGTTAGGACCAAAGAAACCTGTGGATTGTTTTAAGAAAGTAATTGTCTGTGGATATTATTGTATCTGTCGAAATAGGCAGGGTTTTACTGTACTAACAAACTACTCTCAAATCTTTAATGGCTTCTCACTCATTCAACACATTCAATGAGAGTTGGTAGGGGGCTTTGCTCACTGAAGTCTGTCAGGGACCCAGAGTGTCAGAGGCTCCATCTCAGCACATGCTTCCATGGCCATCGAGGCAGGGGACAGATAGTTCCCAGGTGTTAAATCTTCCAGGTCAAGAGGAGAGGAGAGGGAGAGAAACATTGATATGGAAGAGAACATCAGTCAGTTGCCTTCCGTACATGCCCAGACTGGGAACTGAACAAGCAACCTTTAGCTTTGCAGAAAAAGAATTAAAAAAAAAAAATCTTCCAGCTCAGACATAGCTCAGGTACTTCCACTTACAACTTGTGTGGTACCACCCAGCCACAGAGGAATAAGACATTCAGTCTTCCATTTGCCTACATGGGAGAACTGGATAGAAATATCAGTGAGTAGAAATAAAGACCAATTATAAATAAATTGATGAATCTTCTCATAATGAAGTTACCTTTGTGTGTATGTTGGGCTTGAGAGGTTAGTTTTTAACATTGTATTTGACAAATTAGACTCTTTCAATAAAGCTATTTTAACATTTAATTTGTGACATATACATAATATAAAATCTTATTATAATAACAGTAGTTAATACCAACATAGCACTTACTCTGTCTAAACATTTTACATATTTTAGCTCATTTAATTCCATAATAACCCTATGAAAAAAGGTACTTACTGCTCCCCCCAATTTAAAGATATTTATTTTAAAGCACAGAGAGGTTAATTAAGAAGCCCAAAATTGCAAGACTAGGAAGTAACAAAGCCAGGATTTTAACTCAATTAATCTGGCTCCAGAGTCCAAGATTTTAACAAATAGGCTACATGGTAGTTTAAAAATTTCATAGCAGATCATTTTCCTCAGAAAATTGATTTCTTAAATAATTATTCTATGTGCTCTAATGGGAACTTCTAAGGCAAGAAGAGGGGAATTGAGGTCTCGGCACGGAGCTGGACTAGGTGACCGAGAAATTTCTTTCTAACCATGTGATTCTCTTATGATTCCTGAGTAAATTAAAAATATTGAGTGTGCTGGGTACTGTGCTAGTCTCTGAGGATTTACTACAGTGCATAAAACAGACATGGTTCCTGTTCTCATGGAGATTTTGCTCCTGTGGAGAGCACAGCCTTTGAAAGAAAACACAGAAAGTCCCATGGAGGCCTATAGCCGGGGAGTTTAACATCTTCTGAGAGAGCTAGGAAAGGCCCCTTGTCATTGGAGGTGGGGCAGACAAGGAGAGGGTAAAGGGGTATTCAGAGAAGGCCCAGTGCTGAGAGGCAGGTGACCGGTGAGGAACTGGGAGAGGTCTGCTGTGAACAGAGCAGAGACCAAAGGCAGGACTGTCACATCGATGCAGGCCTGTAGACGCAGGACCTGTTAAGCCAGGAAATGACATGAGCAGATCTGTGTGTTTAAAAACCACTCTTGGCAGAGGTACAGAATGGATTAGATGGAAACAGAAGTGGATCAGAGGTACAGAATGGATTAGATGGAAACAGAAGTGGATCGGGGAAACCAATGAAACTTACAGCAGTTTTCCTGAGATGCTAGTTAGGGGTCTAAGGCTGTGGCAGGGGTGGGAAATGCAACTAGATCTGAGAGATTTAGAAGGAAGCTGCTTTAGGACTTGGTGATTAACTGAATGTGTGATTGGAGTCAGTGGTGGTAAGGAGAGAAGAGGGGGAGTCGGGGAGAGGGAGAGGGAGTGGGAGAGAGGTAAATATTAAGGCCCAGTTCCAGATTTCTGACTTGAGCAGCCGAGTGCCTGCCGTTCTCTGCAAAGAGAGAGAATGGTGGAGAAGCCTTTGGAGGGGAAGATGAGGAGGAGCCTCGTGTACCTCAGTAGACGGAAACAGGAGTGGAAAGGCCAAGATAAGGGAGAGTGGCAAGGACGAGGTGTGCATCTTGAAGTGAACATGAAAACACATGCCAGAAAACAACTGAACAGCTAGGTGTTGACATAGCTCTAGGTGTTGACATAGCTCTAGGTGTTGGGGCATGGGATGATTCAGCCAGAGAAACACGCCTTGTCCCTTCACTTGGACACAAGGCCAACCCAGACTAATCTAAAGTGTGTTATGTATTCACTTTTTTTTCATAGAGGGCATTTGTCTGAAATATTAGGGTTTTAGTGCCTGTTGGTATTCCTCACAGAGGTCTAAATCTGTTTTTCTCTGATTAAACCAGTATAGAAGTGTTGTCCAGTCTTGTTTGGGAAATTGTTCATTTGTAACACAAGGTCCTATCACCACAGTCCATTGGCCTGCGAAGTAAATACTTGCTTGGCACACAAAAGCAGAAACCGGGATGATTCTGTCCGGATTGAGTTCCTTACAATGTTTTGTTTTTTCAAAGAAAAGTCTTGCAACTTCTATATTCAATATCACAAGTGAGACTATTCTACGTTACTCCCTCCAGCTTTCCCTCCTCCTAGGAAGAGACATCTGTTGCTGAGCAGCGCAGATAGGGTAAAGCTTCTGACGGCACCGTAGTAGCACGAGTGCCTTCTTTCTCTCCAGGCACTCAGTAGTTCTGTTTTTATTTTATATGTATATAGAGCAAGACTCTGTTACTATATGAATTCAAGTTTCTTACAGACTAAGTCTCGTTCCCACAACATAACAGTTGCTGCGTCTAACAAAACCCTGTTCCCCAACACCAGCATTACGAAGGTGCCATGATTTTGTTACGCGTATTTCCGTACACCCTAGTACTGGGGAGCCAGTATTTGTTGCATGGCTTTGCCTGAGCCCTTAAAACAGGAACTTTTGTTTTCTCTGAGGAATTTGGGGGAGGAAAGCTTCGTACTTAGGAGAGTGTCTCTGAAACCAGACTGGGTTATCTCCCAGCTCTGCATGCTCTAGCTGTGTAACTTTAGGTTGTGTAACTCTTTGACTTTAACTTCTGTTTATACCATATGTAAAAATGGACTGTTTTTAACATCTCCTTCACAGCTGTTGTCAGGAATAATGTAAAGAACTTAGAATAGTACCTGATACATAGTAAAAGCTCAATAAATGTTTGCTATTGTTGCCTTCCATATATCTCCCAGTATGTAAAATGCTTAGAACAGGGAGAGGATAGGTTTTCCTACCTGTAATAGCATCTAATATAGTATTCTGTATTCAGAAAGCTCTTTTCTTCCTAAAAAATTGTGTCAATTCGTAAAGAAATGGAGGGTCTTGGTACATCCAGAGGAAGCAATAGCACCCAGTAGCCCTTTTTGAGCTGTGGACAGCCAGGTAGCACTTTGGGCCTGGGACTGGCTCAGACCGCGTTCGGTGCTCCTCAGGAGGTGTCTCTTTTACCCACTGTTAGCCATGAGTGCTGTGGAATAGTGGTTTTTACCCTCAGGGTTATAATTCTCTTTATTGCCTTCATAGGCAGCCACCCAGCTCCTCTAGTTCTCCACAGGATATTTCTGGGAATCCTACGGTAAAATGTATTATAGTTTTCTGTAGGCAAACTTTAAGTATAAATTAATTTGCTAGCTTAGAAGTCAGCATAAAAGAATTCTAGATTTGGCTACTGATAAATTTGTAAAGGCACATCAATTAAAACATTTAAGCTCTTAAAATTGCTAAAATTTCTATGACTTTAGGGTTGCAAAGAAGTTAAAAATGATCTAGTATAACCCACTCACTTTACAGTTAATAAAAGCAGTCCATAGATACTAATAATTTCCAAATTTTATATAGCTGGTTAAAGGAAGAACCATCATTGGAACCCAGATCTACTGGCTCCCTGATCAGTGTTCTATCTATATCACATTCTCTCTCCTTTAAAAGTTTTATAAAATATACCTAAATCTTTCATTAGTATATGTGATACAGAAGACCCTAATGCACTACAAAGTAGACACTGAACACACTAAAAATATGTCTATTATGCCATAAATATGACATAACCCAAAAGTAATATGTTAGCTATAATATATATTTAACATTTCATTAACATTAATGTTGCTTGCCTTTTTACAATTTGGAAGGGACTTAATGGGAGGAATTTAGATACCTTGTATGAGAATGTTTGCTACTTTCCAGGAGCATTAATAAAGTTGTCCAGAAGCTGGCCGAGTCTCTCTTAAACCTATTCCAAATAGACCTCCCCTCATACTGTAGCCTCATCCTGCCATTGTCAAGGTCACCAGTTATTTCTCTAAGGCCAAGCCCAGTGGTCTATTGTGAGTCCCAGTCCTCCTTCACCTGCCAGTAGCATTTGATTCAGTTTATCAGACCCTGCTCCTTGAAACACTGCATTTACTTGACTCTAGGACACCACTCTTCCTGGTTTTCTTCCTTCCTCACTGATTGCTCCTACTTTGTGTGTGTCACCAGTTCCTCCTTGTCTCCCTGACCTCGAAATTGAATGTCCTGGACTCTGTCTGTGACTCTCTTTTCTTCTCTATTTATACTCAGGCTCACACTTGGTGATTTCATTAATGCTCAAGGGCTTTAAACCATTTCTAGGCTGAAGACTCCCAAAGTTATATATCTAGCCCAGACTTCTTCCTTAAACTCTAGGCTCATAAATTCAGCTACCTACTTGACACCTTTACTTGGATGTCTAATTGACATCTGAAATGTAACATAAAATCACACTCCAGAACTGGCCTCTAAAATTCCCCTCATCCTGCAGTCCTCCATAGTTTGGTAAATGGCAACTTCATCTTTTGGTTCAGGCCAAAACCTTGGCATCATCTATCAGTAAGCCCTGTTAGTTTTACCTTCAGAATATTTCCAGAACATGATCTTTTCTGACCATCTCAACAACCCCGCCACCTCCATTCAACACCTGCCCCCTATCTCCTGCTGTGTTATTACAGTAGCCCAGTAATTGAGCTTCTACTCTTGCCTCCAAGAGCCTTTTCTCAACCTAACAGTCCTTTAAAGATGTCCCGTCATGCCACTGCTCATAACACTCCTAGCCTTGTCTACAGTGATTTCCCATCCCACCTTAATGAAAAGTTACACTTCTTACCAGTGGCCTCTAAGACCCCATATTATCTCTTGGACTTTCTTTTTCACTATTCTTTTTCTTACTTTCTCCACTGCAGCCACACTGACCTTCTTGCTCTCCCTTGAACATACAAGGCGTACTTTTGCCTCAGGACCTTTGAACTTTCCATTCCATCTGTTGGGACCTTTTTTCATCCAATTTCTGTATGGCTCATTTCCTCACCTTCTTCAGGTCTGCAGTCATGTCTTTTTCTCAGTAAGACCATTGCCTACCACCCTTTTAAAAATTGCCAGCAGCTATCCTTTGTCACTGTTTTATTTTTCTCCATACCAATCACCACATACCATATGTATTTTACTACTTTATTTTGTCTTATTTAATTTGTTTACTGTGTTTCACTCATTCTCATGAAAATAAAACTCCCCAGGATCTAAAACCAAACCAGGTACATAGTAGGTGCTCAATAAATATACTTACAATTGAAAAGATGAACTCTCTCTCTTCCTTTGTAGTTTTCAGAGGAAAGAAACTGTTCATCTAATTGAGGACTGAATGACCAAAAGGTCATTTCCTGGGAATGTTTATATTTGAAAATACTGTTGTATTGGTAGCACATGGGTGATATACTGCTGTTTACTTACTCCCTTCTGAATTCGAGTCCTGTTCATCACTCCTATATTCCTGCCTGAAGAATGAAGTTATCTACTTGCTATCTTGGCTCTGAAAGGATGTTAGCTCCCAGTGTGTACCTTGTATAGTGATCATCATCTCCCCACTTCAGCTTCTTCTCTGCTACCCAAGCTTATTGAGAGTCCAAGGTATGCGAAAACAGTTTATTTATGTACTAAATTGCTGTATACCTGTAACAGGGTAGTAACACTCTTAAAGTCATATTCTTTCCATAAATGTTTAAGAGCTTCATAGTCAGCGCTGTTGGTGTAGGCGAAGAAGTCCTCCCTTCTCTCCCCAGAGATCACTGGGCTTTGGAGCCCAGGTTGTGGGTGGGGGTTGGGGGGAGGTTAGGGAGGGTTAGGATTTAGATTAGAATCCCAGCTCCAACATTCGTCCTGCTGTGTGACTTTGAAAAGGTTGCTTAAAATCCGAGACTGGGTCTGACATGTCACCCTTCAACACAGGTTACTCCCCTTTGTCTTTTCTGCTTCCTTTTCCCTTCTCTTCCCATCTCCCGCCCAGAGAAGAAACTTGATTGCTGGATTTTTCAAACCTTAAATGTAGAGCTCCCATTTGAACACTGACTGTCCCTTGCTTTAAAATTGTATTCTAGGTTAATCTTGTACATTTTAGTAGTATGATCTTTCCCCCTTAATTATTGTTAAGGAAACCATCTTTTTTACATGAACTATAGACTGAGCAGAAAGCCTAGAATCTTCACTTGATAAGCATTGCAAAGAAAGTTATGTCTTGGATACAAAATTTAAAAAATAACTGCATCAGAAAACATGGAAAGGGAATTACAGTTTCCGCAGTCCTTCTCAAGATGTCATTCTTTTTTAAAGAAATAACAGTAAGTCCAGAAAAAGAGATTATTTTTACACTTCTTCTTTTCAGCAAACGGAAGTAAAAATTAATAATAATGGCAAAAGAACATGAATCCAGATAAGGTATTTGCATCTTTCTATATTTCTTCTTCCTCCCACTGTTGTGAGCTGACAAATTCTACCTTTGATAACCCTCAGAGCCCTGGGGCAAGATACTGACTGGGACCCCTCTCTCTTGGATGGAGTTGTATTGCTGTCACACTTGTATGACCACCCTAGAGCAGCAGGACACACCCAGGGGCACTTTGTCATCGATATCCATGTTCTCCCTCTATCTTTCTGTCGACCTTTTAATCTTGAAACATAACAGGTGGTATATGCAAGTTCCCTCTGCATATATAGTCATACTCCTTGAGTCTTGGATTTATTGTAATTTGCATTAGTACATTAGTATAGTACAGTGATTTCCAACCTTTTTCATCCCATGGCACACATAAAACAATTACTAAAATTCTGCAACACACCAAAAAATATACTGTATTTTTGCCGATCTGACCAAAAAAAAAGATTTAATTTTGATTTATTTACACCAGACAGCTATTGTTGTGTTGACTGTTGTCATTTTTTAAACTTGACAATCTAAGGAAAAGATGTCAGTGCCCCTGACCAAATAGTGAGGTATTGCATGTGTTAAGAATTCTTGCAGCACACTGATTGAAAATCAGTGGTATAGAATACATTATAACTAACTCAGCCCTTTTTGATACCATGTTTGATTCCTCATCTTTAGGAGAAACTTGCTTGCTTTTGGTATCACAAGAAATCAGGGGAAAACCTGGGTGCTCCAAGAGTAATACACATGTACATATTCCTATGACTACAACTAGCATCACTTAGACTTGTAATTTGTAGCACTTCCTGTTACAGATACTGAGGCAGGCGCTCTCTCTGTGACTGAATAATGCCAACAGATGACTCAGACAGACAGGGATTCTGGTTCTTGCTGTGGAAAAAATGCAGGGCTAGGGAACGAGGCATCCAAACTTATCTTCCCCCATCTCTCTCTCTCTTTTTTTTTTCCTTTAATGAAAAACAGAGAATGAGAATGCTGATGTTAACATATATCCAAATTAAAATTTGGATGGCTATTATTGCTTCATTAGTTTCATTGTTGAAGATTTCTTAGCTTTTCTTTCCAGTGTTAGACACTAAAATATTTGGAGGAAAGCGAGTGGGAGATTTGGATTTAAGATGGGAAATTGGAATGTTCCTCACTCTGCTGCTTCTATTAGCTGTTGCAGGAATCTTTCAATCTGAGTCTCACTTTTTACCTGTAATAAAATGGTATGTCCTATTTATCTACTTAACAGTACTGGGCAGAGATTCTGTATAACTTTCAGTTTCAAGATACTTAAGAGATTTATGGCATTTAATGATTTTGCTCCAAATTGTTAACTTCATATTCTGAATGTTAATATTAAACATTCCCTTAGATTTGTGGTTATACCAGAATACTCTTTTGCCTCAATGTATTATTAGAAAGATAGTTGTTTTTGTTTGTGTATTCTAGAGTTTTTTAAGGAACAAATTTTTAATCATTCATTCTCTAAGATCAAATTTAATAATCATTTGTGTTTTGTGCTTGTGAAAGACTGAAAGGAAAATTATGTAAACAACATGAGGTGGTAGGTGTCTCTGGGCTAACAGTGAGCCGAAGGAACATATCCCCTTAGCTGTGACAAAACAAATCAAATTGTATTATGTATTATGGATATTCCTAGAACTTTTATTCCTAGAATAAAAGCATATTTCTTATTCTCTAAAAGTTTCTGTGTGGAGATATATTGATATTACCCCTATATACTTATCTATAGCTCTATAGCTATATCCTTTTCTATACTGATATCTGTGTAAGTTATTTATATCTATGTATCTATATATTTGTGGATATCAATATAAGTTATTTATATCTATGTATCTATATATCTATGTATAAACACACACACATACATGAAACAACAAGAACAAAATTTCATGTGTAATCATAGACTTTCTAAATGCAGGCTGTTACTGAGGAGAGAGCATAAGAGAAAGCTATTTGAATTTGGATGCACTCATTCAGCAAATATTGATTGAGTGCCCGGCACTCACTGTTCTAGAAACTGCGGATATACAGAAATGAACCCAATGTATATGGTCCCTGTTGTTGTGGAGCTTATATTTTATGGTGGAGGAAAGAAATGTAATAAATAAGCAGTTAAATTAAAATGGCAATTTCAAATACAATGAATACTAGAAGAAAATAAAATATGGTTGAGGAACAGGAAACTTTAAATTGGGTGGTCAGAGAAGGTTAAATTCGAGATGAAGCTTAAATGGGAGGAAGGAATCAGGTAAGTAAAAATCTCTGGGGGAAGCATTGCAGGCAGGAGCACTCGAAAAGCGCAGGTTAGGACGAGCTTGGTGTGTTCAAGGGCTGGAAGGAAGGAAGGCTGGTGCCGCAGGAGGTAGGTGGCGGTAAAGCTGGAGGTGTAGCTGGACCCCTTGTCCTGTAGGGGCCTGCGGGCTATTTCAAGGAATTTGTGTTTTCTTCTCAGTGAGATGGGTTGCCATTAGAAGATCTTAAGTAACTTTTTAAAAAACTTTAAAAAGTATATTTTGTTCTTATTGCAGTGGGGATGTAGACAAGTGTAGAAGCAGAGAGACCATGGCCTAGAAGAGAAGTGATGGCAGCCAGGCCTTGGGTCCTAGTGGCAGATACAGAGAGCTATGGTCAGACTCAGGGTGTATTCAGAATTTGTTGATAGAGTAGATGCAGAGAGGGGAAGGGAGGACTTTTTGGTTTGGCCAAGTGGATGCCGGATGCCTGATGCATGATGCGTGAGGAGGACCACGGGAAGGAGCAGGTTTGAGGAATGGGAATCAAGGGTTTTGTTTTAGCCATGTTAATTTTGAAATACATAGTTCTGACATTTACTGGCTAAGAAATATTGAACAAATTGTTTCATTATCCTCATCTGTAAAATGCTGATGGTAATAGTACCTATGCGATATGGTTGATGTGAAAATTAAATGAATTAATACCCTGACGCACTTAAAGCAAGATTGAACACATACCAACTTCTCAGTAAATGTTAGCTGATGCTGTTGCTCCTGTTGTTGTTAATATTATTGTCAAAAATAGTAGTAATAATATATATCCAAGTGAGATATTAAATACTCAATATATAAGTCTGGAGCTCAGGACAGAAGTAAGGATTGGAGATAAACTTTGGTAGTATCAGCATATAGGTGAGTATTTAAAACTACAGGACTAGATGAGATTACCTATGGAGAGAGAAGAGAAGACAAGATAAAGAGGAGGCAAGAACTGATGAATGGGCCCTCCAATATATAGAGAAGAGACAGAGGCAGCGGAAGGAGCTGTAAAGACATAGGAGAGAAACGTGAAGGATGTGGCATCATGGAAGTAAAGTATAGAAAAGGTTAAAAGATGAAAGTTGACTATACAAATGATGTTGAAAGTAAAGTCAGAGCAAAGAGGGGGACAGACCCGACCATTGGATTTTTCAAAGGGTAAACTGATGAAAACCTTGACAAGAGCCTTGTCCATGAAGTGGTAGGAATGAAATCTTTATTGGAGTTGATGAAGGGAATGGGCAGGTAAGAAGTGGGGTCTTAACCAGAGAGGGATGGGGATTGGGAGATGTCTTGGGAATGTTACTTTAATATGGAGTATTAAAACACATTTTTATGTTAATTGGAATGATACAGTAGAGAGGGAGAATTTTGTGATATAAGAGAGAGAAAGGGAAAAATTATAAGAACAAAGTCCCTAAGTAGTCCAAAAAAGGATATGATCCAGGAGAGACGTTGAAGGGAAACAGAGATACTTCTTCCATTGTACACAGAGGCCAGGCAGAATATGAAGATAGCCAGAAGCAAGATGGCGGATTTGGGAATGGAAAGATGGTCGTTTCTCTTTAATTGCATACCTTGTAAAATGAAATATAGGTGCAGAGCAAGAGAGAGAGGGAAAGAGTTGAAGTATTCACAGTGAGTTGACGATCTAGACAAATGTCCTAGGCAACCAAAATTGATTTTTAAAAAATTTCAAAGCTCTAGGGTTGGCCAAAAACTGTTCAGTTTTTTCCATGAAATAAAAGAGACATTTTAAATTTTCACCAATAACTTTTATTGATTTGGATATTTTGAGTATGTCGGCTATCTCCCGTGTGGTATAACTTTGACCATTCTCAATTGATGTCTCTGTTTGGTCGCTGTTAACTTCAGCTGCTCTGCCTGACCGTGGAGCATCGTCCATTGAGAAATCTCCAGCATGAAACTTCGCAAACCACTTTTGACACGTGTGATCAGTTACAGCACCTTCTCCATACACTGCACACATCTTTTTTTGCGTTTCAGTTACGTTTTTACCTTTCTTGAAATAGTAAAGCATAATATGCCAAAAATGTTGAGTATTTTCTTTCATCTTCAGTATTAAAATAGCTACATAGAAATTCACCAATTTTGATAAGCTGTTTTTAAATTAGGGGCTGATATGACAGCTGTCACAATACAATATGAGAAAATTGTTTCAAATGAAGTTAAAGACAACTGAGTGCTACTAGAACCATCTTATGGAAGGAAACAAACTTTTTGGCCAACCCAATACATTCTCAACTATAAGGAAGGGATAGTCCTCACATAGCAAAGATGTTCCGATATTATTTGCTACCAATGATAAAACAGAATTATTACATTTCTGATTTACTTCTGTTTTATTCAGTAAGGAGTTTGGACTTCAAATAGGAACGGAAAAAACAAACAATGTTTAAGAAGGAATTAAAGCACTGGGTTGGCAAGAGAGTCAAAGGAAGAGTAAAGAAGTGCCTGCTGCTTTAGATTAGTCTAATCTCTAGGTTCTGTCAAATTACATCCCAGAGTACTTTCAGATCTGATTTTGAAATTTTTATTCACCCTTATTTCTAACCAGAAGGCTAATACTACAGGTGATTTTTCTCCCAATGGTGAAATTCTATATACAAGTGACAGTAGGCCTGATTTTTATCCCTTGCAAAATTCTAGAACTAGTGATTAACTTTATGGTTTATGAATGAGCATTTAGGGGAAAATACATAGTTCTAGTAACCAATTAGAGTTGTCTGAAAATAAGTCATTCCCAAATAAATTATTTTTCCTTTAGAGTTTCCTTGGAAAATCAGGGCAATGGTATACATACAGTGTATCTTAATTTAAGCAAAGTGTCTGGTGGAGTTTCTCATGACATATATTTAAAGGATGAGCTAACATTTAAGTGCTGGTACCTGTGTGTGCAAGGCACCTGATAAGATGGTGCAATTATATCCAGAGTGTTGGTTCTTGAATTGACCCCTATGATGTTTCTAGTGGAGTGTCACAGGATATTGTTTTTGGCACTATCCTGACCAGTGGTCTTCAGAAACCTAAAAAAAAAACAAAAAAACCGTAATAGGCACATGGAGAGAACTCATGAAGTAGATAACAGAGTCAAAAGAATAAACCATCTCAATGACTAGATGAGCTGTATTATTTAACAATCATTTGGGAACGATTCATTCATTCAGTCATTCCTTCATTGGTATTTATCAAAAGCTTTGTGTCAAATACTGTTCTTAGTGTTGGGAATACAGGGGAAAACAAAGAGAAACGAGTCATAGTCCCTGCCTTGAGGCACCATATAGTATGCTAAAAGGATTTCTTTCTTTAGGTCTGCACCTCCATCCCAGATCCTGCCAGAGATGGTATTTTGCTCTTAGCTGGGTTCAAAGTTAAGCCTACTAGAATTTGGTAATAAAAGGTTTTTGAAGTCTTGAAAAATAAAAAATAAAATAAAAGCATGTCTTCATAGAGCAGTTTTTAACATAGAGGCGTATACAAAGGTCTTTTAGGGCCTAAGGAGGGGAGTGGTCAACTTAACCAGGGCGCTGTTACATGCAGTGCTGCTTTTCCTTCCAAATACCAGCTCCTGCAGGGGAGTCTCACTCTGCCCCCTTTACAGAAGTCCTCTGTGCACGCTTGGTGCTTAAATGTAAGGAATACATTTCAGTCTTTGTAGCCCCATTTTTTTGCTCCATGTTCACCCCTCCTACCCTCAACAAAGCACCCTTCCCAGAACCTCTAACCTCGGGAGTAGTTGTTCTTTGTTCCTCATACCTTTGAAGGGGTCCGGTTACCCCTCTTTATGCAAATATAGAAAAGTACCTTCACTTATGCAAATAGTGAACATTAACACTTCCCAGTGCCCAGGAGCAATGTTCCCTTAAACATTACACTGTTCTGGAGTAACAAGCTATGAAGGTTAAGTGTACAGGAAAAGTTTAATCTTGTAATCAAGTAAAACTTACTCTAGTTAACACAAAACCATAATAATGAGCCTTATCATTATTGTGTTGGATTGTAATTATCAAATAGAGAGCAGTTAACCTGGAGAATACAATAGCATTTCTTTTGTATGTGAAAGCAGATCTTCGTGTGTTTTCTCTTTTGTTAATTCTTTGTTACCCATAATTATCTTGACAGTTTTTCTTGATACTAATATAATCTACTTGTTTTGTGCACTCATAAACACCACACAAATACTCTGACACACAGGTTAGAAAAACAAAACTCTAGTACTTCTAGGTGTTGGGACTCTGTTTTCTGCCTTCTAGGGAGGTCTTTTCTGTGCTTGGTTAACCCCTGCAGTATGTGGTTGCTCTTACCTTCCCGGTGCGGACTTTCCTCAGCTCCAGCTGGACACTGGAATTATTTAAGGTGCTTTAACAAAATTTCAGTGCCTAGATCTGGCCTCATGGAGAGTCTGACTAAATGGGTCTGGGTTGGGCCTGCCATTAGTATTTCTTTAAAGCTCCTCAGGTAATTTTAATAGGCACATAAGGGATCGAGGTACAATGATTATTGATGTGTCCCAGGTTGGTCAGTATGAGCACCATGAGGCTACCGTAGAGGGCAGAAAGGTTATGCCAGCCTAAGCTGTAGGATACAGAACCACAGAGAGACTTCACTTGGGAATCTGCAGAGACCAGGAAATGAAACTTCATTTCAAGCAGTTAAGGGAGTGTTGAAGGCTTGGTGGTTCTGTCTCCTAGTTCAGACATTGTACCACATCAGACATTTTTTATTATTTCCTGCAACACTCAGAAATAGATGTGAAGCAGCTCTAGACAGTCCTTTCTGTCCTCCTGGAGGTCCGTGCTGATTGATCCATTTTAAAATAAAGGCACCAAGAATTGCATCAGGTTTAAGTTCTGGGCTGGGCTTACCATTAAATACAATGTGATTCCAAGAGGCAGCCTGAAATTAAGTCTCTTATTCCCCTACCCTGGTGTACCTTTCACATAGAATCTCAGAGCTTGAAAGATAAGCCATCCTTCTCATTTTGAAACCTGTAGAAATTAAACTTACTGCCCAACGTCACGTCAATGTTGTAAGTGTTAGAACTAAAATGAAAACCCATTTCTCTTAGCCATAGTTAATTGATTTTTCTATCGCATCTTATCGTTTTCTGGTATATTCTTCTGAATATTTCCAATAGAAAATCTCTATATTTTAAAAACATTTCTTCATCATGGATGAATAGGCCAACAAGCCTGGATTAAATTTTTAAGGTTCCAAAACCATTATTTTTTATCTGATTTATCATTTTTTATTATATGATTTATCTGCAGAATCCCAATACTAACTTTCATCCTTTGACCTGATGGACTTCATGTTTTTTAACCTTTTGGCTTAATTGTTGGAATAAAAATGAAGAGTTTACTTATAATGACCTGTTTGGCATTAGTGTGTGAGTCCTTGGTTATCTTATGATTAGTTAATGGATTTTTGTAAAATCACTTAAACCGCTACAGGATATCAAAGCATACCTATGCCTAAGAATCCCTGTGTTAATAATTAGGTGGGCAAGCCATGACATCTGGGAAAGGTTTTCAAATGTGATATTCTCAGTGACCATCGTGAGTGAATTGTGCTGTTCACAGAAGATCTAGTCTTAGAATATTAAATCTCTGTTCAACAGGGAATGGTATCACATTTTTCTTTCATTTAGAATATTCCCTTTTTATAAGAAGTATTATTTATAAGAAGCATTATTTCAGACCTTTAGCACCCTGAAATAAAATTTGTAGAAAGTATAACCTACCCACAAAAATTAATAGTTGCTAAATCAATATAACCCCAGCTAGTTTTTCAGCGGAATTTAATACACTGATTCTAAAATTTTATTAAAAAGTAAAAAGGATCAAAAATAACCAAGTCACTTAAGAAAACAAGGAGAAGAACAGTGTGGGAAGACTAGCTTTATTAGCTATCAAGACCTATCAGGAAGGGGTACTTGAGAGGCTTGAGATGCTGGTAGGGGTTCATTCTATAACTGCTAAGTTGTACCTTTCTGCTTTATCCATTTTTCTGTGTGTTGGTTATATTACAATGAAAAAGGGGGGTTAACTAAATCAGTATTATGCTCTAGCTGTGGCTTAAAGAAGATAGGAAAGGATTAGACTTGAACATAAAAGGTTCCCACAGATTTCTGGAATGACTCCTAGGGTGATAACACCCCCACTGAAAACCCCTGGTTGACAACATTAACTTGGAGGAGGTTTTACCGTTGTATTTGATAGCACTAGTTTTTCTGTTTAGCCAATTGAAGAGTTGTTTCTTAATTAGTTATCTCAAGTCCCTCATGCTGCATTCTTACCACATTGCTACTGATCCTTAATGGAAACTGAGAGCAACTGATCATTATTTTCAGAGGCAAACATGCATATTTTTGGCCAAGCCTTCAGGATTTTAATATTTGTACCCCCCATTTCTATTCCTTTCTTTGTCTCCTTTGCTTTATGAACGTATCCTGTACTTGTCGTAATAAACTTACTTATTCCATTGACAATGTAGCATTAGCCAGAAAGAACTTCTAGGGTCTAGCTAATGCTTTTGTTTGGTGTCATCTGAAAATTCAGTGGTATCTACTTCTCATCCATTTACTGGTCATGGATGCAGATGTTAAACGTGTAACAGCATTGTCATAATTGACAATGTTACTATAAACCATTTATATCCTTTGCTCCATGTGCCAAAGCAGCCATCTTTGAAATGAGCTGCCCCATCGATGGCAGTGGAGGGCATATATATGTACGAAGGAAATTGTTAAAGATAAGAATAAAATTTAAAACCAAAACATATGTTTAGAAACAAATGAATACAAAAAAATCTTTCCATTTATAATCTTGCCTTCAAAAATTATAAATGTTTTCTAAAATATTTTTATTGTTAAATACTTGAGACATCATAAAAGGAAATAAGAATCTTAAAAGTTTCATCCGATCTTAAAACTGCAACATTTATTATTTTTTTACCTTATTCAACAGTTGTAAGGTAATTTTAAAATTTTGTGCTGCTTTTCTTATGTAACATTATTTTTTAAACCTTTTCCATGTGGCTGTCACAGGTACCATTTCTAATAGTTGCATCGTACCCCATCTTTTTGGTAAAAGTCTACCATTGATCTCTTGGTAATTTGGATTTAACAAGTCAGAAGCATTCACAAAGGTCCATGATCCAAGAATTTTACTGAGGCACAAGTTTGGGTCACTGCTGGCATTCCCCCAAGGTGCCAAATAAGTTTCATAGCTCCTGAGTGAGCAGAGCCGCCATCCAATATAGCCTTGGAGTACTGGCTTGTTTTCTACTGGTGCTTGTGCGCACCGGAACTCTTACACAATGATTAAAGAAAAATACCCTCACAGGTCATATCGTAATGATACAAAACTGCTCATTTTAGTGGCAAAATTGGCTGTATTAGTCTTATAAATAGTTACAGTCTTCTACTTATAAAATAATTGAAAGCTTTAAAGGGATTAATTTTTTCCAATTTTATTTATTTGTCAAGGAAATGAGATATTGTCCAAGGTTTTTCAGAATTTGTAGATTTATGAGTACCTTGGAATAAATCAGCTTTGACTATTTCAGGAGGCCTAGTGTAATTTATTTATATTGCCTTGTTGGGCATTTAGTTTGTTAGAGAGGACGCTTGCTTTGAGCACCATTTAAAAGTGTTAAAAGGATGTCTCTTAATATTTCTAAGCCAGTATTTTATAGTCCTTAAAAATGAACATTTTCTCTTCTTTATGAACTAGATCTTATGCTGATTCTTTTAATCACCATGAGTTTAAAATTTCAGACCAAGTAAAAGGACTAATCAGAGGGTCTCAAATGTGACATCCAACCATTTCTGAATTATAAACACTACCTTTTTTTGGTAAGAGCTTGAATGAGATATAATTCAAATGCCATACGATTCACCCATTTAAAGTGTACACTTTAATGTTTTTAAGCATATTCACAGTTTTGCAACCATCACCACAATTAATTTTAGAACATTTGTATCGCCCCAAAAAGGAACTCCATGCCTTTTAGCTATCACCCTCACATTTCTTCATTTCCTCTGGCCTCAGGCAACCACTAATCTTTCGTTATCTCTAGATTTGCATAATCTGAATATTTCATGGAAATTGAATTATAAAATTCTGGTATTTTTGATTTACTTCTTTTACTTGGCATAGTGTTTCCAAGGTTTATCCATGTTGGCTACATGGATAATACATATACTGATAAACACTTTATTTCTTTTTATGCCCATAATATTCCATTTTCTAGGTATGCTACATTTTGTTTATAAAATCATCATTTGAATTAGGATTCTTCAAGAGCTTGAAATCTCTAGTCTTAGGACTGATGGGGCTGAATTGGTAATAGGAATTAGTAAATTGAAAGGATGTCCTTACTCTCTTTTATAATCCTTCTTGGGAACAGAGATTACAAGCAAAAATTAAATCTACTCATAACCTCCCAGTAACAGAATCCCCCTTGGGCCATCAGGATGATGGAAGTGGGAACAGAGTATATTGGGGCTTTATCACATTGGAACTCAACTAGGTACAGTCTCAGTAAATCTTAAGAGAGAGGAATGCCACCCAAATAGATTATGCAATACATGTTAAAAGAGTAAACTAGCAGTATTCCTAAGTAAAGGTAAATTCTATGCTTGAAACTCATTTATTTTCCTTAAATGTGAACACATAGCTATTTTATTTAATTTTTTATTTATTGATTTGAGAGAGAGAAGGAGAGAAAAAGAGAAAGAGAGAAACAACGTTGCTTTGTTATTCCATTTATTTGTGCATTTATTAGTTGATTGTTGTATGTGCCCTGACCGTTGATTGAACCTGCAGCCTTGGCGTATGGGGACAGTCCTCTAACCAGCTGAGCTACCCAACCAAGGCAACACATAGCTATTTTATAAGAATGGGTTTAGCCATCTTTGTCCTAATTTGCTTAAGAACAGTAGATATCATATTCATAACCTCTAACCCATAAATTCTCATCCAGGGGTATATCACCCCACAGGGCTGAAAAATGGCTCTCAGGGTCAAAAAGACCTTACTCTTTTTTTTTTTTACATATAAAGCACAGATACATACACAGCACATAAAGAAATATATAGTTATGCCACTAAAATTTCATGGGAGGGGCACAATTACAAAAAAAATCTAATAACCCCTTAAGGGGCGATGATAATAAAAAGAATGTTGAAAAATGCTGCCATAAAGAGGAAAATCATTACTCTAGAGGGACCTGGGAAATTTCAGGCTCTATTTGGGGATTTTCAAATCTAAGGATCCCATACAGTAACCAGGAAGCTCACTAGCTTACCACTGCACTCATACACACATATGCTGTCTCCTGTTCCCTCCTTCCTCCCCTTCCTTTTAGGGGTGGGGGTGGGAGGTTTGGGGAGTGGTAGAGATGAAGCAAAGGACCAGAATACACTTGGGTAAATAAGTCCAGCTTGTCTGATTTGTAAATGGACAGTCTTATATACAATTAGGCCAATTTCTGCATCTGGGTCTTAACACACTTATATGGTAGTTATACAACCCTAAACATATTTCTCTCCGTACTTAGAGTCAGAAAGAGTGATTTTATGTAATTTATTTGCCTTGGAATGCTCATCTCATACCAACACTTTTGTTTCATCAAGATCCTTTATATTTTTCCCTTAAATTTTCAGTGCAGTTAAATCTGACTCTTTATGGGCTATAAGGAAAGGCATAAATGATAATAGAAAAAAATATTCCTCAATTATAGCAGGCAAGAGTTCTAGGGTACATTGTTCAGCTGCATTCTTTTCTCATGGTAGAAAGCTGATAAATTACTTTTTAAAGGTTTTTCATTTTTTACATCTTCCCCTTGGAGAAAAATAAGTTGTGATGATCAGTTACCCAAAACAAATGTTACTCATATTATGGGAAAATTATAAAGACAAATAAAACTTATATTTGTATACTTATTTGTTTATTCAACAAATGTTTAAATACCAGTTATTTGTGAACACTTTATTAGGTACCGCGGCACAGAGATGAATGAAACAAAGTCTTACCCTGAAAGAAATTACATTCTAGATGAAGGAACTACATTTTAAAAACAACCAGCATGCCCTCCTTCCAGAGAGCACCTCCCCCCACCACCACCCCACCAGTGTTACCTTTCCCTTTCCCCTCCCCTTCTCCCTCTTCTTCCCCCATAGGCACATTTCTCCTAAACTCTAAGGGACACCATGAGACTCGAAACCAGGGGAGCAATGGGCAGTGGAAGCTCATCCTAGGCCATCCTCCTGAACCTGTCTTCAAGGCCCCTTTCCTCTGACTTCCCAGTCAGCCAAAGCAGCCCAGCCCAGGCTCTCCTGTTGCTTTTTCTATCCTATGCCCTTCCTTGTTTCACTTCCCCAGCTTTAATAAACTTACTCAAAATTACCCAAAAATAAAAATAAATAAAAAACCATCAGACCTTATATCTCAATGAGATACATACAACAACAGAGTGTCCCAGGCAGCGTAAGAGTCCAGAGCGGGTACCTGCTCTCCACAGTTAGACGAAGCGCTTGAACAAGGGGCAGAACCTGGGTGTGCGCTCAGAATAACGGATGAGAGAACATATTTCCTGAGTCTTGGGAAAACCAGTTATTTGGCACCCAGAAATAATTGTTAGTGGTACTGGGGACACTGAGGGCTATGTCCCAGATTGCAGAGCCTCCCCAGGCATGCTCCTTAGTTAAAGGCGTAGATCTTTCTTAGTTGACAGTTCAACACCTATCTGTGTCACTCAAGAATGTTCCTTGTGACTTTAACACCCCCCATGTTCCCCATGGCCCAGTGGCATTCTTTTCAGTGTAGTTTTCTTCCACCTCTCTATATTCTAGCAATAGTTAGTCCCCAACAATGTTTTAATGTTCCATATAGCCAGTCTGTGTTCCAACAGGGCTTTGTAGGCTCTACTCTGGTGTTTGAACTTATTCCTGAAGTCATTGAGGAGCCATTTGAAGAAATGCAATCAGGGGAGGGATGCTTTCCTTCTCTTCCACCCCCTCTCTTCTCCTCCCCCACCCTCAGGCAGGCAGCAAGTATCAGTGGACAGGAAGGGAGTTGTGAGAGTACCAAACTAAAGACAGAAATACCAATCAGAAACTGTGTTCATAGTCTAGATGAAATGAGATGAGGTTGTATTAATGGGGATGAAGAAAAGTAATTGGCTTTAAAAGTTATTTAGGTGATAAATGCAGTAACACTTAGAGGATAATTGACGAGAAGAAGAGGGCAACTCTCTAGCTCCTGCCTTGGGTGCTGGATTAGTTTCCTACTGCTGCTATAACAAGTTACCATGAATTTTGTGGCTCACACCAGCACAAATTATTGTCTCACAGTTCTGGAAGTCAGAAGTCTGAAATAGGTCTCACTGGGCTAACTTCAAGGTGTCACCAGTGTTGTGTTCCCTTTTGGGGGCTTTAGGAGACAAACCAATTTTTTGCCTTTTTCAGCATTCTATAGGCTGCCCACATTCTTTGACTCATGGTCCCCTTCCATCTTCAGAGCCAGCAAGGCTAGCTGATTCTTTTTCATACTGCATCTCTCTGGCTCTGGATTTCTTCCTTCTTTCTCCTTGTGATTACATTGGTCCCGCCCAGGTAATCCAAATAAGCTCCCATCTCACGGTCAGTTGATTAGCAGCCTTAATTCCTTTTTGCCAGTAACCTAATCTGTTCACAGGTTCTCAAAATTGGGACACAGACATCTTTGGGAGGAGGGGCATTGTTCTACCTACCACAAGTGCCTATGTAGACAGTGGTGCCATTGCTATGTTGGAAAAGGAAAAAAGTTTGGGGTGGGAGCATTGAGTTGATGATTATTATCTTAGATATTTGGGATTTGAAGTGCCTGTAGAACCTTCTAGGAGAAATATCCTGTCAGTAGTTAGAAGTGTAGCTCTGGAGTTTAGTAATTATTAATTTGGTGTTCTTAATTTAAGGATAGTAGCTGATGTCATGATTGTGGATGAGATTGCCTGGGGTGGGTATATAGAGTAAAAAACAAGAGAAGGACAGGTGAGTCTCTTGGATAACACCTGTGTTTAAGGGACAAAATAAAGGAAGAGGACCATACATCAAAGAGAAAGATGCTGATGAAGAGCCTAGGAAGAGGCAGGAAGAATAAAAGAAAGAATGGTGTCAAAAAAGAATGTTCAGCAGTCAGTAAGGCTAAAAACTACCTGACCGAGTCCAGTGGAATGGTGGGTGCAGAAGACCAATGTCAACACACTGGGGAATAAATGGGAAGAGGGAGACTGGAGATTTACACGAAGGAGAGAAAATAGGGCATTAGCCAGAGGGAAAATACAGGTTTGAGAAAAGGTTTTTTTTTTAATTTTTTAAATAATAAATGATTGGGAGAAATGATGAATTCATATTAGCAGGGCCCTGTGACTTACATCCTCTATTATTCAAAGAATTGGTAACATTTATTGGTAGAGCCACTGTTAGCTATTATTTTTAAGATGCCATGGAACACAAAAGAGAGCTTTAAAAAAAAATACTGTATAATAGTTTCTGGATGACCCCAGTAATTACAGATGTCTTCCTATTCCAGATAGCAGGAAAGATATTACAACATATCATCAAACAATCCACTTAAAATAGGCACCTTGACAAACAGTAGGCACTGAATAGCGATGATGGTGTTTTCACAAGTGGCAAATTTTGTCAGTTGTTAAAGTCTCCTTCAGTGATAGATAGTCCACGGACAAAAAGAGGAGGTATTAAATGTAACATCTAAACTTTACTGAAACTTTTAGGGCCATTATGTATTGTATGAATGTTCAGCGTGCATATAGCTGACATAGTACCTGTAATGACAGGATTGTGACTTTGTCTGGTAAGTTAATCTGTGTGCCAGACACTGTATTCCAGTGCCAGAAAGGTAAGTCCCCACAACTTCTGACCGTGAATACCAGAAGGGATTGAGGCTGCTGGAACCCTAAGCAGTTTTTTCTTGGGGAACCCAAACATGGACTCACCAACTCAGACTCGTTCCCTTTGAGCTCCAGCACCGGGGTGGCAGCTTGAAGGGCACCAGTGGTATATAGGGAGACATTGAAGTGTCTGGCATCAAGGCTAGCAGAGGCCATTGTCCCTTTGCTAAACCCTCCCTGGCTGAGCCAGTAGGCTGGTGCCATATCTGAGACTCCATCAACCTGGCTAACACTGTGCGATCCACCTTGGAGATCCACAGAGGCTCTGCCCCACCCAACTTTTGGGCCCACCCAAGCTGCTTTTCCATAAGAATGGCTGGTCTTGGCTCCTAAATCCTATCAAACAAGCAACAGCTGGCTTCAGTGAGCCTTAGGCAGCCAGATTAGACTCACAGCTTGGCTTCACCTGAGAATCTGCAAGCCCCGCACAAGTAGCAGCCTTCTCAGATTGCTTTATAGCTCAGGTAGGTTGCTCCAGGCAAAACACAGATGGAGTCTGATCTTGGCCTGCACCACCCGGGAAACCCCAGGGCCAGTGCAACCAGTGGACAGCTGCAGACCACCTCAGAGCACCACCACCCTGCCCCTGCACAGCTGATCCTCAACGGAGGGCAGAGGTTGGTGGTCAGTGTTCACAGCCAGTCCTTGCAGCAGACTGGCCTGGGTAAATCACTCCTGTTGATCTGCCAACAGCACCCAAGCCTTAACTACAAGAGGAGGGTATACTCAGCCCACACAAAGGGCGCACCTCGAGTGCCCAGCTTGGGTGATAGGGGAGGCCGTGCCACTGGACCCTACAGGACACTTACTACATTAGGCAATGCTACCAAGACAGGGAGTCATAGCAGCTCTACCTAATACATAGAAACAAACACAGGGAGGCTGCCAAAATGAGAAGACAAAGAAACATGGCACAATGAAAGAACAGATCAAAACTCCAGAAAAAGAACTAAACGAAATAGAGATATACAATCTGTCAGATTCAGAGTTCAAAACACTGTTTATAAGGATGCTGAAAGAACTTAGTGAGGACCTCAGCAGCATAAAAAAAGACCCAGCCAGAATTGAAGGATACACTAATTGAAATAACGAACAATTTACAGGGAAACAACAGTAGAATGGATGAAGCTGAGAATCAAATCAATGATTTGGAACATAAGGAAGCAAAAAACAACCATGAAGAACAAGAAGAAGAAAAAGGAATCCAAAAAAATGAGGATAGTATAAACAGCCTCTGGGACAACTTCAAGAGGTCCAACATTCACCTCATAGGGCTGTCAGAAGGAGAAAAGAAAGAGCAAGAAATTGGAAATCTATCTGAAAAAATAGTGAAAGAAAACTTCCCTAATTTGGTGAAGGAAATAGACATGCAAGTCCAGGAAGAGCAGAGAGTACCAAACAAGATGGATGCAAAGAGACCCACTCCAAGACACATCATTATTAAAACGTCAGAGGTTAAAGATAAAGAGAGACTCTTAAAAGCACGAGAAAAGGAGTTACCGGAAGGTTGCCATATGGGAATGAGGAGGGGGAGAATGGGTGAAGAGGTAGAGGTGAGGGGAATTAAGACATACAAGTAGCCCTGGCTGGTGTGGCTCAGTGGATTCAGTGCTGGCCTGTGAACCAGAGGGTCACCAGTTCAGTTCCCTGTCAGGGCACATGCATGGGTTGCAGGCCAGGTCCCCAGCTTGGGGTGTGAGAGGCAACCAAACATTGGTGTTTCTCTCCTTCTCTTTCTCTCTCCCTTCCCCTCTTGCTAGAAATAAACGACATCTTAAAAAAAAGAAGAAGAAGAAGAAGAAGAAGTACAAATAGGTAATTACAAAATACCCATTGGGATATAAAGTACAGTATAGGAAATGGAGTGACCAAAGTTCTTATACACGTGACCCATGGGCGTGAACAATGGTGGGGGATTGCCTGAGGGAATAGGGGGTGCTGGGTGGAGGGGGACAAAAGGAGAAAAAATCAGGACAGCTGTAATAGCATAATCAATAAATTATAATTTTTAAAAATTCAGCCTTTTCCAGCCCCTGATCTGAGATGTTAACTCTATTGTATAATATGTATATATTTTCATATGAAGTTTGAGTCCGTGTTTTGGATTTTCTACTCCATTCCATTGAGCAGTGTCAACACATGCTGATACCACCTTATTTTATTTATAAAGGCTTTATAATATATTTTAGTATCTGCTCTTCTTTTTCAAGGTTTCCTGGCATTCTTGCTTGATTACCCTTCCAAATTAGCTTTTAATCAACTTGTCAAATTCCAGGGATGGAAGCTGGGAGGGGTCTGATGGTTATTTTTGTTGGGATGTTATGTATTAAGAATTAAGGAGTAGAGATAGGTTAAATGGTTTTTCAGGAATTTTTCTTGTTAAGCTAATAAGCAGACATAATGACCCTCACAACTATTTTGACACAGGGCTAAGGTGTGAATGTAGTAAGTAGTCTTATAATTATTTCAACCTGCAGAAGAAAAACAAACCTGGGTGGGCTCATCTCCCTATCTTCATTACAAAGCTTTGGATTCTTTCATCTTCTATGCATTTAACTTTTGGGCATTAGAATAAGTGGGCAAAAGGAATAAGAATGTGAGAACATAAAAAGCTGGAAAATACAGGAAGTTTCATTGTCACTCAGACTTCACTGATACTTTAACTAAGCAGGGTACCATGGCAGGGACAGCCTGGGAGAGGCATTCCAGTTGTCAGTGACAGAAGGTGGCTGCTCCTGTCTGTGGGGCCACTGCAGGAAGGTATGTTCACTCATCGTGTAGATGCCATGATTTTAAATCATGGTCTTCAAGTATGAATAAGTTTTTTAAAAAGCTTACTTTTAGGTTATATGTTAACTGTTTGCGGGGACATCTTTTTCAGGGGAAAAAAATCAGTTAACTACTAACAAGAAAGCAGAAAGCAGCTTTTTTTTTTTTTTTTAGTCATACATCAGAGTGGGTCCATTCAGGCACTTGGATGCAAGGGTTCTTGAATCAATCTGGATATTTAGGGATCTGTCATATCTTTGTTTCTTTTTTTATCATAGTTTGCTTATAAGCAGATAATGTACCACCAGTAGTCTCCTCTATTTGAATCCAGTTTAGTCTTCTACTTGAATCCAGTTTTGATAATAATTTGCATAGTTTTTTCAAGTTTTCCTATTGATTATATTCATAGCCATAAACATAGGAACACATCGTGAAAATATCCTAGGGGAAATAGAAGTCATGTGTTGCATAATGACATTTCAGTCAACAGACCAAATGCAGGACAGTGGCCTTATAAGATCGTAACGAAGCCGAAAATTTTCTGTTGTCTAGTGACATTGTAATTATCTTAACATTGTAGTGCAAAGGTTGCAAAAATCAACAAAGTGTGGTTGAGATGGCCAACAACCTTAATTTCAATGTGGATGAAGATGACACTGAGGAGCTCTGAGAAGCTGTTCCTGAGGAGTTGCTGGAAATGGAACAGGAATGGGTAGCTGAAGAGTAGACAAGAGACAGGGAAACAATAGGAGAAGAAAAAGAAGAACCCCCAAGGAAGTTCACAGTGAAGGGATTCGTAGAAGCATTTTTGCAGACCTCAACAGCTCCCTAAAAAGTTTTCAAACATGGACCCTTCCCCAACACTGAAAGATTTTCATTAATAGAGGAGAATGTTCATGGTACATTATCTGCTTATAAGCAAACTACCATGAAAAAAAGAAACAAATTAAGCAAACCACCATGGACATATTTCTGCAGAGTGACACCTCCTCAGGAAGAGCCTCGGGCCGGTCCTTCAGGAGGTCTTCCAGAAGAAGGCCTGGTTATCATAGGAGAGGACAGCTCCATGCGTGTTACTGCCCATGAAGGCCTTCCAGTGGGACCAGATGTGGAGGTGGCAGACACTGATAACTTACGACCCTGACCTTGCAGAGGCCTAAGCTAGTGTGCATGTTTATGTCTTACAGTTTTTAACACAAAGGTTAAAAAGAAAGAAATATTTTAAAAATAGTAAAAAGTTTACAGAATAAAATACAAAGAAAATATTTTGTACAGCTTTACAGCATGCGTGTGTTTTAAGCTGTTATTACAAAAACATCAAAAAGTTTTTAAAAATTTAAGTTTATAGAGTCAAAAGTTATAATACACTAAGATTGATTTATTATTGAAGAAAGAAAATTTTTTTTATAAATTTAGTGTAGCCTGATTGTTCAGTCTTTATAAAGTATGCACACAGTAGTATACAGTAATGTCCTAGGCCTTCACACTCACCACTTACTGATTCACTCAGAACAACTTCCAGTCTTGCAAGCTCCTTTCATGATAGGTGCCCTATAAGGTGTACCATTTTTAAAAATCTTTTATACTGTATTTTTACTGTATCTTTTCTGTGTTTAGCTACACAAATACTATTGTGTTATAGTTGCCTGTATTATTCCATACAGTACCGTGCTGTACAGGTTTGTAGCCTAGGAACAATAGGCTATAACCTATCGATATATAACCTAGGTGTGTAATAGGCTATGTACCATCTAGGTTTGTGTAAGTAAATGAAATCACCTACTGATGCATTTCTCAGAATGTACCCTCATCGTTAAGCTACACATAACTGTATTATTTTGCTTTTGGTAATAATTTCTTTCTTTTTCAATTTTTTTTATTGTTCAATTACAGCTGTCCCCATTTGTCCCCTATTACTCCCCCACCCTGCCCTTCTCCCCCACCACCTTCCACTTTCTGTCCTACCCTCCATTGTCTTTATCTGTGGGTCCTTTATATATGTTCCTTGACTTGACTCTTCCTTAACTGGTTTTATCTTGCATGTTTCCCCACATTTAACCACCCAACCTATCTCCCTTTTTCTAAAGTATTAGAACTGAAGTCTAGCACATTGAGAAAACAATTTTAAATGTACGGCCAGTTTTTTTCAAAACCCTAACCAGACTACTCACGAATGGTGCAGACCAAACACAGAAGGAACTTTGGCTGGCCTGCTTCTCGTCTTGATTCACGCACAGCCGGGTTTGGGTACCAGCATCAGAAAGGGTAAACACACCTGAGAGTTAATTGGTTGTGAGCATAAAATTTCAAAGAACCAAAATTCAAAATTGATCCTCCACCAGAGGAGCTTTCCTCTCTTATTGCTCAGAAATGATTTTCCATTTGGACTCATTCTGAAAGCTGTCATTTGAATTGGATGAGGAATAAATGTTGAAATTTAGTGAAAATAACTCATTGCTTAATCTCTGACAATTTCATTTATTATGTGATGTACAAATATATTACAAGTTGGATTCAAAATGAAAAGAAGAGTTTAAACAGTTTTAAACATTTTAAAACAAAAAGTTGAGTTCCAGGGGTGTCCAACCTATGACCCACGGTCTGCACACAGCCCAGCATGGCTATGAATGCAGCCCAACTCAAAATCGTAAATTTACTTAAAATGTTATGAGATTTTTTTGTGATTATGTGTTGCAGCGTATTTAATATGTGGGCCAAGACAACTCTTCGTCTTCCAATGTGACCCAGAGATGCCAAAAGGTTGGACACCCCTGGAACACTGTAGGAAAATAAAATTAAAATCTGAGAATTACTCAGATGCAACATAGATTTTTATTCTGTTCTTCTCTTATTCACTCCCATCCCTGTCCTCCTGATAATGTTTGTGTGTTTATTTACAAAAGAGTCAGATAGCAGGAACAGAACAACTAATTTTGGACACTGAAGACTTCATTTCTGGATCTTGCTCTGTCACTTACTAGTTGTGTGACTTCTTCTCAGATGGGTCGCTGAGCCTCCTTGAGCAAGGTGATGAAATTATCTATCCTACCTCCCTCATCAGGGAGATTATTAATTTCAGATGATTTGGAAACTTTAATTTCCCACAATTCCATTTCTCATAATGAGATCACACATCCAGGAGTAGTACTTTAATCTTTGGACACCGTTTTTGAGGGTAGAGGTATCAAAACA
Organism: Mormoops blainvillei; assembly: GCA_004026545.1. NCBI lineage: Eukaryota > Metazoa > Chordata > Mammalia > Chiroptera > Mormoopidae > Mormoops > Mormoops blainvillei. The sequence continues at coordinate 197,227 of PVJD01001107.1, read as the reverse complement.
CTATTTCCTCAGTCCTTCTACTACCACTGAACCCTCTGGAATTGGGAATGCCAGGTCCTTATGTTAGAAAATTCAATTCCCTAATCTAAGAGGTCTTTCCAAATGCCACTTCTGACAAGAAATTGAATGGAATGGTAATGTATACATTCCAATACAGTGTGATATGAACTAGCTTAAACTTGCTGATCGTCATAATTTGGAGATTTTTTTAAAAAAATCAGTTCTCAGACTGTAGATCAAAATTTCAACAGAACAGAACTTCCAGCTTGGCAAAGAATTTTGCCTTTGACCTGTACTGATGCTCCTTATTGTTACTCTTTTCTGGAACTCTAAAGTGTTTGAGCTATATTGTAGCCAATGATTTGTAAGAAGGTGCTAGATCCTCCTCCCATAGAGTTGCAAAGAGCTTCTTTCCTTGCCTTCTTCCCCTGCCCTTTACCTAAGGGCCTATGAATATCTGTGGGATCTAAGCTCAGTTCTGGGTTAAGAGACCTAAACTTTAGCCACTTGAAGTGTAGCTTACTAATACATCTCTCTGCTGGTTTCATAACCCTTTGAGTTCTCGGCACTGTCATTGAGCTCTGAAACACCCGCAGCTCATCACCACTCCCTACTACCTTCACCAAGCTCCTACTCCTCCAAAGGCTTTTTAAAAATTTAAGTTATAACTGTTGTACATATTGGACATGTAAAAGTAGTCTAAATGCTGAACCGTTGAGCATCATAAAGCCTACTATAATATTTGTGATTAATATGAAAACTCAAATATGCTTTATGGCTACTTTTCCTGATTACACTTGCTTTTTTTTTTTTAGTATATTTGGTTTTTAGAAATTATAGAACAAATCTGGATAAAATAATTTGAAGATACAGTCACAAAACAATATATCATTTGCTCTGGGAATGCAACACAAACTGTGTTTTCTTTCTTTCCTGTTTTACAACAGAACCAATAAAATGATTAATATGTGTTTTTGCAGGAGCTTGTTTCTCATTATAGCTTCAATATTGGAGCAGAGATTAACTTTCTGAATTTGAATTTAGACTTGCAACTTCCTATAAGTTTTTATGTGCTGATGCAGGGTTGCTGTTTTTAGGTCACGACAATTTGGCTTTTCTAGAAGCTATTCTTTTTCTAAGTGACTGACAGGAATCATTACTCTCTATGGCAAGAAACCAGAAGTTGGCAGGAGCCCTACAATGACTGTCCAATTGGATTTATTTTTTTTTAACTGTTGTGCCAATTTCCAAATTATCTTCAGTTATAGGGTATCTGTTTTCTTTAAAAGGTTCAAAGTGGTGATGCACATGTAGTGACAGCCTGCCCAGGCCAACTGTGAGGGGACGGGCCCTTCCTTGGACAAGACTTTCCATTTAACACTCTGGACAGAAGCTAGATATCATAGTCCATTCCTAAGATTGTACAAGTCAAAGCCACAACCATCAGACAATTTTGTATTTGTTCCTGAAACTCTCACATTGTGACTTTGATTTCTTCTGATTGTTTAGAGGTATGAATCTGACAAGGATTGCTTGGTGATAATTCACAACAAGAACTAAATGCCTCAATATTTCCTGCCTCAGCCACTTCCCAGTATGAATTTTAAAACAGGGAAAAGAGAAAGAACAGGGCTCTAATCTGAAGAGATTTCTGAATTTGCCTTTCTTCTGTGAGAATTAATTGGGGTAGACAGTGTTTGAAGCAAGGACCTCTTTGGAGCTGAGCCCCACCTTTTCACCTGGAGTTAAACAGTCCCACTCTTATGCCCTGCTTGCTGGCCAGGGAACATTTGATAATAACAAGCCCAGAATGAAACACATCTGTTTATTATCCCTTACCTGCTGAAAACAACTAGAAATATTTTTGCTTATTTGAGCTCTGCCCTCTCTGGAATCTTGGTATTTGTTCTGAATTTGGGTTTTGGCAAAAATAGATCTAATGCATGCAAGACAGGTTCAGAGACATGTGTTTAGTCATGTGGGGTCTTACTTGGCTATTATAAATAATGCTGCTATAAACATTTATGTACAGTGTTCTGTGTGGACATGTGTTTTCAGTTCTCTTGAGTGGAACTGCTGGGTTATATGCTAACTCTATGTTTAACATCTGAGTAACTTCCAGACTGGGTTTTACAGCTGCATCATTTTACATTCTAACCATTTTTGTGTGATGGTCCTGATTTCCCAGCACCCTCACTAACATATGCTGTCAGAATGTTTGATTATAGACATTCTACTGGGCATGAAATGTGGCCACACTGTAGTTTGATACGCAGGGTACCTGATCACTAAGGATGTTGAACATCTTTCCATGTGCTTATTGGGTATTGTATATCTTCTTTGGAGAAATGTCTTATTTAAATCCTTTGCCCACTTTAAGCGACTTATTTGTTCTTTGTGTATTTGTCCATTGTTTAATAGGGTTATATGTCTTTTTATTGTTGAATTTTAAAAGTTCCTTGTATATTCTGTATACTAGACCCTCATCAGATAATATGACTTAGAAATATTTTTATTATATTGTGTAGGTTGTCTTTTTACTTTCTTGATAATGTCCTTTGAACAACAAACATTTTAATTTTGATGAAGTCCAGTTTTTTTTTCCTTTGGTTGCTTGTGCTTTATATCTAAGTTTTATATCTAAGAAACTATTGCCTAATCCGAAGGTACGCACCTGTGTTTTCTTCTAAGAGTTTTATAGTTATAACTTTTATGTTTAGGTCTTTGATCCATTTCGAGTTAATTTTTGTGTGTGGTGTGTGTATGTAGGAGTCCTAATTTATTCTTTTGCACGTGGATATCCAGCTGTCCCAGCACTGTTTGTTGAAAAGGGTACCCTTTCCCCCACTGAATTGTTTTGGAGCCTTTGTCAAAATCCAACTGACCATAGGTGAAAGGGTTTATTTCTGGACTGTCATTTCTGTTCCATTGGTTTATATGTCTGTCCTTATGCTAGTACCACACTGTCTTGATTAATGTGGTTTTGTAGTAAGGTTTGAAATCAGAAAGTGTGAGTCCAACATTTTTTTCCCCCCTCACAATTGTTTTTACTGTTTTGGATCCTTTCCATATGGATTTTAGGGTTCATTTTTGTTAAAGTTATTCCTAGTTATTTTATCCTTTTTTGATGCTTTGTAAATGGAATTGTGTTCTTAATTTTGCTTTCATATTGTTCATGGCTTGCATATTGAAATAAACTGATTTTTGTATATTGATTATATTAGCTACTTTTAAGAATATATTCTTTTTTTATCTTTATTATATTTTTTCCATTACCATTTAGTCCCCTAAGAATATATTCTTAATACAATTTCAGATATACTGGAACCAATTAGTAAAGGTAGCTGTAGTCTTCTTTGGTATTCTTTTAAAGATAAGACTATGAATAGCTAATATTTATTGGCACCTAAGCTATATATATTACACTGAATTATTCTCATTTAGTGCTTACTTCTATCCATTTTACAATGAAAAATCTTGATCCATAGTCCTACTGTTAATAAAGAACTGGCAGAGGTGGGACTTGAACCCAAATCTCTCACCTACCAAACCTGTCATCCTAACCACTTGACTATACTGCCTTTGAGGAATAATTCAAAATAGTTCTGTCTTGGAAACCAGGCAATGGATTGAGTAACATGGAAATATATCTTAGGTCTCTAATTCTTGTCTCTTACTAGAGTTGATCACTTTACTTTTGTACAGTGGTGATTATCTCCCTCCCATGGGGAATGTTAATTTCAGCAGTATCCTTCAGCAGAGTGTATGAGCCATTATGGAGCCTGGGGGCTGGAAGTTCTCTCAACTTGCAGGAGATTGTTAAGTACCAATAGAGAAGATGAGATAAGGGTATGGCTTTGAGAGACATTTTGAAAGTACAACAAGAAACCATTTATATATGGGAAATGAGAAAGAAAAAAGTGAAAATATCTGAGGTTTTTAGCTTTAATGATTGAATAAATGGTGGTGGATTTGCTGGAAAGTACATTAGTTAGGTTGGAGAGGATGGTGGGTTCACTGGGGCAAAAGAGTGAAGTTGGTGATATAAAGGTTTGGAAACTTTGAGTATGGTATAGTAGAAAGACAACTGATTTGTATTCTAGTTCATCAATCATTATAAATTATTCATTTTCAAGAAATATGTTGCTGATTGTGTAATGGTAAATAAAGCAGACATGCTTCCTATCTTGGGATTTATAATCTATTGAAGGAGTCAGACATAGTAAATACAAAGTATATAAATAGCAATTGTGATACATACTGTGGAAGGAAAGAATAGGATGCTATGAGAGAGCTGTATGACGTTCTGATCTGGAAAGGGAGTCAGGAAGGGACTCTGCAGCTGCGACCTGCCTGAAATATGGCAGGAATTAGCCTGACTTAAGGTGGGAAAGACCGTCTAGGCAGAAGGGATAGTCGATATCTATCTCTTAGGAATCTGGTGAGGATTAAATAGATCATATACATGATAATCCCTCGCCTAGGCCAGTTACAAAGTAGATACTTTAAAACAAAACCTTTTTTAAAGGCTATTACAATGAGTGTGAATAGTGAATACTTTTATCACCAGAAAGCCAAACTAACCTTACAGTTTTAAAGTACTTGAAGCCCTGGGAGAGACTGAATTAGCCTTGGAGAGTGTATTTGCTGAAACAAGAGTGGATCTGGGACAATATCTGGGGAATGACCATTGGGATAAGTCAAAGAGGATGAGGGTACAAAAGAACCTGAGAAGGAGTGGTCAGACATGCAGCAGAAAACTGGGGAGATGTCATAAAAGGTGGACAGAGGGAGGGCTTTTGAGAAGAAAGGATGCTTAATCATACTAGATGCTTCTAAGGTTGTCAAGTGGAATAAAGACTGAGAAAAGGTCATGGGGTGGGCCTTTAGGAGGACATTGGGTGACCTTTAAGATCAGTTTTAGGTAGGAATACAGCAGATTGAGAAGCTAAGTCTAAAGTGAAGAAGTGCATTGAGTATGTGTGACTATGAGTTCAAGAAGTTTGATGAGAAAGAGAAGGAGAGGCCCTGGCTGGGCAGCTCAGTCTGGCTAGAGCATTGTCCCGATACACCAAGGTTGCAGGTTTGACCCCTGGTCAGGGTACATACAAGAAGCAACCAAGGAATGCTGGGTAGAGCAACAAATTGATGTTTCTCTCTCCTTTATTCTCTCTTTCTCTCCCTCTAAAAAGCAGTGGGGGGGGTGGGGGTGGGGGCGGGAAACAAAGACAGGGGAGGAGAGAGGGAATGATTGCTTACCAAGTGTCTAGGGTGAAAAACAGGCCTGCTATGCAAGGATCTGGTCTGAGAGGAAGTGACTAGTGGAGAGAAAGCTGCTCAAGATACTTGAGAGAAGGAATAACTGATGGGGCAGATGGAGGAAGGAATTGGTGAAGGAAGCAGGATAGGGTAGGGTCAGGAACACAAGTGGAGAGGTATGCATTAGAAAGGGAGAATGACAGGAAATGGAGAAAATACAGAGAAAAGAAGGAGAGTTGGAAGGCACACGTGGTCCCATGGTCTCCATCTTTCCCATGAACAGGACACAGGATCACCTCTGGGAGTGAATGATGCAGGGGTTGGGTCAGGTGCCTTGGGAGAGAGGCACAGGTTTAGAATGGTCCCCATAGTGAAGAGAAGCCTATGGGAAGAAGGAATTGCAGAGCAACTGTAAAGGCTCTACAAAACCTGGTATAACTAGTAGGTATGGGAATGTGTTTTTTTCTCACTTATGGTGTTAATTCACATTTGTATAATAGACTATAATTTTCATAGTGCTTTTACATATTATTGTGTCCTCCAGGAATGCTATCAGGCAGATGCCTAGATACATTGACTATCACACCTTCATTTGTCTTTTTTTCTTTCTCTTTTTTCTTACAGAGAAAGTAGTCAATCACTGTATAAGTATTTATTATCTACTATGTGCCAGACACTGTGAGTTCGATAGCAAATGAAATAGACACAGTGTTGCCCTCACCAAAATTAAAGTCTAGTTGGGGAAGCAGACAAGTAAACAGACACTTACAGTACAAGTGTGATAAGTATTAAAATGAGGAAATATATAGTTTTATGAGACCACATAGGAAGCATACTGTGTCATCTAGAATTAGGTTCAGTTGCATTTAACAGAAAACCCAGGGTAACAGTGGTTTAAGCACATACTCATGTAAAAAAAGGTTGGATATGAGGGGGGATCCCCTCAAAAAAGAATTTATTGATAAAAAATTGTGTATTCCTTTGTACATGTTTTCCATGTAAGAGAAAAATATTCTCCATTTGAAGCAATATACCTAACAAGATATTTTTCCACTGCTCAAAACAGTTTCTGAACTTGTTGATTTTGATGCCTTTTAGTGCTTCTGCAGTTTTTTGTTTCACCTCTTCCACATCATCAAAATATTTCCCTTTGAGGACGTTTTTTATCTAGGGGAACAAAAAAGGTCACTTGGGGTGAAATTGGGTGAATAAGGAGGGTGGGGCATGTGGGTCATGCTGTTTTTGGTCAAAAAATGTTGAACACTCAGCACAGTGTGGGCCAGCGCGCCTGTAAATCACCCATCATGAAATGGTAAATACATTGAAAATCTTCAAAAAAAAAAATTCACTGAAGTCAAGCTCAGCCTCTCACAATAGTGCCAGCTGGTACACTGATATAGATGGGTTCCTAGAGCACTCACCTAGTGGGGAAAGCCTGTATTACAAGGGGCCCGCCCTCCAGGAGATAATTCCGTTTTGTTTTGGGTTGTTTTTTTGTTTGTTTTTTTTTTGGATCCCACCTCATATAGGCATCCTAGGATTGATCTGATGACTTCATGAAAACAAAAAGAATCAGATTCCTTTTATCTTTCTGTTCTACCATCATGAGTCCTAGGTTCTGTTCTCAGCCATGTTGTTCAAATACTGCTGGGAACTCTAGCTGTCATGCAAAATTCTAGATCACAGGAAGGAAGAAGGGGAGAAGCATCAAACAGTGCACTTCCCACCTGAGTTGGTATCTTTGTTTTGCATCTTCTTATACCTCTTATCTCTTTGGTCAGAAGTAGTCAAATGGCTACTTCTAGATAGTTACAGGGGTGGGAATTTGGGAAGTATAGTTTTCATTCCAGGCAGCCGCGTGCCCAGGTTACAAAACAATCAAGGTCGTTTTACTAAGGAAGAAGAGGAGAATAGACTCAGGGCATGCAATTCATAGTCTCTACCACAGACAACCAAGTTTGTCAAGGGTGGTTAGTGAACATATACATGGAATTAAAATTATGAATAGCTCACCAGTCACCTTATTTTACTGACAAGTAAACTGACACTCAGGAAGGTATTGATAGATTAAGTAAGTTGCCTCAGTTCACCTAATGAGTAGATAGCATTTCAGGAACGAGTCTTCATACAGCCAAACACTGCATTCTTTCTACTGCACCACTGCTTTCCATGTGATGTTAGGCATGTAGTATTTGTAGTTCAACTAATAGACAAGTTTAAGATTTAGAGCTTTACTTGCAGATATTCTAAACATTCTAACTCTAGGTAATATTATATACATTATATTAAAGTCCAGAAAGATTAAGAAATCAGCGGAATTTAGATGTGGTCCATTGAAAAGCTTTTTATAATGATTTAATTTAGTTTTTATTCAGAATCTCATTTGGCTTTTGAGACACAGTCATTTCTCAGTGTTGGCAAAGTGTTTGTAAATTCTTCCCACCATAGGACCTGCTATTATATCATAAAGAACACTGGTGAAGGCTATTCCTGAACACCATTTATTTTAAGAACAAATGTTTTCCTACTGAAAAACAAATGTTTCTCCATCTTAGTGCTATGAAATATATTTCATCTTAGAAAACCCATGATGGAATGAAAATAGTGTGATGACAAAAGGCTCTGAATTGAGGAGCAGGGAGTATGTGACTCTGGGCAGGTCAGTTCTTTCTCCTAACCATAAAATAAAATAATTACTTTTTAAAGAAAGGATGCGAGAATAAATTAGAAAAATTACAAGTGCTTAGACATACACATTTGAAATAAACAGATAATATTAAATGGTGTTTCAGCCATTAGTTTTGTTTTCTTCTCCTTCATTGTCAGAATTTACGTGTTTTTCCTGAACTAAAAAGAATTTCCTTCTTTTTCTGAACTGTTTGCCTCTGAAGGGAGGGAAAGTGTGCAATGGAATCACTGAGCTGAAGAGCAGACGTATTGAGGACAGTGAAAGGGCCTGGATGAGGCCTTTGATGGATAAGCAGCCTCTGACTTTCATGGTGTCTTTTTAATTTGAGTTGTTCAATGACAACCCTCAGAAGAGGGTTTACTTCCTTTTTCCTGGGTATCTTGCATGAATGTATGATATGCTACTGCCAGGTGAGCACTGGTTTCTGGGTATGCCCTCATATTCCTAACAGCCAGGCTTAACATGCATATTATTATCTGAGAACGAGTGAATTGGGGCAGAGTGGTGGTGGTGGGGATCAGGAAGGAGAAAGGGAGGAAAGAAAGAGACTTGTAAAATAGGCACAGTATATTTTTATACTTTTCTCACCAAACCTTTAACCATAGACTGTTTTAAGGCCGAGAGAAGTCATCTAACCTGGTGGTTTTCAAATTGTGCTCCATGAAACCCTGTTGATGTGTCAGGGTCAAGTGAGTGGAGGCTCCTTGAAGTTAGGATCATGTACCTAGACTGTTGTAAAGATCAAATGAGGTCACGTCGCTTCTCTACTTAAAACTTTTTAAGACTCTCCCTTGCCTTCAGAATAAGGTCCAAGGTCCTTAGCTTGAAATGCAAAGCCCTTCATGATCTTCCCAGTCGGTGCCCACATTGTGTCTTCTGTTCCATTTCTCATACTTTATATTCCAGTAGTACCAGGCTCTTGCAGCTTCCTTGAACTTGTCAGGCTGTTTGACAGCTCTCTGTGTTTGCATTTGCGGTTTCTTCTATACAGAATGCTCTTTGTCCGTTTGTCCAGCTAACTCCCTAGCTTCCATTTCTGTATTCCCAGACTTAGCCACCCAACTTTATCCCATCACTCAGCATCCTTTGGTCCTGCTCTGTTTCTGATATAACACCCATCAGCATCTATAACAATCCCCTTAATGTATTTGTTTATTTGTGCTCTCTGCTTTTCTTACTCTGCGTACTCTTCCCCAGGCAATCTCATGGGCTCCTGTGGCATTAGTCAACAAAAGATCTTCACCTCCTGCCTAGTTTTGTTTCCTGTGCTTTCAACCGGCACACTGCAGTGGTCACTGCATAGCTTCCTTAGAACAACGCAGAGCACCTCAAATTTACAACAGAATACCTCAAGTTAATGAATCGTACAATCCAACATGTCCCTCTTTCTATGTTTTCATCTCAGTGAAAGACACCCAGTTGCCCCATCCAGAAACCTGGGTACCATTTTTCATTCCTCCCTCTTCCATATCCAGTCATTTCAGTTTTGGCAGTTCTTTCTCCTGAAATTCTTTTCCAGTTCATCCTCTTTTCTGTGTCTCCATTGCAACAGCCAGCTGTCCTTTTCTTGCCTAAATTACTTACTGTATTATTCCATGTCCTCCAGAATAGTGCTGTCCAATAGAAATATGTTATTTTAAATTTTCTAGTGACCACATTAAAAAAGGTAAAAAGAAACAGATGAAATTAATTTTAATAATGTATTTTATTTAAATCAGTATATCTAAAATATAATCAATTCAACATGTAATCAATATTTAAAATGATTTATTACACATTTTTAAATCTCTAGTTATACTTGATATAACAAAAAAGTTGTACACATTTAATGTATGCAGTTTGATGAGTTTGGAGATAAGCATGTACTCATGAAACCACAGTCTATTACATAAACATATCCTTTACCTCTAAAAGTTTTCTGCTGCCCTCTTTATGATGGTGATAACACAACGTAGATATACCCCCTTAGCAAACATTTAAGTTTAACAATACAGTATTGTTAACAATAGGCACTAAGCTATACAGTAGATCTCTAGGTCTTATTCACCTTACATGATTTAAACTTTGTACCCCTTGGCTTTGTACCTCTCTGTTAACTCCTAACCTGGCCCCTGTCAGCTACCATTCTGGTCTCTGCATCTATGAATTTGACTGTTTTAGATTCCTCATAGAAGTGATATCATGGAGATGTCTGTCCTTCTACATCTTGCTTCTTTCACTTAGCATAATGTCCTCCATGTTTATGCATGTTGTCACAAATGGCAGGATTTTCTTCCTTTTTAAAGCCTGAATGATACTCCATTGCTTAAATATATCACATTTTCAAATATAAAAAAAATTATTAGTGAGGTATTTTAAATGCATTTTTTTAATGCTAACGCTTGAAAAATCAATGTGTATTTTACACTTACAGTACATCCCAATATGGATTAGCTGCATTCCTACCTCTAGGTAGCTATATAGTTAGTGGCTACTGTATTCCACATTCCCGCTATAAAATATAGAGCCTGAAGCAGGATTAAAGTGCTGATACTGTCTTTGGTAGGTTTCAGCCCTGAGTGGTGAAGATAAAGGTCAAATAAGGAAAAAACGTGATACGATGCATTGCCATGCTGGCCCCCATCCTGCAACCACTGCACACACACAGCAGGTTGTTTCACCCCATGGGAAGTTAACTTCTCTACACTTCCTTGCACCCTTGACAACAGTTTGGAAATCAGTGTTGTTACCAGAGAGGGACCTGGCACTGAGTGGGTCTGCCTAGGGCCAACTGGTAGTGTGTGGGTGCTTGACTTCATGTAGGAAAGATTTTACAACACAAGTCCAGGTGACTATGAGGATACATTTATTAAAGCTGGTGACAGTGAAACGGGGAAGGGCTTAGCATAGAAGAAGCAGCAGGAGAGCCTGGGCTGGGCTGCCTTAGCTCACTGGGAAGTCAGAGAAAGGGGGGCTTCGGGGACATGTCAGGGGATTAGCCTGGGACCAGCTGCCAGGTGCCCATTCCCTTAGAGTTTAGGATACATATACCTGTGAAGAAAGAAGTCGGGGAAGAAGAAGGGAATGGTGCAGACTTTTCCTCAGAGGGAGAGCGAGTGCTGTTTCCTTTAACTTAATGCTTTTATCTCTTTCTTGAAGGAGGGAATCTGAGGGCAGGTCTCAGGGGAGGGTTTCAGCAGAATATTCATCAGTTCTCCAGGTGGGCCCTTTCAGGGTCATGGTCTCCACTGATTGGTCAGTGGCAGGGCAGGGGGTCTTTAGTCTTTGCAGTTGGTTCTGGCTTCACCCTCCTGGTTTTGCTGCTTTACTGGCCTGGAGCTAAAACACAACTGAGGCCTACATGTCGTCTCCAGGGAGGAAAGACCAGGGGAGGAAACATTACCCTGGAGGAGGGGTCCTTGTTTTCTCAGTTTTGCCCCCTGCCAGGCACTGGGGACCTTCTGCCCTGGTGACCATCTGTACTTGGCCGTAATTGCTTGGCTGTTGTGTTCAGCTTTTGATCTCAGTTTTCCTATTCCACTTGCCCAGGAATTTTCCTAGCTTCTTACTATCCTGTCTCAGTATGACATTTTATCCAAGTCTGCAAGTAGAAACGTGACCCAACAAGAGTTAAGAAGTTGGAGGAGGTGAGAGAATCTTCTTGTCAGTACATTTAGTAGAGTGACTGAGCTTTTTGACTCTGATTTTGTCTTTCTTTACTACATTTTTCATATTTAGGTGGTGCTTTTGCTAAATGTAAACCTGACTGTCATTTCCCTATTTCAAAACCTCTAATGATGCCCCATTGTTTTCAGGGTCAAGTGTAACACACTTTTTGTTCAAAGTTTCATTTGATCTGACTCTTTCTAGCTTCTGGTCCCAGCCATCTCCCTCCCATCTTAAAGGCTATGTATATTACTTACCTATTGCTGGGTAACAAATAACCCTGAACATAATAACTTAAAACAACAGACGTTTATTATCTCACAGTTTATAAATTAGGAATTTGAGACGAGTTTAGCTGGTGGTTCTAGCTTGAGGTGTCATTATAGCCAAAATGTCAGCCAGGGCTGTAGTCATCTGAAGATTTGACTAGCCTTGAGGGATTCACTTGTGAAGATGGCCACTTACATGGCTGGCTGACACTGGCTGTTGGCAGAGGCCTTAGTTCCTCTCCATTTTGGCATCTCTGGGGGGCTGTTGGAGTCTTCTCGCAGGATGGTGGCTCTCTTCCCCCAGAGTGCTCCAAGAGAGAACAAAGCAGATGCCACAATTTCTTTTTTTAACTTAACCTCAGAAGTGACACATCGTTTTTTCTATAATATGTAGGCATGGGAGGGAACTGCGCAAGGGTACGAGCAACAGACGACAACCATTGAGAGGCACATTGGAGGCTGGCCACCGCTGAATGATATACCTATAGAATTTCTTTAAGTCCGTCTCACATGCCCTGATTTATTATTACCACAAACGAATTCTCTCTTCTGTTTCTCTCCTCTTGTTTGCCTTTCTCCTGTTAATTCTTCACCAATGGCATCCTTATTCCATGCTATCAGAGTACTGTGTCTTTCTCCTGTCATAGCACTTATCACATTTTGTTATAGTTGCTGTTTCCCCCAGTAGACTCTGAGTTGGGGGCTCAAAGACCCTTTCTTCCTGGTTCATTGTTGTATTCCTTAGTACCCGGCACAATGCTTAGCAGCACATTGCAGGTTCTCAGTAAATAGTAGTTGGTTGGACACATGAAGGAAGGATGAGCGAGTGGATAGGTGAATGATTTACCAGACATCTTGTCTCTTCTACCATACTCTGAACTCCTTGAGATCAGTGTCCTGGTTTTTTCATTTCTGTTTCCCGAGGACATAACATACTGTCTAGCACAGATGATAGGCCCCTAATAAATATCCCTTTCTTTGTCCTTATCTTTCTCCCTATTCTTTTAATGGAATAAAGATCTTGAGAGGCTCAGCATCTCAATGGGTCTAATATTAGTGGTAAATTTGATTATTTATAAAAATTTCCTCTTGATTATTTCTTATTTCAATTATTGCTGATATTCCCCTGTACATCAACATTGTAATAATATTTCAGATAATTTATACCCAGTGTTTGTGTTTAATAATCGTAGCTGTGTTCATTCAGGCTTAAGCAGGTATGTTGAACATGAAAGGTGTTTCATGAATGGTGAATAAATTTACCTTTATTGATCAGTGCTTTTTACTGAGTAACTATGATAAAGCTTCAAATTGTATGAGAAATGAATAGTTTTTCTTAGATCTTGATTCTGTTGGGACAGGGAATTACTGACATGTAAGTTGAAATAAATTGTTTCTGTTTCTAGATTTGAAATTTAGGAGAAAATTGACCTATGACTTTGGCATTTGATTGTTTTTAAGGCCAGTTCTCTTCAGCCACCCTGCTGGCTAATGAAGAAAGGCAGCAAGTGAAAGGGAGCCTTGCTGTCAACAGTGCTGGCCCCTCCACTTCAAATGTGCAAGACCAGGGGTCACTTACCAAGAACTCACTGGGGGTAAAGCAATAATGCAGTAAATAAAACGTGGTTACGTGTTCCTTCCACTCTTTTCATTTCCTTTAAAATTCATTGTCTTATTTTACATTTTCCTTTATTTTTATACTTTATAAGCTAATTCTATATTTGGTTTTTGATTTTTGTTTTCAGATTCCCTACTAGAGGTTATTAAAAGGGCATGATCTTTGCAGTTGAACAGAACAGTATTCAAATTCTGTCCGCCACTTCTTTCTGGTTATGTGTGGTTGGATAAGTTACTTTATGTGACTGAATCTCACTATTCTAGTATGTAAGATGTGGGTATAAATGACCCCTTCATAAGGTTTTCATCAGGCTCAACAAGTTCTCTGATGTGAAGTGCCTAGTATATAGTCCTTGGCATATAGTAGATGCTTTGTCAAGATTGGGTAATACCACCCTTCCCTAGCTTGAAGCAGTGCTTAGCAGTGTCATGGGGATCAGGGTCCTGTTGCTCCAGGAATGAGTGACTCATTGATTCTGGCAGACAGGTAGTTCCCTAGGCCATCTGACAAAACTCATAGTCAGCTCTCTCCCTTAGTTTACTTCCTCCAACCAAATAGTGCAGTCTGAATGTATTATGCTTTTCCTGTGTGTGTTTTCTTTTCTCTTCTTTTTTGTATTTCCTTTCCCTTTTTTACCTTGTTTTCTTCTCCTTCCCCTTAGCGATTGACATTTTTAGATCCCTTCTTGCGTCCACTTGCTGGTATCACCAACACTAGCTCCTCACCACACCTGCCTTTCCAACGCCACGGAATCTAGACTCTGGGAGAAGAGCCCTCCTCCTGGGATTTCTCACTCAGGCCTTTACTTGATGCCCTACCTGGGTGTCATTGTTTGGATGATGGATCTTCCTTTTTCTCCATATCATCTTCAGAGAGATCTGTCTAGAAAGAATGTGATGGACCCCACAAATAAACTGTCTGGGGTATCCGAATCTTGAGTTGAGTGGCCTGTTAAAACAGATCCGTGTCAAAAGTGATGAATAGTTTTTGTGGATTTTGAGCAAGTTGCCAATCGATCAGCTACTGTATAATGAGAGAGAGGCACTGCAAGCAGAGCAAAAGCCTAGCTGCCTGTTCCAGAGCCACCTGCCTTTTCTCTTTACTTCATTTTCTTGCTAATGAAGGAACCAATTGGTTTAGAGCGATCGATGCTGACCTATTAGGATCAGACATTGTTTTGGCATTGCCAAGGCAATTAAATTCAGCAGGGTGAGGATTAGAGAGAGAATGGCTGTGAAAAAAAGGAAAAAGGAGACTTTTTATTCAGAAACAACCACTCTGATGTTAGAGGTATTAAAAGGGTTAGTTAAAAAAGAACTAATGGTTAGAGCCTTTCCTTTCATAGTGAAATAATCAGAAGACTTGTTGACATTAGTTCTTAGATTTATGGAGATAGGAAGCTCTGCTTCACTGGTTCCAACTCAAGGTACAAACCTTTATTATTGTCCTCTTTCCTATTTAAAGCTGTGACTCATCCAAAAAGCCTTCCCTGAGACTCTGCTGTGTAGTAGGTACTGTGACCTCTATGTGCTACATTTTCCAAAGCAATCCTGATTTTAAATAGACTGGCCATTCGTCATTCCATTAACAGATGATGTGATTCACAAATTGTTAATCAGTCTATAACTGAAGACTTGATGGAGAGCATAATATACAAAACCCTTGAGAGCAAGATTCATGAGCTGATCATCTTGGCACACACGCTCCCCTAATTCTTTCAGCCAACCGTGGTGCCTTCCATTTAGATGTTCAGTAAATATTTGAGTAAACTGACTGGCACACTGACTGATTGAATAAGAGGTTGGGTCTTTAAAAATGGGTAGCATTTAAAGACTTGATATTCCAGGGTTAGAGAAATAACAGGAATGAGTAGTGTAAATTAGGTCCTTTCTAGAGTGGAAGTCGTGTACTAAAACAGGAGCTCACAGACTTTTGGATTTCACTAACCTATGCAATTTCTGAAAACAGTTTTGGTAGGTAAAAATGTTGACTGTCACTGTTGTTCCATAATACCAAAATACAGAGTGATATAATTTAGTTTTTTAAAAAGGGCAGGTTCTTTAAATTGCTTATATTGTATTTTGCTATATTTAAAAAATTTGATGTAGTTCTTTGGGTTCTAAGGAGAGCTGTTTACACAGACACAGGCAGTGGCCTCTAGCTCCTTGTAGAGTGCCTCCCTCAAAAGCTGTCCCTCAGTGTACCTTTCGTGGATTGCTGATGGTGTGCCCAGGAAGTAACTAAAGCATTGTTGCCACCACCTCTTTGTATTAAGAGTGGAGACATATATCAGCTTAAGTGGTGGTGACTGTGAAGGTGATTCTCTCTACATGTTACTCAGAATAGTATAAGGGCTTTCATTTGGAGGTGGCGTGTAGATGTCGACACCTGGTTGGTCTTTTACCCCCCGCTGGTCTCCCATGCCTTTTGTGTTAATTTGTATGTTATCTAGGATGCTCCTTTTTTCTTGCACACACTTAGTTTAAAAACCGTCAACATCATTAGTCGTTAAGGAAATGCCAGTTAAAACCATGAGACACCACTTCACACCCAGCAGGGCATGGCTAGAATAAAAAATTTTGATAACAAGTATTTGCAAGGATGTAGAGAAATTGGAACACTCAGAAACTGCTGGTGGCAATATAAAAATGCTACAGCTGCTTTGGAAAACAGCCTGACAGTTCCTCAAAAAGTTAAACAGTAGAGTCACCATTTCACCTAGCAATTCCACTTTTAAGTGTATACCCAAGAGATGTGAAAACATATGTCCACATGAAAACTTGAACATGAATGTTCACAGCAGCATCATTTACGATACCCAAAAGATAGAAAAACCCAAATGTGCATCAACTGATAAATGGATAAACAAAATGTGATAATAACTGTGCAGTGGAATGTCACTCAGCCCTTGAAAGGAACGAGGTACTGATAATATGCCACAACAGGGATAAACTTTTAAAAACATTATGCTAAGTGAAGGAATCCAGTCACAAAAGATCACACATTATATGATTCCATTTATGTAAAATGTCCAGTATAAGCAAATCTATAGCGGCAGAAAGTAGAACGATTAGTGGTTGGTTAGGGCTAAGGGAATGGAGAAGTGTAGGGTATTGATAGGTGAAAGATGGAGGGTTGCTTTCCGAGGTGATGAAAATGTTCTAAAATTGATTATGGTGATGGTTGTACACCTCTGTGAATATACTGTAAACCATTGAATTGTATACTTGAAATGGGCGGATCATATGATATTTGAATTATATCTTACTAAGGCTGTTACAAAAAATATTTTCAAGTGGACACCCCTCATACAAGTATATTTACTCACTTATAAATTGTACATATATGTGTACTCCTGAACTATTATGTACATTATGAGACACAGACATTTTAAAAGTATACAATAAAGGTAATGTTAATATAAATTATAATACCTTCTTTTTGTAATCAATGAATCAGAATCTTACACTCCCCTGGAGTGCATGCACCCCACTTCGGAAACCCCTTTTTTGACTGCATGGTAGAGAATAATGTGTGTGAGAAAAGCCGTGTAGGAAGGCTAGACTTCTCAAGTCCAAAGAGCCTGATATGATTGTACCATGAAAATGTCTGGAAGTGTCCTATCCCTTAGGGAGTACGAAAGCCTTCTGTGTCCTTACAGTCCAGCACACTCAGACATGTGACAGCTCCAGCAGAAAGCTATTTCCAGTCACCTCATTGTACCATCAGAAAGAAGTTTGACTGGCATACGATGACAATCAATGATTGCCCTATAACCTCATATTTCATAATTACTACTAGAATATATTCAATATGTATGTAACACTTTACAGAGAGAAGGGGAAAAATTCTATTCCCAACCGAATGACATAAAGCTGTATTTTTATTAAGAGCTTTGACTGACAATATAAGTCATAAATCACCAATATGAAGCTTGAGGCACAAGAAGCCAGAGAGAAAATATAACCTGTAAATTGTACCATTCTGGTGTAGTACCCAGGATTTTAAAGCTATCATATACTAGATTTTTTTCTCTCTGTTTTTTTTTTAAATTCTAGATTAAGGTATCTAATTTTTTAATCAGTATTTTCTTCAGGTGAGTTAATTTTGATTTTATATGCTTTTTCTTTATCATATCAGCTGACAATAATTAATTTGAGTATTTCTGTATATCAGCTGACAATATTAATTGGGTTATTTCTATATTCAAGTGATTGGTCCTTGAAAAATGTGATGAATAATTACTGTGTTTTTTTCCATAAAACCTCTGTGTACTGTAAAGTGGCTCTAAAGTATATTCAGTTGTGAATGAATGTGAACACCCAATAATTCCAAACACAGGGCTGTAAGTATAGTGCAGATTTTAATATATGTGTATTGGTAGTGATATTGATGTTGAAGGTGTAAAGGAGAGTTTGATACTTTGACATTTCCTGGCTCTATTTGAAATGTACTAAGAATATTGCATTTGCTTGTTTTTGGTGCAGTAATGTGTCATTAACAATTTATTGTGGTACATCAGGCCATGAAACAGACCACGACTTGAGCATATTTCTCTGGTGAACAAAGGTGCAGATTTTATGTACTGAGTTAATAGAAATGAAACTTGCCCAGTATGGGTAAGCAGAAAGAAATTTGGCTCTAGAAATAACATGTCTTTAAAATGTGGTAAAAATATGTTTAAAAGATTCTTTATTAGACCCTCACCTCTATTAATTAATGTCTCTCCTACAAATTTTCACAGATTTCCTGCCAGTTAAAGACAGTTAAAAGATCAAGTGGAGAGTTTGGTACATTACATAGCCCTAAAAATAAATTATTACTGTTCTCTTGTCATTTTTTCCCTTTAAAAACCTTTTTTGCTAGTATAAAACCTGTAGTCTAACAAAACTCTGATTTCATTTGTGAGAAAGGATAAGACATCCTTTCTCAATTTAAACATCATAAAACAATTTATGTAACCCCTTAAAAATCTAGCTTTTATGATGACATTTTAATAGTATTTCAGAAGTCATGAAGGTTTAATTTTAAGTTCCAGTTTAAATGATTCTCGGGTTTTTGATATTAGTATTTATTAGAAACAGAGTCACTTCAAGGTTAAAGTTTAGAAACAGAATAGGTGATTTCATATCTATACAAAGGATATGTATTATCCTACTGGCCAAAGGATTGATGGGGACTGATGTTTTCAACACACTTCATTTGAAAAGGACCATATCAAATCTCTCCACACAATAAATTCAGCTGATATGTTCCCTTTCAGTCAATATGAACTCTAGTGATACAGCGAATGGATAGGAAAAAGTGAATACGCCATATGCAGAAAAAACACAAATAACTCACTATTCCAAAGCAGCTTTTTTTCCTTTTCCTCAGTGAAAAACATAAAGCTATAAAACAAATCATTAATAAAAGTCTAAGGAGACTGTAACCCTAATCGCTAATATAGGTACTAAGTTATACCACCTTCCTTTTTTCTTTTCTGAAAAGATAAAATAATGTTGGAGAGCCAATGCTGCTGTCATTGTACAAGACAAATAGGAGAGGGGCCTTAGTTACCAACACAGTGTGGCTCCAGCCAATTAAACTGAACCTCAAAGCCGTTTTACTAAAGCAGACTTTTTGCCAGGGCAGTTATACAGAAGCATTTTCTTGGCACAAAGTGCACATCTGAACATTTAAATCCAAATATGCAACAGATGTCTCTTGAGCAAGAGCACCATAAAACTAGATTTCACTTGAGTTAGTAAAGTACTTTTTCCATCATTTTATATTCGTCACATGGAGATTACATTTCACTTTAGACGACAGCCCTGTGGGCTGTGATTAGAAAGAGTATCTGAGAAGGTAGAATATCCTATTGGTGTAAGGTGAACACATGCATTTCAAATCAGAGTGATGCTACCTACTTCTGAGAACATGGAATGCTAATGAAATGGATCATTATTTTTTTCTTGTGGTTTTCAGGCCTCCTCACCACAGATGTCTGACACATTCTGAATTCACTCTTCTCCTTTATGATTGTACCTGAATTTGGCATCTGGGCAAGTCCTTTTCTCCAAAATTTAGTGGAATATCTTATCTGTTTGGCTGATTTCTCCTCTGGGAACAGTTGGAACAAAGCAAATGATGTACTTTTAGAAGGTTTCTCCCAAAGCCATATGTTATATCTGTGACCATTACTCATAATTTCTGTCATTCTGACCAGATACCCACTGCTGAATGATGCATATTAGATACATAATCCTTTCCTATGCCTTTTGTCTTGTAATTCTAGATTTAATATAATCTCTCTCTACAGCAAACACATATATAAAGATTTTTATTCAGAAACATAATAGAAAAAGAAATGTGATTTGATTATTTAACTTGAGTTCCTAGTAAAGTGAACGTCCAAGAGTAAATTCTTTTTCGTTTTAAAATCCTCACCCGAGGACATACTCATTGATTTTTAGAGAAAGGCGGAGAGAGGGAGAAGGAGAGTGAGAGAAACTCACGATCGGTTGGTTGCCTTTTGTATGCGCCCTGACCAGGGGGTTAACCAGTAACCCATACATATGCCCTGACTGGGAATCAAGCTGCTGTGATCTTTCGGTTTGTGGGACAAAGCCCACCCAACTGAGCCAGGGCCAAGAGTAAATTCTTAAAGCCATCATTCATTCTATCTTCAAATACCTTTTCTTTTTTAAATCCTCACCCAAGGATATGTTCATTGATTTGAGAGAGAGAGACAGAGAGACAGAGGAACATTGATGTGGGAGAAGAATATCAATCAGTTGCTTCCCATACATGCCCCCACCAGGGATCAAACCTGCAACCTAGGTAAATGCACTGACTGGGAATCAAACCCACAACCTTTTTGGTGCACTGACACCCCTCCAACCAACTGAGCCACTGGCCAGGGCCAAACCTCCTTTCTTTTTACATAATACAGCTATCATTTTAGAGGTATTTCAGATACATACTTTGGCAAAATAGAAAATTGAGAGTAGAAATAATCATGGTGTGGACTTTTGTCAACTAAAAATAAATCCAAACATGTATCCCAAATATAAATATTATTATAATTTTATTATATTTTTAATAGTCAGGATTTTAAAATTTGTCCTACTAATTCATGAACCAGAATTCTGAGTACTATCACCAGTTAAACTGACCCTGTTGCCACTATATTGCATAAGAATAGACCCTTTCAACTGAAGTCTGAGGAGGAGGAGGAGCAAGATATTTGGGGGCAACTCACTTTTTTCTCATTCTGTAATCTGATTCCTTCACTTGATAATTATTTCATTTAAATTTAAGATAATTCACCATGGATGTTATTATATGTTATTTTACAGTCTTTCCTTCTTGTGAAATTTTGAGGTGACAGTGTTGACATTTACCTTAAATTTATCCTCACATGACATGAAGATTTCCCAGATAGACTTGTTTCTTGGAACTTATATCCCAAATGCAATAAAATAACTAAAATTAAATAGAGGGTTTTTGCTTAAAGTTATGAATAATAGTTTACCAAATAATGTTATAAAGATTATAATTATGATATTATCTAATATTTAATAGTTGGCCTGGTATTTTGTTTTAATTTTATAGGCAAATTGTGATTTTTAAAAAAAGTGTTCTTCCTAAAGATATCTAGCAAATCTACCTTTTTTTTTTCAGTTGTTGTTCAAGTACAGTTGTCTCCATTTTCCACCCACAACTCCCCCCACCCACCACACCCATCCCCACCTCCCACCCTCAATTCTACCCCCCTTTGGCTTTGTCCATGTGTCCTTTATACATGTTCCTTGACTCTTCCTTTATTTCCCCCCATTTCCCTCTCCCCCCTCCTATCTGGATACTGTCAGTTTGTTCTTTATTTCAATGTCTCTGGTTCTGTTTTGCTTGCTTGTTTGTTTTGTTGATTAGACTCCACTTATAGGTGAGATCATATGGTGTTTTTCTTTCACTGACTGGCTTATTTCACTTAGCGTAATGCTCTCTGGTTCCACCCATGCTGTTGTGAAGGGTAGTAGCTAATTCATTCTTTCTGCTGCGTAGCATCCCATTGTGTAAATGTACCATAGTTTTTTGATCCACTCATTTACTGATGGACACTTAGGTTGCTTCCAACACTTGGCTATTGTAAATTGTGCTGCTATGAACACTGGGGTGCATAGATTCTTTTGAATTGATGTTTCAGGATTCTTAGGGTATAATCCTAGCAGTGGAATTGCCGTGTTAGAAGGCAGTTCCATTTTTAGTTTTTTGAGGAAATTCCAAACTGTTTTCCACAGTGGCTGCACCAGTCTGCATTCCCCCCAACAGTGCACTAGCATTCCCTTTTCTCCACATCCTCACCAGCACTTGCTGTTTGTTGATTTGTTTATGATGGCCGTTCTGACCGGTGTGAAGTGGTATCTCATTGTGGTTTTAATTTGCATCTCTCTGATGGCTAGTGATGCTGAGCATCCTTTCCTATGTCTCTGAGCCCTGTATATGTCCTCCTTGGAGAAGCGGCTGTTCAGACACTTTACCCATTTTTTATGGGGTTGTTTGTCTTCCTAGAGTAGAGTCGTGTGAGTTCTTTATATATTTTGGAGCTCAAACCCTTGTCCGAGGTATCATTGGCAAATATATTTTCCCATATGGTTGGTTCCCTTTTGATTTTGCTGATATTTTCTGTAGCCATGCAGAAACTTTGTATTTGATGAAGTCCCATTTGTTTATTCTTTCCTTTATGTCCCTTGCTCTAGGGGACATATTAGTGGAAACATTGCTGCTTGGAATATATGAGATTTTCCTGCCTATGTTCTCCTTTAGGACTTCTATGGTGTCGTGACTTTTATTTAAGTCTTTTATCCATCTTGTGTTTATTTTTGTGTGTGGTGTAAGTTGGTGGTTGAGTTTCACTTTTTTGCATGTAGTTGTCCAGATCTCCCAACACCATTTGTTGAAGAGTCTATTTTTACTCCATTTTATGCTTCTGCCCCCTTTGTCGAATATTAATTAACCATAGAGACTTGGGTTTATTTCTGGACTCTCTGTTCTGTTCCATTGATCTATGTGTCTGTTTTTATGCCAGTACCAGACTGTTTTGATTACAGCGGCCTTATAATATAGTTTGATATCGGTTATTGTGCCCTCCTACTTTGTTCTTCTTTCTCAAAACTGCTACAGCTATTCAGAGTCATTGATGATTCCATATAAATTTTTGAAATGTTGGTGCTATCTCTGTGAAATATGTCATTGGTATTTTAATAGGGATTGCATTGAATCTATAAATTACTTTGGGAAGTATGGACATTTTGCTGTAGTCTTCTTCCAACCCATGAACATGGAATATGCTTCCATTTACTTCTATCTTTTTTAATTTCTTTCTTCAGTGTCGTGTAGTTTTCTGAGTACAGGCCTTTTACCTCATTGGTTAGGCTTATTCCTAGGTACTTTATTTTTCTTGTTGCTGTAGCAAATGGGTCTTTTTCCTGATTTCTGTTTCTGGTATTTCCTTGTTGGTGTACAAAAAAGCCTTCATTTTCTGAATACTGACTTTGTATCCCTGTTTTGCCAAATTCACTTATTAGGTCGAGCAGTTTTTTGGTGGATTCTCTAGGGTTTTCTATGTACAATCATGTCATCTGCAAACAATGACAGTTTTACTTCCTCCTTTCCAATGTGGATGCCTTTTATTTCTTTTTCTTGCCTGATGGCTGTGGCTGGGACTTCCAATACTATGTTGAATGGAAGTGGTGAAAGCAGACATCTTTGTCTTGTTCCTGATATAGTGGGAAAACTTTTAGTTTGCCCATTGTATATGATGCTTACTGTAGGTTTCTCACATATGGCCTTTATTATGTTGAGATATGCTACCTCTACTCCCACTTTGCTGAGTGTTTTTATCATAAATGGGTACTGTACCTTATCAAATGCTTTTTTGACATCTGTTAATATGATCATGTGATTTTTGTCTGTCCTTTTGTTTATGTGATGTATTAACGTTTATTGATTTGTGAATATTATACCATCCTTGCATCCCTGGGATGAATCCCACTTGATCATGGTGTATGATCTTTTTAACATATTGCTGTATGCAGTTTGCCAATATTTTGTTGAGGATTTTAGCATCTATGCT
This sequence comes from Mormoops blainvillei, assembly GCA_004026545.1. NCBI lineage: Eukaryota > Metazoa > Chordata > Mammalia > Chiroptera > Mormoopidae > Mormoops > Mormoops blainvillei. The sequence continues at coordinate 173,630 of PVJD01001107.1, read as the reverse complement.
CCTCAGCAATATTGGCCTGTAGTTTTCTTTCTTTGTTGTTCTTTATCTGGTTTTGGGATTAGGATGATCCATTTGTTAATATTTGCAGTGTTAATCAATTTCCTATTTTATTTGACCATTCTGGTATTAAATCATTAATTTTGTACATAAAATTAATAATTTTCTTGCCATAATCATTACCATAGTAGCATATTACTCTTAAAATTATAAACACAAATTCAAACTTTAGCTGATTAAGATTTTAATATCAGAAGTCCAGAAGGAGCTTTTCATACCTGGTTGCACCTAGCATGCTTAACTTTATTTGAAAGTGGATAATCAGAATGGTCTGAAGTCCTAATGGCATACTTTGTTCATACTACTTTGGTTGTTCTACTAGCTAGATTTTTACAGGAACCTACATGTTATATGATCTTTGATAGTGAATACATTCAGGGATGCCAGAAATGAATCTGAAGCAGGTCTTAGGCTTTTAATGCCCTTCTAAAGGTTAAGGTTTTCATATTGCAGATAGCTGAGTCAAAGCTAAAAAAATCCTGAAGATTTAGATGTGATATGAAACAAGTGTATTTTTGTTAGTATACTCCATTAAAGATGTGACAAAATTCCTCTTGAAACCTAGAGACCTTTTATCCTAGGAATGTTTTTCTATGGAATTGGCCACCGTATTTAAGCATTGCCTTCTTTTGACATCTGAAGTCATTCAGGAGGTATCAAAAATATAATACCCCAGTCAAACTGTTTCCCAGTCTCTGGAGGCCTGAAAACACTGTGATTTTCCTTATCAATTATGTGACTTTTAGAAAATACTAGTTGTGAAGACCTTCTAATATGTTTCTTTTGGAGATGGGTTATTCCAGTTTGTAAATACTAACTGATCTAACTCCTCTATTAGCTAAGCAGGGCTTTGCTGGTGGGATTCATTGTGCATATCCAAAAGAACCACTTGCCAGAGGCTTAGATTCAGAGGAAAGATAAAAGGAATTTATACCTGACAGCAATCTTTGTCTCTTTTAATACCATTTTATTGAAATCTTCAAAAGGTAAAATCTACTCAGTCTAAATATATACAAATTAGGCCAAGAGAATCAAGCACACTTGATGTTACAGCACAGAAGCAGTAAAATTTTATATAATGCAATGTGCTTTATTTTTATATAGGCTAATTCACAGCATCACAAGACACTTTACAGAAAGAATCAATTGCAGGCTTAAAAGAAAAAGGAACTTTTTAAGGTGAAATTTAAGGACAGCGTATACTCTAATTTTGTACTTATCTTCCAGCTGAGTTAGAGTTACTGTGCCTTAAGATTTTCCCACTAAGCCCTAAAAAGCTAGCCTACCAAATGGGGATACTGGATGACTGAGGAAGGGTTGCTGTGTGCAGCTCGCCAGTAGTCCAGTACATAAAGGACCGTGTCTCCGCAACAGCCCACTTAGTCATCTTTGAATTTGGGCAAAATTCCATCCAAGCTCCTGCCCCTATTTATATTCTCAGTTATCATCCCAAGCCTTCAGCTGAACACCAGTATCATTGCCATTGTCTCCATTGTACTGTCTGATTTTATTCAAGTTTTCCTGTCATTAATTGAGTGTTCTTTGTGCATATGTGTGCATGTGTGTGTGAGAGAGAGAATAAATTTTTACTAAACATTTGATACACTCGTAAGATTTATTTCTGGAAAAAAAATTTAGAAACTTCTTTAAGATTATTTCTTTAAAAATTTCTTTAAAACATCAATATCTGGACTTTAACATTTTTGTGATATATCATACATGCAAGGAGTGCACATATTGTTTATATACAGTTTAAATAATAGTATTAATAAAATGAAGACCCATTACTCATCATGAAGTGGAAGAGATTGAGCATTACCAGTACTTTTGGCATCTGTGTAATATTGGGTCTTCATACCCATAAACATAATATGTCTCTCCATTTATTTTGACCTTCTTTATTCATTAAATAAAATTATATAATTTTCTTCACATCTTGCATATATTTTACTAGGTTTATTCCTTATATTCTGCACATTTATTACAAAATGTGTAGGAATGTAACTGATGCTTGGATTTTGATTTTGCATCTTGCTAAAATCTCTTATTTATCGTACTTATTTATTTTGGGGTTTTTTACATGGATAACAATTTCATTTGTTGTTGTTTTTTTCCATTTCTTTTTCTTACTCTGATTATAGGATCTTAAGGTAATATTGAACAGGAACAATGGCAGTCATTTTTCTCATATGTGTTTGTTTTTAAATTTTAAACAACATACTTCTATTTAACCATACAAAAATGTATTTGGTAATAGGAGTTTGATAAGAGACCCATTGTTAGGTTAAGGAAATTGTCTTTTATTTCTGATTTGCTAAGACATTTTTGAATAGTGGTTGAATTTTATCAAATGCTTTTTCTGGAAATACTGAGATGATCATACAGCTCTTCTCATTTAAAGTTAATGAGATGATTAATACTGTAAGATTTTCAAATGTTGGACATAACTGGAATTCCTGGAATAAACCTAATTTGGTCATGAAGAATTACCGTTTCATATATCATTGGATTTATTTTGCCAAATTTTAATTTTCGTTTGTATTTATAAGTCAGGTCAACTAGAATTTTATAGTACATTCTCTGTCTGATTTTTTGTTTTCAAGTTTTATCAGCCTCATAAAATGTGGAGTACTGAATTGTTTCCTGAATGTCTTAAAATTCACCTGTGAAACCTTCTGGGCTTTTTTGGAAGACTATTAGCTAGTATGTAAATATCTTAATGTTTATCAGGCCACTCTGGTTTTCTGTTTCTTATTGAGTTAGTTGTAACATTTCATATTTTTTATTAATCTTTTCATTTTTATTAGGTTTTCCAATTTGTTGACTTAAAGTTACTTAGAAATTCTTTTTAATCTTTTAAACATCTGTAATTGTTACCTTCCTAATGCCTAATATTGTTTATTTGCCCCTTTTCTCTGTTGTTCTTGATCCATCGTGTTAGAATATTGTCCATTAACCTTTTCACAGACTCAACTTTGTGTTTTTTTATTGTTTTCTGTATTTTCTGTTCTTATCCTTATTGCTTCCTTTAATTTTCTGATTCTTTTGTTTTCTAATAACAATTTTAACAATAATAACAAACCTAATTCCATAAATTTCAATCTTTTCTATTTTCTGAAGTAAACGTTTTAAACTATAGACTTCCAAGGACCACATTAGCTACTGCCTACAGTTTTAAAGTCTGTGTCTAGTAAGTCTAATGCCTGGCTTTCCTCTTGGATAGTTCCTATCAATTTCCTTTACTCCTGTGAATCAACCATATTTTCTTGTTTCTTTGAAAGTTATGTAATTTTTTTCTTGAATACTGTACATTCTGAATATTATAATAATGGGACAACTCTGAAAATAAGAATCTTTTCCTTCCCAGGGTTTATTGTTGCTATTTATTATTGGGTTGTTATTGTTTGCTGGTTGGTGACTTTTTAAAACTACTTAACAAAATACATTTTTATTTGCTCTGTGTGATCACTGAAGTCTGAGTTCTGTTTTCTTAGTGGTCAGCTAGTGTATTTTTTAAATGCAGAATTATTGAGCTATAATTGACACACATCACTGTATAAGTTTAAGGTGAATGGCATGATGGTTTGACTTATGTATTTTGTGAAATGATTATCACAATAAGTTTAGTTGGTATCCATCATTTCATATAAATGCAATAAAAAGAATAAACAGAAGTTTTTTTTCCTTGCCTGGAGAATTAGGAGTTACTCGCTTAACAACTTTCATACATATCATACAGTAGTGTTAACTATAGTAATCATTTTGTACATTATATCTGTAGTACATATTTATGAGGTGAACCTCCAGAAACTGGAATTATCTTCTAGAGGGCAGGCCTCTTATAGTACAGGTTTCCCCTGCTAGGTAAATGTTCTAGGAACTTATCGCTATCAGTGTACCAGCTGGCGTTGCTGTGAGATGTGTTCGGCTTCAGTGAATTTTTTTGAAGACTCAGTGCATTTGCCTGTTTCATCATGGGTAATTTACAAGTGTACCTGCCCATTCTGTGCTGACTGTTCAGCAGTTTTTGACCAAAAACAGCATGACCCCTGCACCCCACTCTCCCTATTTACCTGATCTCGCCCCAAGCAACTCTTTTTTTGTTTCCCTGGATGAAAAAAGTCCTCAAAGGGAAATGTTTTGCCAGTGTGGAAAAGATGAAACAAAAAGCTGCAGAAGCCCTGAAAGACATCAAAATTGACAAGTTCAAAAACTATTTTGAGCAGTGGAAAAAGTGTCTCAATAGGTGTATTGCATCAAATGGAGAGTACTTTGAAGGTGACTGAAGTCTAAACATGTAAGAATGAATATACAATTTTTATAAATGAATTCCGGGTCTTTTTGTATCCTCCCTCATATCTTATAACTGAAAGTTTGTAACTTATGACCATCTTCCTCTAATTATGGCTCTCACTCCCCAACACCTGATAACCACTGATCTGATTTATTTTTTATTTTATTTATTTTAGGGAGAGTGGAAGGGGAAGAGAGAGAAAAAGAGAAATATCAATTTGTTGTTCCACCTATTTGTGCATTTATTGGTTGATTCCTGTATGTGTCCTGACCAGGCATCGAACCCACAATCTTGGTGTATTACAATGATGCTTTAACCAACTGAACTCCCCAGCAAGGGCCACCAATCTGATTTTCTTTTATTTTGTAGATTTTACATATAGGTGAGGTCATACAGTATTTGTCCTTCTCTGTCTGAGAAAGCATAACACCCTCAAGACCCATTTATGTTGTCATAAATGGCAAGATTTCCTTGTTTTTTATGGCTGAATAATATTCCACTGTATACATAAAGCTAAACTTTTTTACTGATTCATCAATCCATGGACACTTAGGTTGTTTCCATGTCTTGACTATTGTAAATAATACTGCTATGAACATGGGTATTGCAGATAATCTTTTAGAATTATTGCTTTTGTTTCCTTTGGATATATTCCCAGAAGTGGAATTGCTGGATCATATGGTAGTTCTATTCTTATTTTTTGAGGATTCTCCATACCATTTCCCACAGTGGCTGCCAGTTTACAGTTCCACCAACAGTGCACGAGGGTTCCCTTTTCTCCACATCCTCTCTAACACTTGCTATCACTTGTCTTTTTGATGATGACCATTCTAACAATATGAGATGATATTTCATTGTGGCTTTGAATTTTATTTTCCTAATGCTAGTGATTTTAACAGAGTTTGTTTGGAACCAAAAAAAGGAAGGAAGGGAAGGAAGGGAAGGAAGGGAGGGAGGGAGGAAGGAAGGAAGGAAGGAAGGAAGGAAGGAAGGAAGGAAGGAAGGAAGGAAGGAAGGAAAAGGGAGGGAGGGAGGGAGGGAGGGAAAGAAAGAAAGAAATTAGCCAGGCTGTTTACTTTATCTTAACTACAAGTCTACCTGAGCCTTTGCTTCTCGCTCACGGAGAACCTGAGGCCAGCCAGAGGTGAAAGTGTAGGGGCTTCTCAGGACTTGGAATGACTATGGCCTTCTGCGCTGCCCCTCGTGCACCCCCTCTCCATATGTGCAGGAGCCTTTTGAAGTCCCCCATGTATCTTCTTTTCTGACCTCTTTCTCAGGCTTCTGAGTCTATTATTTGTCCCAGCTGCTGTCCCTTAACCCAAGCTACTGTGGTTAATAATTGTGCCTTTAAATACTTTTGTTAAAAGCCATTTAGGAAGCCATCTGAGCACTGGGAATGTTCTTAGTTGGGCAAAAGAAAGGCAGATCCTTGCTGCAGTTCTTCAGTGTCCTCACTGCGAGAGGTTGAAACAACCAGTTGTTGGGGAACAGGTCCATATTGCTCCTTCTGTCACTAGAGATCTGCACCAAAAGTGCGGGCTGCCATCCTCAGGGCTGCTGCCAGTCTGAGGTGTGTGGGATAGTAGGTGGGCAAGCGTCTTTTCTTTATTTCTCCCTCCTGCATTGTTTAAAGTTTTTTACTAGATTCTAGAGCTCTACAAATTTGATTCTGATGGCTGGCACTCATTGGTTGCTTCTCTGAAGAGATGGAGCTCTGAAATTTCTAACACCACCATTTTCAGTGACACTGCCCCATAATTTTTAGTGTGTTGTTTTCATTATTGTTCTCATCTTAGTTTTTTTTTAATTTTTATTACTTATTCCTTCCTTGAACTATGGATTGTTTGGAAATACATTTAGTTTACAAATAAATGTATATATATGTTTATGTATTTGTAAATATATATTTATATTTTTTAAGTTATTTTCAAGGGGGTGGGGAAGTGTGTGTGTTAATTTTTTCCAGTTAATTGATTGTGGCCAGAGAATGTGATCTATGTGATTATCCTTTAAAATTTGTTGATACTTGCCTGGAATGTAGTCTTTCTTCTTTTGTAAATAAATATCTTTTGTGCGGCTAAAAAGAATGTGTATTTTCCAGTTATTGGAAACATTGATCTTTATGTTCATGTTATTTTAATTGTATTGCTCAAGTATTCTATATTTTATCTTTTTGTCTGGTTGGCCTGTCAATTGCTGAGATATAGCTGTTAACATCTTCCAGTGATAGTGGATTTGTCAGTTTCTCATAGTTTGTCACTTTTTGCTTTGTATATTTTGACTCTATTATTAGATACATACACATTTAGAATTGTTATATATTTCTGGTAAATGAAATTTTTATCAGCATGTAGTTACTCTTTTTCTCCAGTAATACTTTTCACTTCATTGTTTACTTTGTCTGATATTATTTAACCTTTACAAATTACCTGATATATCTTTTTCCACGCTTTTAGTTTCAGGCTTTCTTTGTGCTGATGTTTTGTGTTTCCTACAAGCAGCATATCATTGGATTTTAAATTTTTTTAGTTTGGCTATCTTGTCTTTTAAACTACTGAATTTATTCCCTAGACATTGTGATTCCTTAATACATTTGGTCTATTTCTACTGTATGATCTTTTGCTTTCTGTTTGTCTAATTTTTTATTTTACATTTCTTCCTTTATCCCTTCTTGTTTCCTTTTATGTTGATTTTCTTTATTGTTGCTCTTTTTCTTCATTCTGTTTGTTTTCTTCTCTGTCCTGGTTCAAAAGTGATACATTCTGTTTCCGTTTTAGTGATTATATTAGACTTTGGAAATTTTAATATGCATTTATAATGTACTATGCTGAAATAAATCTGTATCTTTACCCTCCTCTTAGACTTCATAAGGACCTTAGAGTACATTTATCTTCCGTCATCTTTGATCTGACCTAAATGTTCTTCTTTTCCAGAACTTTATGTGTACTCATGTTTTTTAACCCCACAAATGTGACATAATGTGCTTGTTTTACCTACTCTGTATTGTTTAGTGTTATCCACAAATATTTTATATTCTTGACTCACTATTTTTTCTTGTATTTCAAATATTCATTCTGGGATCATTTTCCTTTCTCAAATATATTGTTCAGAATTTCCTTTTATGGTAATGAATTCTTGTCATTTTTCTTAGTCTGAAAATTCTGTCTTTATTTCACCCTTTTTCTTGAATATATTTTAATTTGGTATATATTTACAATGTTTTTGTTTCTCATCAAAGTAACAAATGCATGCTTTTTAAACACATGGCTTAAAAAGTAAAATATGCATTTTTAATGCACTAAAAGCATATTTAACAAACACTCCAGTTCTCACATCCACCCATCCTCATTCAGTACAGACTCCATCTCTAAAGGGTTTTTTTTACTCCTTTTTCTTTGGGCATTTACACAGACCTATAATTTTCTATGTGGTACGTATTTCTTTTGATTAATCAATTTAGTCATTTTCTATGAACTTTTTATAATGGCTATTAGATGAAGATTTGGCTCCCTTACACTGCTATCTCCAAGCTTTCATTTTTTACTGTTGTCACACAAATATTATTCAAACCTGAGCATATATAATATGATTATTTCCTTTCTTATTGTTTTTCCTATAGTTTTTAGTAGCTGTTGATGATTTTTTGCAGCTTCCAGTAGCCTCTAATACAGTTTTCTTAGAGCACTGTGTCAGTTCCTTTTTTGTCCCTTATAGATCCCTTCTTGGAGAGAGCTACTCTCCTCACATTGCTCTCCAAGCCTTATGCACAGCTTTGGTTCTAGAGTCTTCTTTGTTGTTATTCTTGGATTTTTATGCCTTTCTTCTGAATTGGATTGCCTGTTTCCCGTTTCTTGATTCACTCCCTTTTTTTTAGTGGAGCAAACCCTTCAGAAGTTTTGTCAGATTACAGAGATTATAGTGACCAAGGGTATGGCGATGAGAGCCTTCAACATTACAGTTTGTTGAATTACATGACTTTGACTGTTCACATTGGTTGCCCTCTATGCCTGGTGCACAGTGGTCCTCTCCTTCACCGATACCCCGGAGATTCCCCTTGTTTCTCTTCTTTGTTGGATCTTGTATCTTCCTGTATTCCATAATTTAGGGTAAACCTCATTGTAGCGGATGGCCTTCAGTAGTTTTCTGAAAAAGATTCACGGGAAGTAAACTTTGAGACCTTGGATGTCTGAAAATGTCTTTATTCTGCCATTACACTTGTTCAACAGTATGGCTACATACAGAATTCTAGCTTGGAAAGTATTTTCCTTCAGAAAGTCAAAGGCATTTTCCTGTTGTTTTCTACCTTCAGTGTTCTTGAGAAGTCTGAAACTGTTCTGATACAAAAAATCTGAAACTGATATTTGTTTGTGATGTGTTTTGGGGTTTTTTGTTTTTTGTTTTTCTTTGTCTGGAAGTTTGTAAGCTTTCCTCTATCTCTAATGTTCTAAATTTCATAATCATGTAACCAGGCTAGTTCCACTTTTAACATTGTTCTCAGCCATTTAAATATAAAAACTCACATCCTTCAATTTTGTGAATTTTCTTCTATCCATTTTCTCCAGTGTCTTTTTCTGAAAATTCTATTTGAATATCATCCTTCCTGGACTGATCTTCCAACTTTCTTATCTATCACATTTACTTTTTTGTTACCTTTTTTTTGGTATCTTTTGGTTTTTGTTTTTTAGCTGTACATTCTGGGATGTTTCCACATTTTAATTTTATGACTTTGTTTTTAAAAATTTCTGCTCTCTTGTTTTTATCATTTATTTTTAAATGTGTTTTATTGATTATGCTATTGCAGTTGTCCCATTTATTTTCTCCTCTTTATTCCCTTCCACCCTGCACCCCGACTTCTACCAGCATTCCCCACCCCATCCCCCTTAATTCATGCCCATGAGTCATACATACAAGTTCTTTGGCTTCTCCCTTTCCTATACTATTCTTAACCTCCCCCTGTCTATTTTGTACCTACCACTTATGCTTCTTATTCCCTGTACCTTTTCCCCTATTCTCCATCCACCCCCTCTATGCTGATAACCTTCCATGTGATCTCCAATTCTGTGATTCTCTTCCTGCTCTAGTTGTTTGCTTAGTTTGTTTTTATTTTTTTAGATTTAGTTGTTGATAGTTGTGAGTTGTCATTTTACTGTTCATAGTTTTGATCTTCTTTTTCTTAGATTAGTCCCTTTAACATTTCATGTAATAAGGTCTTGATGATGATGAACTCCTTTTACTTGACCTTATCTGGGAAGCACTTTATCTGCCCTTCCATTCTAAATGATAGCTTTGCCGAATAGTGTAATCTTGTATGTAGACCCTTGCCTTTCATACATTTGAATACTTCTTTCCAGCCCCTTCTTGCCTGTAAGGTTTCTTTTGAGAAATCAGCTCATAGTCTGATGGGTACTCCTTTATAGGTGATTCTCTCCTTTTCTCTTGCTGCTTTGAAGATTCTCTCCTTATCTTTAATCTTGGGTAATGTAATGATGATGTGCCTTGGTGTGTACTTCCTTGGGTCCAACTTCTTTGGGACTCTCTGAGCTTCCTGGGCATCCTGGAAGTCTATTTCCTTTGCCAGATTGGGGAAGTTCTTCATTATTTTTCCAAATAAGTTTTCAATGTCTTGCTCTATGATTCAGATGTTGGAGAGTCTAAAGTTGTCCCAGAGGTTCCTAAGCCTCTCTTCATTTTTTTAAATTCTTGTTTAATCATTCTTTCCTGGTTGAATGTTTATTTCTTCTTTCTGTTCCAAATTGTTGGTTTGAGTCCCGGTTTCCTTCCATTCACTGTTGGTTCCCTGCCTATTTTTCTTTTTTTCACTTGGTATAGCCTTCACTTCTTCCTTTATTTTGCAGCCATACTCAACCATTTCTAAATGCATCCAGATTAACAGTGTTTTGAACTTTGCATCTGTTAGGTTGGCTATCTCTTCACCACTTAGTTCTATTTTTGGAGCTTTGATGTGTTCTTCCCTTTGGGCCATTTTTTTTTCTTTGTCTCTGCACACCTATTATGTTGTGAGGGGCGGAGCCTTAGGTATTCACCAGGGCGAGGCAACCCATGTCACTGCCTTGTGGCTCTGTATGTTGTGGAGGGGTCTGAAAGGGAACAATGCTGCTTGCTTGGCTCTTGGCTGGTTTTCAGTCACTTCCTCTGCTACCCACAAGCAAATTGGGCCCTTCTGGTGCTGATTCCCAGGTGGCTGGGTTTGTATACTTTCTAGGACCCATCTCTCAAACAAACCCTCCTGTGAGACTGGCAGTTTCTCCTGCCACCATAAACCCCACAGGTTTTTCCCAGTAGAGGTTTTGAGGCTTTCTTTTCTGGTGCTAGAACCCTGGGTTGCTCAGTCTCTTTCACTTCCCAGTTGTTCCTCCTGGTTTATCTGCACGCAAATGTGGTACCACCCAGTCTGCCAGCTGCAGCCTTGTTGCATCCCCTCCGCCCCAGCTGCCCATCTCTGCCCCTCCTACCAGTCTGAATGAATATTTCTTCTTTAACTCCTTGGCTGTTGGACTTCCATACAGGTCCATTATCTGGCAGTTCTGGTTATTTTTTGCTGTTGTCCTTCTTTTGGTTGTGCAAGGAGACAAAGTGTACCTACCTATGCCTCCATCTTGGCCGAAAGTCCTGCTCTCTTGTTTTTAACTTCAAGAGCTCAGTTTTGTTCTTAGTTATGTTAGGATTTTCTGTTTCCTCCAGATTACTTCTTTTTATATTTTTTTATTTCTTTTTGCCTCTGTCTTCTTCACGAAGAGGGATCTTTACACATACAGTCAGTTGTGTTGCTAGAAATGAAAGTTCTTACTATATCCTTTAAAATATCTTTTCCAAAAAGGAATTTAAAGATTTCTATTTTAGGGAGAACTTACTATAGTATATTTCTTCCTTATACCACCCTGTTGATTATAGAACATTTCATAGATTAGAAAAATTAGTAATTCTATTAAAATGAAAAAGTGCACTATATGGAACAATAATGCTTTAGATAAATATGACTATGAAAAGAGAGAGAGAACAACTTAACAAGGAACTTTCTCAAATATTATTACTGGAAATTCCCAGGAGAATACAGAATTATAAAAGTGAGAAGGAGAGTTCTGGGTAAATCTAATAGGAGTGTGTGTATATGTGTGTGCTCTTAATTTTTATGAATCCAGGAATGCAATGCGCAGTAAATTGAGAGTCAAGGTTATCATTCAAGAGAAAAAGAGTTTCCGAAACAAAAGTTAAAGGAGTTCCTCATCACTAAACTATCATTACCCTAGAAATTAAGCTAGAAATGTTAAAGGGAATTCTTTAAGTGGAAAAGAAAAGGTCAAAATTAGAAATAAAAAAATTTATGAAAGAAAAAAAAGTCTCCCTAGTAAAAGCAAACATAGTAAAGGTAGTAGACCAACCACTTATAAAGTTAATATGAAAACAGTTAAAATGACAATAAGTACATGCCTATCAATAATTACTTTAAATGTGAATGGACTAAGTGCTACATTTAAAGACATAGCATGGCTGAATGGATTTTTAAAAAAAAAAGACTTTTACATATTATATCTGCAAGAGACTCAGTCCAGATGGAAAGACACATAGACAGAAAGTAAGGGGATGGAAAAGGCATTTAATGAAATTGGAAACAAAAAAAGCTGGGTCAGCAATACTCACTTTGGACAAAATAGACTTTAAAACAAAGGCTATAACAAGAGGAAAAGAAGCACCCAGCTATTCCACTTCTGGACATTTATCCTAAGAAAATGAAAACAGTAATTAGAAAAGATACATGCATCCCTATGTTCATTACACCATTATTTACAATAGCCATGCTATGGAAGCAACCTGGGTGTCCTTTGTTAGATAAATGGGTATAGAAGGTATGATGTGCACACGCATACACACACAATGGAATATTACTCAGCCATAAAAAAAATAATGAAATCTTGTCGTTTACAGCAGGTATGGACCTAGAGGGTATTGTGCTAAGTAAAATAAGTCATAGAAAGAGAAATACTGTATCATTTCATTTATAAATGGAATCTAAATAACTAAACAAATGAACAAACAAAACAAATAGATTTGTAGATACTGAGAACAGACTGATAGTTGCCAGAGGGTTGGGGTGGGATGGGCAAAACGTGCAGGGGATTAAGAGGTACAGACTTATAAATAAGTCACAGGGATGTAGAGTGCAGCATAGGGAATACAGTCAATAATATCTCAATAACTTAGCACGGTGACAGATGGCTACTAGACTTCTTTGGTGATCACTTCTTAAAGTATATTAATGTCAAATCACTGGTTGTACACCTGAAACTAATATAACATTGTATGCCAACTATACTTCAATTAAAAAGAGCTTTGCATTACAGAATGAAAAAATAAATACACGATAAATTGAGAAACAAAAACCCAAAGTAGAAGTTAACCTTGTTCCTCATCTTTAGATGATAGATTGCTTTGGCCTCAGCTGTAACAGCGGTATACTATCATTAGTTACTAATATTCTTAAAAGATGCCATACTAAATAATGCCTGTCCCTTCATTGCTAAATAGAGAGGATGCTTTCATTCTGTTTCTGAGTAATTGTTTCCCCCAGAAACACTAGGCTTAGCCCCAGAGTAGTTTTCTTGCTGTGCCTGACGTGGTTTCTTCTGAGATGAATGCATTAGGCAGCAGTGCGCAGTTACACACTAAAATGCTTCTTCTATAAAGGAGTAAGAAATCATTATGTAAAATGTTTACTTTTCATTTATCTGCATGTCAAAATAGACTTGTAATAAGTTCAACCAAAAATTTATGTGCCTTCTGAACAGAGTAAGATGGTTATAAAAGAAATATAGTAGATTCAGGTAAGTGAACCTGATGAAATACTAGAGACCTCATCCATCAACTCAAAAAATTAGTGTAGATAAGCCCAACTTTGCTCAAGAAACTTATCTCTGCCTTGGAGAGCAGCCTTTGGAATGAGACAGGGTGGGGTGGGTGTCACTGAATAGGATAATGCACTTAAAAGAAATTATGACACACTGTATATTCATATGGAAGTCATTGTAATTCTAATTATCTAGTCCATTCAGGGTGCTGGATAGCTTTTTATGATTATAACCACTCCAAGAAGGACAACTATAAGGTAATAAGCATACAAAGCTATTGAGTACCCAGAGTGCATAGACTAGGTAAAATGAATGATAGAATACATCAACTTGTCTCCAATTTTCTTTGTACACAATTGCAATAAAATTTGATGTACATTGCAGAGTGTTAGGGGGTTTCTTAGTGGGTAATGATTTACATAATGATTTTCCTTTTATCAGAGAGTTAACACAGCTCTTGTTTCTGCATTTAGAATAATTTTGTTACAGCCTTCATTCTGTTTAACTTAAATGTCTATCTGCACATATACAATAATCACTCAAGATGTATGTCTTTTATACAGTAACCTCCAAACATAGTATTTATATTACATAGATTGTGAGAAAATTCTGGCATTGAGAATAAATTTTCCTTCCCTTAATTTCATTCCTGTTTCTCCTCAATCCCCTGTTTCATACCACACTGGCAAATAATAGCCAAAAAAAAAAATTCTTCATCTTTGGAATACTCTTCAATATTATTTGTAGATAAAGGTCCCTATTTAGTCAGCCCTTAGCCAAGCTGTATGTAAGTAACTCCTACTTAAATCATTCTGTCTGAGCTTTTCTTTGAGTGTTGCTTTCCCTACATTTTATTTACTTTGTATAACATCTAACCTTTTTTTTTCTAGGAATTTTTCTTTGTGGCCTCCCATGCTCATTAAGTGGGAAGGGATAATTTGGACTTAGCTTTTTGTCACTGGATCTTGGGTATGCTTTCTGATTGTATTGAACAACACATATAAAATGGCAGACTTGGCTTTATTTTCCGGCCATTGTTATCCCTACACAATTTTTCTAGTTGGCTCAAGGTTAATTGCTTTGGGAGAGTTTTAGCTAAGTCAAGGTTTACATTTTTAGTTTAGTAATAAACTGATATTTGAAACATACTACTTTTTGTCTATGGCCACACCACCCTGAACACGCCCAATCTCATCTGAAACATACTACTTTTATTTTAAAGGAACTAGAATTCCTCAGTGTGCTTGAGTGTGTGTTTGTCTGTGTCTGTGTACATATCGCTAGTAACTCAAGCAAGGTTGAATTTTCCAACTCCAACTTTCCCTTTCCCACAAAACTTGTCTTCTCGGAGAAGCCTGTTCAATAATTCAAATGGTAGAGTTCCTCTGAGCAAGAAAAGGTCTGATATTATAGTCAGAGTTCAAATATCTAGTAACCCCTCATGCTGTGGTTAGCAGTAATGGACAGCTATCTGGAAAACCTTGCTCCAAGCTCTGTCAGCTCTCTGACTTCAGGTGCTTGCCAGCCCCCCATCCTTTCTAGTCACTGGTCACAGTGATTAACATAGAACTTGTCTAAAAGACTATAAGCACTTTCAGGGCACAGACTTCCTAACTTCCTAACTTAAATCTTCTTAATGCCAACTCGTCGTGCATCACTATGCATCTTATGATTGCTCAGTAAATATTTGATGCTAATAAAAAGCAGCATGGAGGCAATTCAGTTGTCCAAATAAACCTTTTCACAGTTCCTGTTGAACATGATTTTAACCAAATTTACGTTCCATTATTATCTTGATTGTCCATGCTTCACATTTAGAGAAAGAGCTCAGTGGACAACTCAACAACAGCATTTGTTCCACTAACTTTCCTGCTACTTATCCAGTCCCAGCACATCTTGTCTCCTGACTGCTCCTTCAGTGCTAGTTTTATCAAGGGACTTAGAATTCCGTAGCTGGAAGGAATATTGAGATGTGATTCAGTCCATAGTCCTGTGTTAAAGACAAGAACATAGAAAAGACAACTGTAAGCCTCTTTCCCCCCCTCCAGATCTCTAGAGTGATGGCTGTCCCATCTCAGTTGCTCCTGGAGACAGCATTGTGTTTTTTGGACACTGTATCCCAAAGATCTCTAAAATGTTGCTGCTAACTCTGAATCCCTTTCCTTGTCACTATAGTCAGGAGAAAAAACCACTGACACTTTTCTACAACACAGTGGGTATATCCATAGGTCTGTCGGTGCTCTCAAAGCCACATAAAAGGTATTGATTTCATGCTGATTTCTGTGCAGGGTTAGTCCTCTCTGAAGGTCTGCTCTGTGTGTGTGTGTGTGTGTGTGTGTGTGTGTGTGTGTGTGTGTGTGTGATGGAGGGCAGTATCCACATGCGTGCACACTTTTCAAATAATTTGTTTTAAAACATTTCATTAATTAGTTTGTTCATTCTGGTGCTTATGAAAAAAATGTGACATCTCTAGGAGACAGTTTTTTAAAATTGGGATTCAATAAATCAAAATAATTTATTAAATTTTCAAATAATGATGTTTATAATAATATAGACATTTCTGAGTATCAGTAAATCTAGGTCTGAAGTTTATAGATTATAATTTTTCTGTCCTATCACCTCTTACCCTTAGATAGTTTAAGTGTTGATATCTAAAAAACTTATTTGCCAGAAAGCTGCTAGGTCTTGAAACAGAGTTAAATGCCGCTTACCCTGATATCTGTATATATTGATGTTTAATATTGACTTTTAAACCTGAATGTTAAAGTTTGTATGTACCTCACAACACTAAAAATAGCAGAATTCTTTCCTAAATTGCATATTTTATGGTCTTATTAAAAAGGAAACTATCACAGTGTTTCCTGCAACATAAATTGGGTATTTTAGTAACAACGTGGGAACTATAAATATGACATAATCATGATTCCTAT
Organism: Mormoops blainvillei; assembly: GCA_004026545.1. Taxonomy (NCBI): domain Eukaryota; kingdom Metazoa; phylum Chordata; class Mammalia; order Chiroptera; family Mormoopidae; genus Mormoops; species Mormoops blainvillei. Next base: position 157,485 of record PVJD01001107.1, on the reverse strand, counting down.
AGTCAGTGAACTTAAAACCTATTAAGCAAGATCCAAAGCTTAGACAGAAATTTTTCTGAATTCTAGATTATTTTTAATGAAGTCCAGGGAATCTCTGGAAACAACAAACTAATACATTTTACCCTTGATCTCTTGTGGCCATGTAGCCTTCTGAAGAAAGTAGCCAGCAAGGACCAGCTGATGGTCCTTGTCAAATGCTAGTCCCTAATTCTTGGTGCTGGTTACCTCATAGATAGCCAGTAGCCCTGAAGCTGCAAAAAAAGCTAATAGAAGAACCTAATTCTGCCTCTTCCTGAAATACACACATGTATACATGCAAGGCCCACGGAGAATTCTAGAGGGGTGATACAGAAAAACATGGAAAAACAGATGGAGAAGGAGGTCCAGCTTAGAGTTTTCAAAGAATCCGACAGACCTGTGCTATACTTGTTTTATGCCAAGTGTAAGGTGCTTTTGGCTGGAGGGAAGGCACTTGGATGTATCATAGGTAGACAGTAGTAGAAATCATGTCACATTTGAGGAAATTGTTGGAAGGAAGACTGCAGAGAGCCTCTTGTGACCTGGGTGGAGGGTACAGAAGGAAAGACAAGAGAACCTGACTAGAATTGTCAGTTGGGGCGATCACTTTGTAAGAACATAAATGTCTAATCAGCGTGTTGTACATCTGAAACTAACATAATATTGTATGTCAACTGTAATTAAAAATAAATTTAAAAAAGAAAACAAATACCAGGGAGCCTGAACAGCCCTTCTAGGATTTTCTAGCACCAGATGGGTAGGCCATGGTCTCAATGCTGAGAATGCCAAAATTGTATCCCCCAAAAGGGAAAATAAACACAGAAAATGATAAATTTGGTTTTCCTGAAAATATTAATGAAAAGGGTTTCATCCTGTTCTCCCTCATACTTCAAAGTGTTCTTCTTCTCTCTCTCTTTTTGTTTTGAAGGATCTGTAGATTGATGAAGTAGGATTTTCTTTTAGCTGATGTTGCACTATGTTTGATTTTTTAGAAAATGGGTTATGTCAGTCCACACCAATCCCCTAAAACCCAGCTCACCACTGCAGAAATAGCCTGAGGAAGTGACAAATTAGTGTACCGCATCATACTGTGACTAGGCTTAGAGTCTTTTAATAGTGAGTGTGACTCCACGTGGGAGCAGAATAAACTGGCAGTTTTTGCAAAGATATAATTCCCCAGGGATTTTGGTGATATTTAAATTCTAATCACTTTAGATTTTGGGTTATGAGTAACCCAAAGATATGGTAAAAATTTCATCACTCAAGGCCCAGAGACACTTGTCTCCTTGTTGACACATGTGACCAGTGGCTGAGAAGATGATGAATTGTATGCATTGCATTTCCCATGGGATTTAGGGGGTGAAATAGAGTGGGGTGGACATCTAATGGAACCTACTTCTTTTACATTGTGTTGCTGTGATTTTTGTTGTTAGTCTGTGGATAAAATTGCCTTCTTTTGTTTTATTGGAGTTGTTCAAACCTATATACAAATCTCCCCTTTAGTTTTATAAAAATTAGAAATAGACATGAGGCCATAAAAGGTACAAGAATTTGACATTTTTATTAATTTTTCCAATGGTAATCACAGGTTAGATATCGTATAACAGTTTGGAGACAGGAAAGAACATCAACCATATCATACTTATTGGATTCACAGTGGGTGCCTGCCATATTTTGTGAGCTAACCTTTTAAATATTATTTTCAGTGTGCTGGTGCGCAGATTACAGAAAGACTGGGAAGCTGATTTATTATTTACAGAAGGTAGACAGTAGAGTCTATTGCTTTAGGAAAACACAGCTTAGAGCAGCAAAGACATTAATGAATCATGATGATGGCAGTGACCTTGAGAAGTCATCCATCTCATTCACTCCATGCTTTTGCACAGGTCTGTGTTTCACAAGCACCTCTGGGCAGAATGTGCCTGTCTGTCATGTGCTGGAAGAGATCCTGGGAAGGAGGGCCTGCAGTCTCTCTGGTCCTCCCGGTCAGTGATCATCTGGTAATCCTGAGTGGCTTTACCATCCATCCAAATGCACTGAGCTGATTTTATTCATTGCTGCCTGATTATTGGAACACTTTAAATTTCCCTGTCTTTTAGAGAGAAAACCAAAGTTAAACTCGAACAAAATAAAAGGTCTCATCTGTTCACAATACACAGAATGATAAATGTTCCCAGGGGACTGGATCGCCTTTCAGTAAACTAATACTGCTGAGATCCATTAAAGCAGTGGGGGGCTGCCAAGTACTCACATCCTGGACTCATCAACTTGGTTTTTTTTTTGCTGACCACTCAGTCAGTCAGCAAGAGCAATGCGATAAGTCCCGGATGATAAACATGATTCTGTTGCAGAGACAAAATGGATCACAGCAGAGAAGAAAAAATGTTTCGGATGAGAAAAATAAATGCCAGGAATAAGGTCCTTTCAGATTAGAGCAAGTCCTTTCACATCCAAGAGTTTTATTTCCCATTTGGAAACTCAGATGGGGGAGGGGTTATTTTTAAAGTGTCCCACACTAGGCCCTTAGACTCAGACAACTGCAAGTCTGCAGAACATCCTGAGGGAAACTCTTGACTCTATGGCACAGTAAGGGCAAATTGCAGTACTCGCTTCCTTGAGTAGAGATATTTGTTGCAAGGAAATGCAGATCTGCTATTAGTGTGAATTTATTATGCTGCTATAGCATCTTTACTATTTCCTATAAAATATAATCTGATTTAAAAATAACTGGCCCTATGACACTTACAAGATTGAATCTGATGGGATGCCCATTGCAGAGGAATAGCCCTGTAAATAACTTATACCTTTGTCACTTGTGTGTGGATTCTCCTAGACCTATAGTAATTAGCAATAAGTTCTGGAGTAAACTAGAGAGTGAAAATACCAGAAAGTCATGTAGGTTAGTGAGCTCTATTGATTCTTTATACTAATTCTATAGTAACAACTATGGGAAAGAAGCCAGTATTTTTCCGAGTCTGATTAATGGCTGATTTAATTTATAAACCTTAAAGCCCAAAGCAGAGATTCATTTGTTTTCAATTCTGTTTTATGTTTTCTGGAGCATTGAAGCTTGGCTAGTTTATTTAAATGAGGTACATTTATGACTTTTAATATGATTGTCCTTCCATTTACACAGAAACTAATATATTATATTCAAAGAAGCAGGGTGAGTGAGTAGTACTGGCTATGAAACAAAGGAAGGTGATTTGCATTCCATACTGATGTCAGTTCTCTATTAATGCTGACATAATCAAGTACTTTATGTTGCAAGGAGTCAAAACCTACTCGGACTGGCTGAAACAAACTGGGAATTTACAACCAGGATACAGGGATAGTTGATGGATCCAAGGAAGGAAATGTGGTAAGACCTCATGACAGAAGGGGGAGGTGGGGAAGATTGGAGAGTGGTCCAGAACTGGTGTTATTTTTGTGGTCCTCTCAGGACCATACAGTATTCTCCTGTCTCTCCCCACTATTTCTGACTGCGTACCGACTTTTCTTCAGTGAGAAATATATGGCCAACCATAGTTGCCTTTATTTCAGACTTGAATTACTTCCCAATTCAAGAAATACCACCCAGCCACCTAGAACCCTGATTCCTAATTCCAGATTCCTGGAAATAGAATCCGATTGGCCCAGCGTGCTCAGGTAGCCACAGAGCTATGGCCACGAGGACACAGTAGTCCAGACCCAGAAGGGCTCTACAGCTAAAGGTATTTCTTATCATTTCTCCTCCCTTACACACCTCTCTTCTTCTGTAAGTATTACAGTTTTAGAACAATTACTTCCCAAGGCAAAGAAGGGGAGAAAAGATGCTGAAGATGTTTCAGGCAGAGGACACGGCAGGGGCGCGAAGCTGCACAATGTGCTGAGTGACCTGCGTACACTGATACTAGTTGATCATCCAGTGATGGGGGAAATAGCCTGAAAATGAGACTTGAGGAGCAAACGATTTGGAGACTCTGATAGGAATCTTGAGCTTTATTTTGAAAGCCATTTTTTCTGTGTATGTCTGTCTCCCCGCACCCTGGGGGAAAAAGCTGGTCATTGAAGATTTTAAGTAAAAACTGACAGATTTTGCATTCTCAGAAGCTTCTGTGGGCAGATGTTTCAAGAATGGAATGGATGGAGAGGGGCAAGAATAGAGGCAGAGACACTGAGACATTGTCCGTGTGAAAGTCTCAGGGAGGAGATAAGGCCTGAGCTAGGGCAGAGAGGTGAATGGGAGGGGCGCTGTGAGAAATGTGAAAGAGGTAAAATGGGCAAGACTTGTGGGTTGGATGGCTGCGAAGTCAGGAGATAGGATTCAAAGATAATCCAGATTTTTAACTGGGAAACTGGGTGATAGGGTGGCATGAACTGATTTGGAATCCAGAAGTAGGTTCGAATGGGTGATGATTAATTCAGAATTGGATAACTGAGTCTGAAGCATATGTGGGACATCTAAATAGGTATTTCTCTTAGCCCAAGCATCTGAGTCTGAAACTTGGAAATCAGTGCTTAGGGTATGAATAGGGATTCAAGAATACTCAGACAACCATTAGAAGGATGAGAACCGATTGCAGTCACCCCAGGAGAGCATGTGGAGCAGGAAGCTCAGCCTAGGGTCCACGAATGGGCTCCAGAGGTTCCAATGAATGCCCTGATTGTGTAAAATTTTGTACGTATGTATTGGTGGGGGAGGGTGGTTAGGAAAGGATTTACAGTTTTCACATGCTCTGAAGAGTTTTTGAATCAAAAAATGGTTAAAGAGCTTTGGTATGGAGCATGCATTCTGAAAGGGGGCAATATTTCCCCCCAGAGGGGCAGAAATTGGTTCCCAGGGGCAAAAAAAGTATTATTCTTTTTATGTATAAAGTGCATATATACATACATGGCACGTAAACAGATGTACAATATACCTGTGGTATTAAAGTTTCATGGGGGCGGTTAGAAAGAGAAGGCCTTAAAAGACTCCTTAGGGAGGTGATATGGAAAAAAGAGTGCAAGACATTGATGTGGAGTAAGAAACAGTGGGTTGTCAGTGTCGTGAAGCTGAGGACAGAAAGAATCTATAGTTTTTACTGCTGGCGGTAGTATTGCTGTGCCATGCCTCTTCGTCCTCCTTATCGCATCACCGTCCCCACTACTACCACACATACCCTGTGTATACCTTCTGAAAAGTTCTTTTACAGTGACCTAAGTTTACTAAGTGTACAGAGAATAAAGGAAAGTCAGTATGTTTTTCAGAAAGGGTTCTTTTTGCCATTTCTGGTGTACCACGTTACTATGATATGCAGAGTAACTGTTAAGAATATCTCGAGTTTAGAGCACAGTTTAAAACCGGTCTTCTACATTAATGGATATTTCTACTTACCCTATCTACTGACTGAGAAAGCACTATTTGTGGTCTGGGGATGCTAGAAGCTTCCAGGAATTGTTCTCCCTTGGGTCTTCTCTTTATCTCCTCTTCTATAGATAATTCTTTTCTCCGCTGAGTATCTCTTGAGCCTTCCTGTGTACATGACACCAGATTTAAATGTTGAGTAGCTTTACAGAATTCAAAGAGGACCTAGTACCCGCTTTGCAGAGCTCCTCTCCCGCCTCCCCCCAAACAAGGCAGCAGTTCATTTCAGAGGCAAGTCATTGGTGTGGCGTAATCATCAAATCGTGCTCTGAGTCCCTTCTCAAGAAAACCTCAGTCACTATAAATGTCTAGAGGCTGCCACCTCACTGTGCAGTATATTATGTATGGCTAATCTTAATTCTTTTATAAGTTGCTTATGAAAAAAGATGTTCGAATTAACCAAATTTTCCCAATCTTTCCATTCTTTTATTTTACTGTAAATTGTTGGCCACCCTTGGGGCCAGAGCTGAGAGCAGCAAGTTTTGGAAGGGGAAAGCAAGATCAGCAGGTTTCTGGCCACCGTGGTTCATTAAGTCAGAAATAGTTCATCTGCATTAACTCTTGTTCTAAAGTGTTCACATTTTTTACAGGTACGTGGGTGTGGGTTTTCACAGGGTAACTGTATGTGCACTTCAAGACAAACAACTCAGCCCTTTGAACTCCTGTTCATCTTGAAGCCTTATTCTGATAATGGAACTGTTATCAGGCCACCACAAGTGCAGACTTTGCAAGCATGCCATGTAGGAGCTTACCCTTCCTAACTGCTGACCGAATGCGGCAACGTGGTGAAAGCAACAGTGCGGAAATGCTGGAAGAAACTGAGTAAATGTCATTAGAAGGAAATACCATTCTTCCCATTCCCAGTGAGAGGTCATAAAGCTGAAAACCTTTTTTATTTTTCATTATTCCAAAAAGACTCCATAAGAGAGATCACCATTATATTTATCATTCTTTTACACTTTCTTTCATGGGATCAATCACGATTTTGTGCTTACATCTCTTTAGGGGCATTTCAGTGTTTAGCAGCTTCCAAATATTTGATTTTTAAATACACGTTTTGGTTTTAATTCTTAAACCAAAAATTCTGTTTTGTGAAGGGAAGCCCAGGCCTCTGTTTTACATATACTCTGTGGTTCTGTGCTGTAGTGAAGTAAACAGTGCTTTATATGACGTGCTTTGGGGACAGCTTTCCTTTTCAGACCCTGCTTTTCACATCAACTGACTGCCATTCGCAGTGCTGGGAAATGGAGCGGTTCCTTGGTAACTCCAGATAGTTGTCAGAATTAATCTGTAGACAGGAAAAGATTTTCCTTGAAAAGAAGCTGGAAGAAACTGCCAAGCAATGCCTGCATGTCATTCTAAGTGTACACTCATTGCCACAATGGAGGCAAGGAAGGGGGACACTTTTTGCAAATTAAAATTGTGGGCCTTTATCATGGCAAGGGAAAATCAGATCCAGTGGGTTTTTAAAAAAATATTTTGCTTGTGAATTCTTTACATTTTGATGAATCAAGCCTATTCATTTATGAAGCAGGTCATATTCCCCTTTTAATTCTGAAGAGGTAACACTGGTATTTTTTCACTCTTAACCACTAAAGAACTAGATGAGAGTCAAAATTCAATGCATAATCCCTTCCTTTTGAGTGAGTGGTATCCAGTTAACATTGAGACAGACATCTCTGTTTTTTATTATTTCCGGAAACTAGCAGTTGTCTAATTTGTAAGCAGTCTTTCCTTTCATTTTTAAAAGCAGAATTTAAAAAAAAATTATCTACAAATTATTCACTAAGGAGTACACAAAAATGTTACCTACAGATTGACTTAGCCATAGGGATTATATTATCAGTTTTAGTAGCCTGTTACCTTGCCAGTATGTATAACATGACTATAAGTGTATCATATTTTACTTGTTTAGTTCAGCTCTCATAGCTATGCAGATTAGCGTCCAGGTCCATGGCCAGGGACTTATGGACAAATGCAAGTTTAACTTAAAAAAACAACAACAGGCCCTGGCCAGGTGTCTCAGCTTTGTCATGCACACAGAAAGATTGGGGGTTCAATCCCTGGTCTGGGCATGTACAGAAGGTAACTGATAGATGTTTCTCCCTCACATTGATCTCTCTCTCTCTCTCTCCCCACCTCCCCCTCACTCACTTTCTAAAAATCAATAGACATATCCCTGGATGAGGAATTTTTTAAAACAACAATGGGGAACTGTGACTCAGCAGCCGTTGCCAATTCTGTGCTGGCTGGGAAAGCACTTGTAATGTTCTGAAACATAGCCTTGATGTTCAGCCTGACTCAAAGCATAGCTCTTCACTGCTCAGCTTGTGAGCTTGAACAAGTTAGTTAAACACTACAATTGTGCCTCAGTCTACTCATCTCTAAAATGGGGATAGTGATAGTGTCTGTAAGTTATAAGGATTTGACGAGATAAAATGGGATAAAATGAGCTTAGTATAGTGCCTGCCATAGACTCAGTGCCCAATAAATGTTAACTGAATTTTTTCTTTACCATAATTATAATGTTAGCCTTAATAGCCATTCGACATTAGCCTTGATGTTGTAAGTGTTACAGCCTAGCATAGTCCTTAAAATACCTTCAAAGGCTAGATTGCTCAGTCTCCCTCAAGTATTTTAGAATTTGTGCCATTGGATTCAGTTTTCCTAAGGCTTGATTTATTTACGCAAAACTGGTGCCTTACTGAATAATTTTGAGGAATCTCTGGGAGAAATAAGTCTCAGAGCAGAGAGAATAAATCACCTCTCAAGATCTACAGGGCCTTGTCTTATTCATCAACCTATTTGGCTTAGTTTTTTCTCTATCCATGATATGTCAATATTTTTATTTTATCCTGTTAGAAGAGCTGAAACAGAGTAAGGTTAAAGGATTTGCTCTACGTTACCTGACTTTTGCAGGTGAACTAGACAGAGAACCATTTTGACTGCTCTCTCTGTGGTTGTGGTTTATTATATAAAGCCCTTCTACAGTGAAAGTAACGTATGTATGTGCCCTATCACCATGAGCTGCCAAGGTCAGCCAAAGAATATTGCAAAGTATTTTATCTTGTGGATTGAATTGCTTAAATATTAATTCTAAACATTTTATCGTAAATATTTAAAGCAAATAACCAATTTCCACTTAATCATAAAACACAACTCTTGTTAGTCTGAAATCATTTGCATGGAAAATTACACATCACTTTAATGTATTTCTGTCTGCTTTTGTGTCCATATGAAAAATAACAGACCACAGGTGCATGATGACATCATCATCGCTGAACCAAAGAAGGAAAAAGAGGAAATTATTTTGTGAGCTGAAAATTTAAACTGTTCCCTGTCAAGTTATCAATGCTTTTAATATTTTTAGGAGGGAGTCCCTGTTCCTGTGTGTAGAGTCAAGGACGGTTAACACTCACTTCTACAAAATGACTCCAAAACTTAAACAGTGTCCTCCAAATGTCCCTTGGCACCGATGAATGTGACTTTTTTTTAATGCTACATTAGGTTCTCTAGTTCATCCCTCTCAGCTCCATTGCATTTTCTCTAATGTTGTGTCCAATTTTAAATGATTTGAGTGATGGCCTTTCATCTTTACCTGGCCAGTGCAGCCCAGAGTGTCCAGGACTCACAGGCCTTCTTCACTGTGACAGCCATGCTGCAGTGGGCCTGAGAAAGGAGTGGCAGCACTCACAAGGTTTTAATTGCTGCCTAATAGGCTATAGCAACCTGATCATTTTATTAAGAGGGCATTTAAAATTAGCATTTTATTCCAGAAGATACTTTCACACTACAGTAGAAACCATGCTAAGAGAATGTCTGATATGCACCCTAATTTCGTATTTTCTTAATTTCTTACCTCTACTCCCAGTAATATACCTCTCAAGACTATTTTGTGTTCTTCTCTTTGTGCTTCTCTGATTACATAAATAGTTTTCTCTCTCTCTTTTCTGTTTTCCCAGTTATATTTTCCCAGAGTATTCATGATAAGCATAATCCCACCAATAGAATTGGAGTAAGTGTCTTGCATGCAGATTTTCCAGCATTAGAGTAACTTCTTAAAAAGTGGATGTTGATGAATCCCACAGAAGTAAGCAATATCTACCTTCTCACAGCAATAATCGGTAGTTTTGGTGTTTTTTTAAAATTTTACCTGCATTTTCTTCTCTTAAATCATCCAGTCCTGTCATTTCTAGGCTACTCTCTGCTATTACTGACACTCCCATGAGTGAAAGATAGATTTCAATATCATCATCTTTCTAGACAGGAATTTTTATCTCTCCTCTGTGATGATATTTGAGCAACTCTGCCATCGTACTTGGTTATCTAATTCTATTGTATTTGTAAGCAATTTTTCAACCTGCTGACAATTGTCACTTAGAAACCTTACTGGTGTTTTTCCTTTCTTCTGCTATTCTCATCAAGCCCTGCCACCTCATTCCTGCAGCTGTGCCTGTCTCATCAGTATATGGCTGCCTTATAAAAAGCATTTATTTTTTCAAAACTTCTATCTAATCAAGACATACAAACGGGCACCCCCAAAAAGCCAGAATTTATTTATAAAAAATTATGTATTTATTCTTACATGTTTAAACTTTAGCCACCTTCAAGGTGTACTCTCCATTTGATGCAATACACCGGTCGAGACTTTTTTTCCACTGCTCAAAACAGTTTTTGAACTCATTGATTTTGGTGCCTTTTAGTGCTTCTGCCATTTTTTTGTTTCACCTCTTCCACATCAGCAAAATATTTCCCTTTGAGGACTTTTTTCATCCTGGGAAACAAAAAAGAAGTCACTTGGGGTGAGATCAGGTGAATAGGGAGAGTGGGGCGTGGGGGTCATGCCGTTTTTGGTCAAAAACCGCTGAACACGCACTGCGGTGTGGGCAGGTGCTCTTGTAAATCACTCATCACAAAATTGGCAAATGCATTGAAAGAGTCTTCATAAAGAATTCACTGAAGCCTCTCACAGCCTCTCACAACAACACCAGCTGGTACTCTGATACAGATGGGCACCTAGAACACTCACCTAGCAGGGGAAGCTGTACTACAATGGGCCTGCTCTCCAGGGGATAATTCTGGGTTTTTTGGGTCCCCTCTCATATATACACAAAGACATAGTCATTGAGTTGATATTCTTTATTAACACCACTGGAAAATTCTTTGTACCTTGCCCTTTGGGAGTAATTTATACTCCTCTAGGAAGTAATTTTATATAAACATGATTTGCTTTGATGAATTTTAACACCCTTCTAAATTCTCATATTTTTCACTGCAGTTGTTATAGTGATTACATTTAGTTTATCCACTTTGATTCATTCATTTAGCAAACATCTGAGGGCATTCAGTGTACTCTACTGGACACTGTACTGGGTGCTTTGAAAAAGAAAGGTGTCTGTTTTCAAAAGATCAGAGTTCAGTAGGAGAAGCGAAAGGTGCGCACTGAACTGTCATACATTGTGAGATACCCTACCGTAGAAGTAATATGAGCACTGATGAGGAGGAAATTACTGCTTCTTGTGATAAATCAGTACCCATGGAGGCTACATAAAGTATGTGCCATTTGAGCTGAGCTTTATAGATGTAAGGGCTCAGTAAGGGAATAAAGAGAAAGGTGTGCCCAGGAGCAGACGCCACATGAGGAAGACATAGATACCTGAAGTACACTGAGGAATGACCCATGATTTAAACATAGGGCATGTGATACAAGTAGCTAATCACAGATCCAGAAAAGTAAGTGGAGGCACACTGACAAAGAAGAGCAGCAGTCCAGTAACCCAGAGGATCATTGCCCAAAGGAATTAATCTTTGCTTTTGAAATGTGTGTTTTTATTGATGTATGTCTATAGATGTGTGTTATGATTTAGACTATTGGTTCACATGCCTAGCTGTACATTAGAATCTCAGGCTTATTCCAGTTATATTAGAATCTCTAACATTGGGATCCATAATTTTTTAAGCTCCCAAGGTGATTCTCATGGGCAGCCAGGGTTTAGGAACTGCTGATCCAGACCCCCTTAACACTTGAACAAGTTAGTGGAGGTACCTGAGGAGATCCTGACTCATTAAAACTAGAAAAGGGAACCTTAAGTCAGAACCCATTCCACCCATGCACTGATCGGAAGCAGCAGCTCTCCCTCTACTCACACGTTTCCTGGCAGCACTAAGACGTGCTCCACTTCCACTTGCTAATAAACAGACCCCTCTCTCAACTCTGGAGTCCCTCTCTAGACTCCCATCATCCTCTTGTTCTTGTCTTCATAGCCATGTCCCATGCTTCCAACGCAGTCCCACTGCACTGCTCAGAGTCTTCCCAGCCCTTCAGTATGTCACATTCCTAGACTACACATGCCACTCCTCTGCCTGGATTTTCCCTCTCCACACATTTTTCCCTGGCACCCCCTCCCCCACCCCAGATCTTTCAGGACTCAGAGATCGCGTTGGGGAAGCCCTATCTGATCTTCTCAATCTGGATTAGGTGCCATTTCTTTGTGTTACCATTGCTATTTTGTGTAGAATATGTGTAATAGTATTTATTAATATATATTGTAATTACTTGTCTACATCAAAACAATGGGCCTTTTAGGAATTGACTTACTCATATTTTTCATGTCTAGTACTTAACAGTACTTCGTATATAATAATTCCTCAATAAAATTTGCTAAGTTAATCATGTTAAATATATTGATTTGACAATTTTTGAGTGCCTACTACTGTATGTTAGCTGTCAATTACCGAGCACTCAGCATGTGCCTGATCAAGTACTGACCGCTTAACCACATGTGTTCTTTAACCTCCTCTAAGTGAGGCATTGTGATTTGTCCCTACAAAGATGAGGAAACTTGAGGCTTTGAGAAATGAAGAAATCAAGACTGCATTGCTCTTTCTGATATCTTTCTCAAATTGGTATATCACACTTAGTCTAAACTGGAGGGATTTTTGTAATTTAGCTGTAAGATTTCCAAAGCATGATATATTAACCAATTATATTTATTTCGTAAATTGACAGCATTACCAGTTGTCTCTGGTGTTTCTCATAGGGCTCTTTTTAAAAGATAGGATCTTGCGTGGTTCTATTCTTGCTCTCTAAAATTTATACTTTTGCTAACCTGTCAGTGAAAACAGAGGATTAGCAATTCATTCTGTTTGGGGATTAAGAGATACCAAATGATTAAAACCAACAAGTAGTCTACAACCCCCATTTCCCAGTTCTCTCTCCCCACTGAAGAACCTCTTGAACCAATATTTTGAACACCCTCCCCAGGAAACCTGCTCATAAGGAGAAAAATCAGCTAGTTTGACTTTCCCCTCCTGTCCCTCCTCCCGCTCCGCACTAAAGAGCAGTAAAGTGGCCTAGTAACTAGTGCCGGAGGGAAGGGAGAGCAGAGGAGAAGCCTGAGTAATCCACACCCTGAATTCCCAGCCTCTGTGTCATTGAGTTTTCCTTGGCTTTCTTCTTCTTGGAGTTCAGCATTTTAAAGTTATTGAGGGATGCTCTGTTTCTCCAGGCACTGAGACCAGTCATGTTTTCAGTTTCTACCGTGATCACTTCGATTCAGCTGTGTGGGCTGGAAGGCTTGTATTTCTGACAGGGACTCCAGAAAGGAAGCTGGGAGCACTCCGAATGACACAGTTCCCTTTTCTGCTGAGAGTCAAGCCCAGAATGGCCTTTTCATGCCCCTGTCTGTTAGACTGTGCATGATACAGGCTGAAGAGTACATGTGTGACAGGAGCAGCCCTGGAAGATAAGGAAGGTGCTGAGCGGAATGTGAATGCAGCCCAGCTTCATTCTCTTGAGCCAGGAAGGGGAAATAGCTATTGGTGGAGAAGGGCGAACATCTATCCTGGTTTGCCGGAGACTAAGCAGCTTCCTCGGCTGTGAGACTTTCACTACTAACACCAGCTTGTTCCCTGGCAAACCTGGATGGCGGTCGTCCTGTGTGCTTTCCTTGCTTAACAAAAAGTTCAGTCAGTTGGAAATCACTTCCAGTTGTCTTCAGATCTTCTCGGACTCACTGAATGAAAATAGATAGCTTGAGAATTTCCCTTTTCTCCCTGGAGTAAGCTGTAAAATTGAATGGACCCTTGTTGACAGGTTTTCCTGATTCCACCTGCATCTTGCTCTCCATTTGTCTGATTGAGAACCATTGGGCGCCCTGCCCCCCACACCTACGAGGTATTTCTTCGTTTTCCCTCCCCCCGTCCTTTGCTGCTGCTGCAATAGCTCTGAGGATTACAGAGGATGTACAGTATGTACTCCTACTTTGGCATTCACTTCCCAAGGCTCTGCTGAGATGCAGCTGGCTGAGCTGGGGCATTAGGAAGCCTCCAGGCGACTCACAGCTGAATCTGCCAGGTCCTCTGTGACAGCTGTTATCTGAACCAACTGGGTCCTGCCAACAGCAGCAGAGGAAGCAGAGGAAGCAGAGGAAGGGTGCTGTGTGAGTGTACAGGAAGGACACCAGACAAACCTGTCTCTGCAAGGCTAAATCACCCTGTCTTCATGTGGAGTGTGGTGACTGTTCTGAAAGGAGTGGGAAGTGGAGGAGATGGTGTTCATCCACAGTTATCAAGATAAATAGAGCAACCAGTGCTGTCTGTGCAGCTGTTTCAGTGTGCAGATGAGCTGAATTATTTTATTTTTATTCAGTGGGAATTAACACACACGCACGCGCACGCGCGCGCGCACACACACACACACACACCCTTTAGAGAGAAGGAGACTATGGCTAACAAAATCACTCTGTGATTTCAGTCTTTCTGCAGAATGGTGATACTTTTTAGGACTATCTGAACATATCCCTGTTTGGACATTTAATTAGCAAAAAACCAGTTCAGAAGAGAAAATAGCTAAATAATCTGAGGCAGCTGCTGGAAGACCTGGTAGAAGGAATGGGACAAGGAAAACGATGGAGGAACAGCAACGAAGTGAAAATGTTATTTCAAGGCAGGAAGGAATAAAGAGTTGTAGCCCCCAGGCCTAAGACAGGGAAGGAAGTGAGGAGGGATGGCTCTGTCTCCTGTACTATTGTCCTAAGGAGCAGACAGTGTTAGAGGTTGTACTCTGTGGCCACAGAAGCTTGGAAGACCTCAGGTCTCAGACTCTGTGAGTTAGTCCAGAAAAGATCCTTGATTGGACCTTTATCCTTATAGGAATAACCACAGGCGCGGACACACTCTTGTGAATCAAAGTAAGCTTTCAGGTAATGATGGCAGAATGAACACAGGTCTCAGCCCTTCAGAAGAAACTCCACTAAAATGACAGTGGAGGGATTTGTTTTAGGTGTTAATCTACAAGGATAAAGTAAATGGAAAGAGGAGGTAAAACATGAAAGAGGAAGCTGCAAAGCAGATGAACTAGTGGTAAATGATTTAACAGGCTCAAGAAAACTGAATTCTAAGTCACTGAATCTGCGAAGGCTTAGGAATTAGAGGGCCGGCCACCTTTGAAGCTGCAGTGCACGGGGTGGTAGGAAAAGGCTAAAATGAGGAGGATCAGGTAACTCTTTGTTCATGAAACAGTGAAGAGCTCTAGATTCTCCCCTCCACTTCACAGAACTTCACTTCTCTGCCACTCTGATAGAAAACTGGAAATTTATTCTTTTTTTCCCACCAGATTTATTGAGCTATATTGACATATAATATTGTGTAAGTTTAACATGATGATGTGTAACGTGATGCTTTGATACACTTATATACTGTCAAATGATTACCATAATAGAGTTAGTTAACACTTTTCATCACCTCACACAGTACCTTTTTTGTGTGTGTGGTGAGAACATTTAAGATCTACTCTCTTAGTACCTTTCAAGTGTACAATACAGCTTCGTTAATTGAAGTCACCATGCTGTATATTAGATCCCCAGAACTTATTCTTCTTATAACTTCCTTCCCTGTCTTCAAAAGTTTTTCCTGTTAACCTACATCTCCTCTTTTCTCCCATCCCACACCTAGACCCTGGCAACCACCATACTAGTCTGTTTTGGTGAGTTAATGCATTTTTAGAAGCCACATATAAGTGAGATCATAAACCATTTGTCTTTTTCTGTCTGACTTTGAAAATTTGTTCTTTGATGAGGGTAAAAGGAGGGTCTCTAAACCTGGAAAGACACCATGCACAGTTAAGAAAGGTTATACTGTAACAAGATTAAATAGCCATGTGCTGAGACCACACCTCTCAGTTACACCTTGTATTCCATACGCGCGCGTGCGTGCACACACACACACACACACACACACATACACACAAATACGAATACCTATCCCCTTAACTTCTGGAACTCTGTTAGTCAAGCCTATATCTTCCATGCAGTGGATTAGAAACAGCTTCCTAGGCAATCTGACCAGCCAAGATCTAAAGAATCTGAAAGTGGGGTTTTCCTGACAGTTGACAGATTTAGGCAACTATATTTCATACTTTTTTTGGTATTTTTTATTGATTATGCCATTACAGTTGTCCCATTTTTTTCTACCCTTTATCTCTTCCGCCCTGCACCCCATCCCATCATCCCCACACCTCTTAGTTCATGTTTATGGGCTGTACATACCAGCTCTTTGGCTTCTCAATTTCCTATATTGTTCTTAGCTTCCCGCATCTATTTTTTGGGGGGAGGGGTCAACATTTTCCCACCACCATTTTCCCCAGCCTCACTCCTCCCCACTCCCACCCTCAATCCTTCCCCCCATTTGGCTTTGTCATTGGGTCATTTATGCATGTTCCTTGATGACTCTTCCCTTCCTTTTCCCGTTATCCCCCTCCCTTCCCCTCTCTGGTTACTGTCAGCTTGTTTTTTATTTCAATGTTGCTGGTTCTGTTTTGCTTGTTTATTTTGTTGATTAGGTTACATGTATAGGTGAAATCATATGGTAACTGTCTTTCACTGCCTGGCTTATTTCACTTAGCATAATGCTCTCCAGTTCCATCCATGCTGTTGCAAAGGGTAGTAGCTCCTTCTTCCTTTCTGCTTAATAGTATTCCATTGTGTAAATGTACCATAGTTTTTTGATTCACTCATTTACTGTTGGACGCTTAGGTTGCTTCCAGTTCTTGGCTATAGTAAATTGTGCTGCTATGAGCACTGGGGTGCACAGGTTCTTCTGAATTGGTGTTTCAGCATTCTTAGGGTATAACCCCAGTAGTGGAATTGCTGGGTCAAAAGGCAATTCCATGTTTAGTTTTCTGAGGAAATGCCAAACTGTTTTCCACAGTGGCTGCACCAGTCTGCATTCCCACCAACAGTGCACTAGGGTTCCCTTTTCTCCACACCCTGGCCAGCACTTGTTGTTTGTTGATTTGTTTATGATGGCCATTCTGACCGGTGTGAAGTGGTATCCCATTGTGGTTTTAATTTGCATCTGATGGCTAGTGATGCTGAGCATCCTCTCACATGTCTGTGGGCCCTGTGTATATATCCTCCTTGGAGAAGTGTCTGTTCAGGCCCTTTGCTCATTATTTAACTGGATTGTTTGTCTTCCAAGAGTGGAGTTGTGTGAGTTCTTTATATATTTTGGAGATCAAATCCTTGTCTTACGCATCATTGGCAAATGTATTTTCCCATATGGTTGGTTCTCTTTTCATTTTGCTGATGTTTTCTTTAGCTGTGCAGAGTTTTTTTATTTTGATGAAGTCCCCCATTTGTTTATTTTTTCCTTTATGTCCCTGGCTCCAGGGGACATATTGGTGAAAATATTGCTGTGTGGAATATCTGAGATTGTCCTGCCTATGTTCTCCTCTAGGATTTTATGGTGTCACACATTATGTTTAAGTCTTTTATCCATCTTGAGTTTATTTTTGTATGTGGTGTAAGTTGGTGGTCAAATTTCATTTTTTCACATGTAGTTGTCCAAATCTCCCAACACCATTTGTTGAAGGGGCTATTTTTACTCCATTTTATGCTTCTGTCCCCTTTGTCGAATATTAACTGACCATAGAGGCATGGGTTTATTTCTGGGCTGTCTATTCTGTTCCATTTCTCTATGTGTCTGTTCTTATGTCAGTACCAGACTGTTTTGATTATGGTGGCCTTATAATATAGTTTGATGCCAGACATTGTGATCCCTCCTGCTTTGTCCTTTTTTCTCAGAATTGCTGCAGCTATTTGGGCTCGTTTATGGTACCATATCAGTTTTTGAAATGTTTCTTCTATATCTGTGAACTATGTCATTGGTAATTTAATAGGGATAGCATTGAATCTATAAATTGCTTTGGGTAGTATGGACATTTTGATGATGTTAATTCCTCCAGTCCATGAATGTGGAATATGCTTCCATTTATTTGTGTCTTTAATTTCTTTCTTCAGTGTTGTATGTTTTCTAGTACAGGTCTTTAATCTCTTTGGTTAAGTTTATTCCTAGGTACTTTATTTTTCTTGTTGCTGTACTAAATGGGATTTTTTTTCCTGATTTCTGATTCTGATATTTCATTGTTGGTGTACAAAAGTGCCTTCTGTTTCTGAATATTGACTTTGTATCCCTCTGTTTTGCCAAATTCACTTATTAGATCAGGTAGTTTTTTGATGAAGTCTGCAGGGTTTTCTATGTACCCTATCATGTCATCCGTGAAAAATGACAGTTTTACTTCCTCCTTTCCAATTTGGATGCCTTTTATTTCTTTTTCTTGCCTTATGGCTATGGATAAGACTTCTAATACTATGTTGAGTAGAAGTGGCAAAAGCAGACATCCTTGTCTCATTCCCGATCCTAGTGGGAAAGCTTTTAGTTTTTTCCCGTTCCGTATAATGTTGGATGTAGGTTTCTCATATATAGCCTTTACTGTGTTGAGGTTATACCCCCTTTATTCCCACTTTGCTGAGTCTTTTTATCAGAAATCGGTGCTGTAGTTTATCAAATGCTTTTTCCTCATTTGTTGATATGATCATGTAATTTTTGCCTGTCCTTTTGTTTATGTGATGTATTACGTTTATTGATTTGTGAATATTGTACCATCCTTGCATCCCTGGGATGAATCCCACTTGATCATGGTGGATGATCTTTTTAATGTATTGCTGGATACAGTTTGCCAATATTTTGTTGAGGACTTTAGCGTCTATGCTCTTCAGCGATATTGGCCTGTAGCTTTCTTTCTTTTTCTATCTTTATCTGGTTTTGGGATTAGGTTGAGCAAGCTCATAAAAAGTTGGGAACCATCCTTCTTCTTGGATTTTTTAAAATAGTCTGAGAAGGACAGGGATTAGCTCTTTCTGAAAAGTTTTGTACAATTCTCCTGTGAAACCATATGTTCCAGGGCTTTTGTGTGCCAGCAGTTTTTTGATTACAGCTTCAATTTCACCAGCTGTTATCAGTCTGTTCAGACTTTCTGCTTCTTCTTCATTCAGTCTTGGAGAATTATATTTTTCTAGAAATGTGTCCGTTTCACCCAGGTTTGCAAATTTCTTGACCTGTAATTGTTCGTAGTAGTTTCTTACAATCCTTTGTATTTCTGTGGTAATGGTTGTAATTTCTCCTCTTTCATTTCTGATTTTATTTATTTGCATCCTCTCCCTTTTTTTCTTGATGAGTGTGGTAAAAGGCTTGTCGATTTTGTTTCTCTTTTCAAAGAACCAGCTCCTGGGTTTATTGATCCTTCGAAGTGTTCTTTTAGTCTCTGTGTCATTCAGTTCTGCTCTGATCTTGATTATTTCCTTCCTTCTGCTCACTCTGGGCTTTGTTTGTTGTTGTTTCTCCAGTTCTTATAGATGTTGGGTTAGGTTGTTTATGTGAAATGCTTTTGTCTTTTTTAGGTATTGCTATGAACTTTCCTCTCAGGACTGCCTTCACTGTGTCCCATAGGTTTTGGACTGTTGTATGTTCATTTTCATTTGTTTCCAGAAACTTTTTGACTTCTTCTTTGATCTCATTATTGACCCATTTGTTGTTTCATAGCATGCTCTTCAGCGTCCATGAGTTTGAATGTTTTTGATTTTTTTCTTTGAGGTTGGTTTCTAGTTTTAAGCCATTGTGGTCTGAGAAAATGTTTGATATGATTTCAATTTTCTTAAATTTGTTGAGGCTTGTTTTCTGTTCTGTCATGCGGTCTATCTTTGAAAATATTCCACGTGCATTTGAAAAGAATGCGTAGTTTGCTTCTTTTGGGGTGAAAGGTTCTATACGTATTAGTTAGGTCCTTTTGAGCTAATGTGTCATTCAGTTCCACAATATCCTTGATGATATTTTCTTTGGATGACCTATCCATTGTTGACAGTGGGGTATTAAAATCCCTTACTATAAGGATGTTGCTGTTTATATCTTTCTTGAAGTCCTCCAGGATTTTCCTTATATTTTTGGGTGCTGCTATCTTGGGTGCATATAGGTTTACAATGTTTATGTCTTCTTGATGGATTCTTCCTTTGCATATTATGAAGTGTCCTTCTGTGTCTCTTTTTATGACCTTTGTTTTGAAGTCTATTTTGTCTGATATAAATATTGCTACCCTGGCTTTTTTTCCCTGTCCATTTGCTTGAAATATTTTTTTCCAACCCTTTACTTTCAATCTGTGTAGGTCTTTTGTTCTGAGGTGGGTTTCTTGTAGGCAGCATATGTGTGGGTCCTGTTTTCTTATCCATTCGGCTACTCTATGTCTTTTAATTGGAGCATTTAATCCATTTACATTTAAGGTTATTATTGATAGATACTTATTCACTTTTCCCTTTGTACATGTGTTCCTCTCTCTTCTTCTTTTTCTTCATCATCTTAAAGCAGTCCCTTTAGCATATCATACCATGATGATTTGGTAGAGGTATATTCTTTTAGCCCCCTTTTTTCTGGGAAACTCCTTATTTTGCCCTCCCTTCTAATTGAGAGCCTTCCTGGGTAGAGTAGCCTTGGTTCCAGGCATTTGCTTTTCATTACTCAGAATATATCTTGCCATCCCCTTCTGGCTTGTAGTGTTTCTGTGAAGTCAGCTGCAAGCCTTATTGGGGCTTACTTGTATGTTGCTTCCTGTTTCTCCCTTGCTGCCTTTAAGATTCTCTCTTTGTCCTTGATAACTGTCGTTTTGATTATGATGTGTCTTGGAATGGGTCCCTTTGGGTTCCTCTTGATTGGGACCCTCTGTGCTTCCTGGACTTGTGTGACTTTTTCTCTCCTCAAATAGGGAAGTTTTCCATCATTACTTTTTCAGCCAGGTTTTTATCCCTTGCTCCTCTTGTTTTCCTTCTGGTGTTCCTAGTATATAGATCTTATATCGTTTAATGTTGTCCTGCATTTCCCTTAACCTCTCTTCATTCTTTTTGAGCATTTTTTCATTTTCTTACTCTTTCTGAGAGTTATTTTCTACCATGCCTTCCAGCTCGCTGATCCAATCCTCTGCTTTATCTAGTCACTTTTGATTTCTTCTACTGTGTTCTTCAATTCAGAAATTGTATTCTTTATTTCCTCCTGGTTCTTGTTGTTGGTTTTTATGTCCTTTTTCATGCTGATACAGTTTTAAGTAAGCTATTCGTAGTTTCCCTGTGGGTTTTTTGTAATTCTCATTGAGCTCACTGAGTTCAGTGAGCTTCGTTTTAACCATTGTTTTGAACTTAATATCTAATAGCTTACTTGCCTGTATTTCATTTAGTACTCTTTCTGAGGATTCTTTCTTTCCTTTCAAGTTGTTTCTCTATATAGTATATATATAGTATATTATATATAGTATAAAATCTAGTGACATCATGTGCACCAACTTGATGGACAATAAATGAATGTGTAAAGCTATGTAGTAAAGAAAATATCGCAAATCATGGAGAAGACCACAGTAGATTTCATTTTGGTAGTCTCTAGTATTTACCACTGTTTTTTCTTTCTGGATCCACCTCTGGTGATGTCAGATGTTGACCCCATCTAACCTTAAGTAGCCTGTTCAAGACTTCCAGGGATCTACTGTCTGTGGCTGTCTCCTTCTGTTGTTAATCTAGTCACTCTGCACTCAGCAGTCAGGCTTAAACACCATAGGGCAGGGCAGAGTCCCTCCTGGGTTTGGGCTAGTATTTCCCCTCAGGCTGCTGCTCGGAGGGGAGTGGTCTGTGTGAGCTCGATGGCTGCTGCCTTATGGGGGATGATGCAGCACCAGGATCCTGGAGGCTACTTTCTCAGTTCTTTCCCCAAAGTCTCTGTCCCCAGTCTCTCCTCGGGCATCTCTAGTCCACTCTGCCCCCCCGTTTGCAGGGATCTACCTCTGTGACTGCCACTCTGCAGTCAGCAGTCAGGCTTAAGCACCACAGGGCCAGGGCAGAGTCCCTCCTATTGTTTCCTCTCCGGCTACCGCAGCTCAGGGGAGTGGTCTGCCTGAGCAAGATGGCTGCTGCCGCATGGGGCGTGACTCAGCACCAGGATCACGGCAGCTACTCTCTCTGTTCTCTCCCCTTCATCCCCAGTCTCTCCTCAGGCGTCTCTAGCCCAGTCTGTCCCTCCTTTTGCTGGAGCCCAGGGTAAGTGGAAGTCAGGTCATGCTGAATTGATTCTTCTGTCTGTATGAGGTTATAAGGCTTCTCTCTTGCTATTGTTCAGTTGTTTGTCCTAGGTGATAGCTCCACGATTTAGTTGTAATTCCAGATTGATCCTAGGCTGAGGTCATTGTGACTTCCATTCACTCTGCCATGGCCATCTTGATCCTAGATGAAGCTCTGGAAATATGTATCTGTAGCCAGGTTACTGCAAAAAGGAGCAGGAGGAGGTGTGCCCACCAGCAGATAACAGGACAGTCAAGCAGTCAGAAATTTATTTTTTTAAATCTGTAAAATGCTAAAGAGATAGCCAAAAAAAAAGCAAAAAAAAAAAAAACCCAAAAGAATATGGCAGTCAAATGAATGCATAAATACTCAAATGAGGCCTGAATTTTAGGCACAGTTTTCATTACACAACTTGATTATTGAGTGACCTGGTCACCAGGTAAATTTATCATTAAGACATGTGGCTCTGGTCAGAATAGTCTGTTCCAACGTGGTCTGTTTTCACAATTTCCTGTTGTATGTCTAGGTTCTTTCCTGGAAACGTTCTTGAGAACTAGCCATCTGAAGAAACTAATAGGAAACAAACAGGAAAAAAATAAAATGGGGAAATGAAAACTGAAATAGAATAAAAATAATAATTGCTATCCTCAGAGAATTAGAATAAATATGGCAATCTTAGGCCAAGAAGGAGGTGCCATAAAATGGGAACATTTGGAGAATAAGAAGTATAGTTGGAAATTTAAAATATTAAAGCAAAAATGAAAAAACTTGGTTGATAGAACAGATGATAAAGAACTCTCTTAGAAAGGAGGACAAAAAGACAGCAAATAGAGAAAGTATAAAACTGCAGGTTAAGATAAGGAAGTCCCATCCAAAACTAAGAGTTTCATATAGAGAGATTAGAAAAAATCCAGAAGTTAATAACAATAATTTAAGAAAATTTACCAAAACCAAAAGGCATGGGTTTCCGGATAGCAAGGGCCATCTGAGTGCCCTATGCAGTGGAAGAAAATAGACCCACAGCAGGGCACATTATCATGAAATTTCAGAATACTAGGGATGTTGAGGAAATCTACATGCTTCCAGAGCAGGACCTGTTTGTTTGTTTGTTTGTTTTTTAAAGAAGGAGGAGGATGAGGAGAAGGAGAAGAAGAAAAAGAAGAGGAGGAGAAGTGGGAGGAGAAGTGGGGGAGGAGGAGGAAGAAGAAGAGGAGAGAAGCCAGGTCATATATCATAATGACTTCTTCTGGCAAAACAAGAAGCATGACAGTCAGTGGATTTAAGACCTTCAAAGTTCTGAAGAAAAACGACTTACAACTTAAAATACTATTCCCAGCCAAACTGCCAATCAAATATGGAGGTAGACTAAAGATATGTTCAGACAAACAAAGCCTTAAAATTTTTACCTTTCAAATTCTATTGGGAAAAGCTATAGAGAGATGTTCTCCATAAACATGAGAGAGTAGACCAAGAAAGGAAACAACATGAGATACAGGGAGGATAGGGCTCGTTTAGCATGGGAGAAAGATGAAAGGAATCCCTAGAATGATGGTGAAGACAGATCCCAGAATGACAGCTTGTTTAAGATTTAGAGGGCAATCAGACTTGATTGTAACCAGCCAAAAGGCCTGGGAGGAGACTTTTTCAAGAAGAAATTGCTAGAAATACCTGATGTTTCAGATGTTTTGAGAGGAGCCTTAATTCAAGTAAGGGAGACTTGGGAGAGAGGAGGTGAATTAGTGTTGAGTGCGTACAAAACTAAGCAAAACAAAAAACCAAGACGATTTTTAACTCTAGTAGGGGAAAAAAAATTGTGCAGGAAAGTACTTCATATAGTAGTTTTGACTAATATTTATAGAATCATAATGTAAACACTGAATATTGATTCAGCCGAAGGTACAATATACTCTAATTGGGGGGATGGGCCCTGGCTGAGTATCTCAGTTAAGAGCATAGTTCCCATATGCCAGGGTTGTGATTTGATCTCCAGTCAGGGCATATACAAGCAACCAATAAATGCATAAATAAATGGAACAACAAGTCTGTGTTTCTCTCTCTTTTCTCTTTCTCTTTCTCTCCTTCCCTCCCTTCCTCTCTCTTTAAAATTAATAAATAAAAATTTAATTAATAAATAAATAAATTTGGGGGATGGGAAAGGGTGCATGTGGAGAGGAGACAGCTAAATACTTACAGATAAAGCCTAAAACTGAAAATTCAAGAAGTATAATTAAAAGCATGATAATTATAGTTGTGAAATAAATACTAAAAATCCCACTAAAGGGATAGCAGGTAGTTGGGAGGGGAGGAAATGGGTCATGGGGAGAGTATGTTTTATAATAAACCTTATAGGCTGTTTGACTTTTTAAACTGCATGTGTGTAAAACTTTATTTTTTAAAATATAAAAGAAGAAAAAGAAATAGTTAAGTCAGTTTTATTTTAATGAGGAGTCCAAACACCACAGCAGTAGCAGTGACTATTAGTAATATTGTAGAACCTTTTTGTTTATTAAAAAAATAAATCCTCTCTTACAGAGTAACATTTTACTTTATATACCCTTACCTCATGTGTTTTTCTTTCCTGGAATTTCTGAAACAAGTGTAAGGATTGACATTTTCTTTTTGATCAGTGGCTTAGCACTAATGCTATACCAGTAAAGTCTAGGTCATGAATGGTTGAGCTCTCAAGAAGCTTTGGGTAGGGGAAAAAACATCCTTGCCAACTACTCCATCTCCCAACCTTCTTGTTAATCCAGAAATAAGGGTTGGGTACAGACTTCAAAATTCAACTTAAGCAGTGCATAGGACTCCTAGCATAAAAGGTATGAGTGTGGGGAGGTATCTTAAAACAATTGGGCAGACCGTTAGGTTTGAAACTCCCATGCCTGCTCAACCTTAGCGTAGCGCTGCACTCTCTGTAGACCACCAAATAGTGCCACTTGGAGAATCTTGCTATTTTCCTTTCTGTTTTTCTTATGTTAAAGTTAAAACACATTGACAGATTTTAGCAGCAAAATATCTTAGACCAGTAGTGCTGAAATTAGTAATCCTGCATGCTATTTGGAAACTGGAGGACAGGCTTCTACAGTGAAATCAGTTGTGCACTTACAGTGTTAACAAGCCCGGAGCTATAGTACATTATGCATATCCATACCAGTTTGGACAAAAATATTTCTCTCCAGTTTTTGATAGTATTTTTAAATTTACTTTGACTACTCTTCCTCTGGTTGGTTGCTTTGTACATACTTATACTGATGCTTGAACTGTGTGCTAAGCAAATCTCTAGATTTTTTTTTTTTCCTGATCCATTCTCTAGGCAAAGGTCCAGAATTTCCCAAAGGCAAAGGCGGGTGTCAGAAATTTTTTGTGAGCATTGAAACAGTCTGGGGATAGTAGGTAGCAAGTGTGGGACTTTTATGGATTTGGCTTGGTTTCCCCAAATATATTTTAGTTCTCTGGGGAGATATTATTACCTGCAAGACAGGTTTCTTTATATAGCTTGTAAAGAATACAGAACCTTTGAGGGACAGATGTTCTGTGGAGCTTTGAGCTCAGTCTCCAGCCTGATTGTCTGAGTGTGTGGGGTATGGGTGGCCGTGAAAGGAAATAATGCATGCTAAGGCTAGCACGTGGATGTGTTCAGAAGATGACAGTGTTTATTTTAATTCCAGTGCTAGTTTCTCAGAGGTCTGGATTTGTGATTTCCTTACTCTCTATGCTCTCTTTATTACTCTCTTGACTTTGGTGCTCAGTTTTCACTTCTCTTATTCAGACTATCTTGGGCAATTCCTGTCTTATTTCTGTGTGTCAAATGTTTACATTCTTAGAAGGATTCTGAGATTTTTCTTTGAAAAGAGGCAAATTCTTTCTCCTTCTGTTTGCCTCTCTTCTCTATTTAATATTTCACTCTAAAAGGAAGATGATGGGGGGACTTCTCTAGCCCCCCCCTTAAAATTTTAAGTTACAATAAATGGCATGTAGCCACCATAGTCTTAGTTAAGAGAGACAGAGAGAGAGAGAGACTGAGAGAGAGACTTTCCTTACCCATCATGTTCCTAAAGCAGGCTTGCTACAGGTCATAGTCACCAAATGAGTTCTTAAAGATATATAGGGAAACTAACAAATTTAATTTTCTTCTGCCTTTTTTCTAGTGCACAATTCCATTAGACTTATTTGTCTACATTCATGGAAATGCACAGCCTATTGGATAAACTGAAAAAGATAATGCAGCCATTTTAAAGATAAAACTAGTGAAATTTTCTTTCCCTCCCCTAGCATCTCAGACTAGGGGAAAAGTTAATGAAAAAATGCAAATGTTGAACTTCTAGTAATTTAGTTCTATTTCTTAAAATATACTTTGTGTTGGTTTCAAATGTTTTATTGAGTAATAAAATTGGTTAACAGTATTCCCACATGGGGATTTGTTACATTAACACATAACAAAGATAGAGAAGGAATTGGTTTATTCATATTCATGCTCTCTCTCTCCCTCTCTCCCCTACTCCTAGCTTTTTCTCCCCTCTCTTTTTCTGTCCTTCCCTCTGTCCCTCTCTATTATTCATTTTTCATTTTATATCTTCAACTTCCCATTTTTTCTCTTTATAATCCCTTGAAAATTACAATCTGAAAAAAGCAAAGATAAAAAGAAAACTGAACCATAAAATAAATAACACATTCCATGAAATTCAAATCAGTTCCTCTTTCCAGATTGTAAGGGGCCTACTTAATTAGATTTTTGCTTATATCCTGTTAAATATCTATAATAGGTGTACTGTGTCTACACCTGAGACTCATGTACACTTTATCCATGTTCTCAGGCAGCCAGTTGTGCCTTCCTCCTTGACCTTCTTTTATTCCTGCAGAGACAGGTTTCATAACTGCTATCTTTCCAGTTTAGCAAGATGGTCTGTAAAGTTCTATGCTAAATAGATCACCTACCAACCAGTAGGTAATTGTTTGATTTTTTAACTTGTCTGTTTCCTGACCTGAAATGTAAATTTCATGGAGAATAGATTTTATCTTTATTGTTCAATCCCATACCCCAGCACCCAGCAACAATCCCTGACACAGAGTGAATATTCAGTTAATATTTAGTGGCTGAATCAGTCACCGTGTGTGTGTGTGTGTGCGTGTGTGTGTGTGCGCGCACACACACGCATGGTGGGGTTATTTTTCTTTTAGCCACGTTTGTTTTAAAGTTCATGTTGCTAAATTTGGTGTTTTAAGGTTAGACTACCATGTGTGAATAGGTAAGAAGCTCTTTTGTCTTTCTCCTCATCACTCCGTGTTTTAGTCTTCCCTTCTAAACTGCACTATAAACTTCTCGAGATGAAGGTTTATGTCCTGTCTTTTGGGTCCATTCCTCACAGTGATTAACACAATTTCTTATACCTAGTTTGTGTTTATTAAATCTTAATTAAAAGCAGACTTACTCAATGTACTTACAAGGGTAAATATGTAAGCAGAGAATTTGAATGAATTACATAAATTTTATATATTATTTTCATATGATTTAGGTAAACATTACAGTTAAATCCTTTTTGTGATATTAACTCCAAATATAATTTCATAAGTTGAAAGCATATTTTTATGTCAGGCTTTAGGTTCTGCATATTTGGGGGTGGGGAAAAAAGCCAAAATTCATTTATTTCTTCCAAATAAAAAAGTCACTTAAACATTTATATCTAAAGTTGGAATGACTATCTATCATGGTAGCACTGGGTTCTGATGTGTTAGTAATTATCTGCCCATCTTATTCCCGCTGCACACTTGATCGTACATTCCATCAGTTTTCTCTGAAAGACAGAAAACTTGCGTTTGATTTGCCCCTCAGGTTGAGCGGTGGAGGTGGTGGAACAGGATTGCTCCCTCTGCAGGGCTAACTGTCCCACAGCACCAGGGCTGTTCTCTGACAGCAGTCTCTGCTTAGGCTAACTGTAGACATGGTGTTTAACCTCTCAATATTTCTTCCTCTCCCAAATAAGCAAACGCTGCTTGGGCCTTTGCTGAAGTCAGTAGACAAGAATCTATAGCACCACAGATCAGCCAGAGGGAAGGTTTTCTAAGACTAACAAATCTTTTCTGTTGCAACATGCTTTTTCTAGAAGCTTTTCGTCATTCTGGCAGTAAACTGTTTTCTACTTGCTGCCTTGGCAACAAGACCTGAATTCACTTCCCCCTTCAGCCTGTGGTTTGATTATAAGAGCACTAACATTTACTCAGAACTAGAATAAAATTTTATAATGGGGAAACCTGCGGACATTACCTGCTTTTGGGGTTAGAGAATTATTTATGTGCATTCTTAGTATCTCCTTGAAAGAAAAGGTCAAATAGGAAATCTTAGAAATGGCGAATCCAAACCCCACATGGTCCCGAGTCCCTAGGAAATGCTATAGCTAGAGTTTTTGTTATGTCACTGCATCTGGCCACAGCTAAGAACAGTCTTTCTCCTTAGAGTTCTCTGTGGCTGCCTCAGAGTGAGAGCCAACTTGTTAAGGACCCCTTCTTGTGCACCGGTCTTAGGCTAACTCTAGTTTTCTCAAGAGTCTTTGTTTAACCCAAGGATACGAAGTTCCCTTTGAGAATAAAACTTTGTCTACCAAAGAATAAAATTCTGATGGATTTTGGCTTTAGTTGATCCCTTGAGAGCTCATTTAAATATTTCTCACTGAATTCAATTTTATCTTATAGTAGAACCTGCTACAAGTAGGATTGTGCTCCCCTGGAACTAAAGACTAGAGAATAAAGACCAAGGGATTTAAAGTAGTAATATACAAATTAATGGTTTTCTCTATTTTTTTTTCTTTTTTTAGTATGTTAAAGATGTAATGTTTGTGACTTAGGAAATAAATCTGGGAGCATCCTGACAAGAAATGATGGAAACAGGTTAAAAATAGGAATGTGCATCTTTCCAGAGCAGGCAAGGAATGCAATGAAGTCTCCAAAGCAAAATTTCTCCAGGCCGCAGCTCTATGATGTCTGCTGTTAGGGAATTCTGTTTTTCTTAAACTTCTAGGGTCCGTACAAAAAAGAAACTCTTCTGTTGGGTATGGGTTGCTGGACCAGATGTGGACAAAAGATTCTTCCCTTGCTCCTCATGCATTCTGAGTCAGGTCAAAAGCATTTAAACAGGCTTTTCTAGAGACTAGGGCCTTAAAGCATAAAATACCATGGAGCCAGGTAATCGGTACTTGGGATGCAGCTTCTCACTGTGGCCCTCGGTGTCTTTGCTGTGGTGCCATAAGAGGGAGGATGAGACTCTGCCTGGGTTCTTGAAGTCTGCCCCTGGGCCTGCCTCCCTGTCAGTGCACCATTTTAATATCCACAGTTAGGAATTCTCTCCCAGACAACAGTTTTCTCAAAGTTCAAGCCAAGAACTTCTGTATCCAATGATCTACTCTTCAAATTTTTATTTAAAAGTATCCCGCTTTGCTAAGCACTGCCATTAGACACTTTACATACTTACCTCATGTATATCCTATAAGGTCTGTGTTACTGACCTGATTTTATAGAGAAGGAAACTTAAGTTTAAAAAGGCTTAAAGCATTTTTCTCCCCAAAGTGACACAGCTAATTAAATGATGGGGCTATGCTACAAACCAGGTTCTTTTAGACTCCAAAGCATGTTCTTCAAAACTCTATAGTGCCCTTTAATTTTAGAGTGCTATCCTTGGAGGTATTAGATTTGAGTTTATTGAAGAAGACAAAATCTGTTTCACCCACAATAGTATAGCACCTAGAAACTTCTGCATTGAAACATCCTGTTCTGAATCGTGTTCAGGATCCAGTCTTTGCCAGTAGCTAGAAGACAACTGACATAGGGAAGGGTGGAGAATTTTGGAAACCGACTGCTAGAGTCGGGCTCATGTGGACAGCATTCATCCTCGTATGAATTGGCCAACCTGTCACATATCAGCCTTCCTTAGCACTGTTTAAGTTTTCATTATTTTCCAACCGTCTCCACTGCTATTGAGGACCTGAGAGAGAACAAGGGATAGTTGTTATATTTTTCAAAAGTATTCTTTCTCAACACTGATGAAGTCATTAGCTATCACCACCCTTATTATCAGGTTAAATCTGAGTCTGACTGTGCATCTCTGTACAGAGGTGATGTTGAAAGGAAAAAAATTAATTTTAAACTTTGCCTCTTATTCAAAATCATTTGTGACAGAAAAAAATGTGGTGTCTCTCTCTCCCGTTTAAGTGTTATGACCCAGAGCAGGTTTTGCTTTGTTTTCAATAAAAGTAAAGAAGAGAGGACTCTCTCCCATCCTCATCCCTTGGATTTTCAGCGTCTCAATAGTAGTAACTTCCTTCTGCCTCAGGGAGGCTCCATTGTGAGCCCCATTAAGAAAATCTGTGTTGCCTCCCTCTCCGTCTAGACTTTGCTCATGGATCGGGGCACTCCCGCCCTGAGATGCACAGGGCCTCTGCGTTCTTAATGTAGAGCTCCCGTCACTGAAGCTGGGAGATGATTCGAAGCCCATTTGCTAGCTCTAGTCAAGATCTTCAGTAAAGGACAGAATCCTATGCTCAGCTGCTCCTTGCTGGAGAAAAGGAGCATCATTTCTTTCTTGTGACTTTGTTACCATTTTTAAAATGTGTATTTGAACAGGGGCTTTATGCCATTTTTGTAAATTATGTTGTAATTTTATGGAGACTTAGAAAGTATTATAGAAATAGAGTAATTAAACTTGTTATCAGCATTACATATAACAGACTAATCAAGAAGTGTGATATACAGTGGTGAATTACTAATTTGACCACAGGATTATGCAGCAGAGATAACATTATCTTCTTATATGGAACTTTTTATCTGGAGGCATCTCTTGGTGCTTTTCCAACTATATGTATTATCTTTTTTGTTATCACGAACATTATCATTAAGACTGTAAAATGTATTCCAATACAATTTTTATTTTCAGTTTCTTATAATTGGGGAACAAGGTGGGGGGTAAAATTTGGGAAATGACTATGAAATCTTGGTTCCATGCAATGTTTTAAAAAGAAAGAAAGGGAGGAGGGATCATTACTGCAGCCAGATTATTAACCTTAAGAACTGCCAATGGGGAAAGTCCTGTTAGTCACTTCCTGGGTCCCCTGTCTTACACAGTATTAGGGGAGCTGTCTCTCCTTTGGTAGAGACTCGAGCTAGGGAACAGGAAAATGATCTGATCAAATTCCACCAAACCACAGCCCATCCATTCCTCCAAGGTCACAGACAGCAGCACTCAGGCTGTCACAACCATAAGCAGTTGGAAGTGCTATGCTGGTTGAGGTTCTGTGAGTTTAAGGAAATGCATAAAATTAGATTCAGGCCAAGGTGCCAGGCTCAACACCCCTTCCCCTTCCAAAAAGCCCAGAGAGAGTGTCACCATCAACAGTAAAGAATAACACAATCTGTTCTGCCCAGACCATTTAGATTTTTTTTAAAGATTTTTATTTATTTATTTTTAGAGAAAGGGGAAGGGAGGGAGAAAGAGAGGGAGAGAGACATCTATATGCGAGAGAAACACCACTTGCCTCTTGCATGCCCCCAGCCAGGGACCAAACCTGCATCCCAGGCATGTGCGCTGACCTTTCAGTTTGTGGGACGACTGTCAACCCATTGAGCCACACCAGTGAGGGCTAGAAGTTATTTTGAAAGAACCCCAGCTACCCACCCAAACCCAATAAATTCGGCAACTGTCTGCCTTGAGGGCTCAAGGCCAACCTCCTGTTTCACCAGAAGTCTCAGGTGATGGGCCGGTTGTCCTGTCTCCACACAGGAAAAGCAGTGTCTCTCTGCAATGGGTGTGGGCCTGCTGAACACAGTTAAGGAGAAAGTATTTATATTGGTTATGAGGATGAGTGATCAGCTCGTCTCAGGGAGCAGATGGCTAAATGAGGTGCACAGGGAATGCTGTGAGATTCAGCCTTGAAGAAACAGGAGGGAAAATATCGATGATATAAAACCCCCAAGTCTCCTTAATGTGAATTTTTTAAATCAGCATTTACGTTATACAGTTAACTTGGAGTGATGAGAAATGTAAGGAAATTACCGAATTAGTGAACAGCGATTAACTCAGAAGTAAAATTGTATCACCTAAATCAGAGATTGTTTTACACGGTGTAGAGAGGATATTGCTGAACCCTGGCCCAGTCTGTCATTTCCTAATTGAAATCTGTTTGTTTAATATGTCCCATCCTGTAGAGCACATAGTTCATAATTTGGGAGAGCATTATCAGTTAATCTAGTTATTTTTCCTGGTTCTTCCTTTGAATTCCAACAAGAATGTGGCACATTCCCCGTGGATTTGTGTGACACTCAGAAGAATGAGTTTGTCTGTTCATTAACCTATGAACTGTCAGGTCCCTTTGGAGAGTGAAAGGAGCAAGTCACTCCAAGGTTAATGCTTATTTGTTGGAGGTGAAGCCTCCAGGGAGACACAGGGGGAACAGGCCAAGATGCTCAAGACCAGCCCTGTGAAACTCTGCACTGTGTGCAGATGCCAGATCTGTGTGGCCAGGAGGGAGGCTGCAGAGCAGGCTGGGTCACCTCTGCACATTACTTCCTCAGGTCAGGAGAAGGCTTCCCAGCAGTCAAGTGGGGGGCTGGGGTAAGTATAAAGAGTTAACTTCCTAGCAAGGATTTGGGAACAATATTAAAATACAAGAAACTGTGAGTCGTTTCCGGTAGTTTCTGTGGATTTTTCTTTTAAACAAGAAAGCAATATTGATTACATGCATTTGTCTCCAATGGATGAAATATTTCATTGAGTTGGAAAGTGTTTGATTTTGTGTGTGTTTGTGCACCTGTGCACAGGCACATTCCTAACCACGAGGCAAAGATAGAAGCTGTTTGTTAGTCTCCAGTGTAAATGTCTTATGGACATGTAATTGTACTGACATTCAGGGTTTGAACTAAACAGTACCTGCCTTGATTTTCTAGGTAAATCAAATCTAAGTTCTACTTAATTCTCTGGAAAGTGGTATCTCCCTAATTTTGTTAGCCCTAAGGAGCAGGGTCTGAAGTCAAATTCCAAGTCTCCTTTAGTCCACACCCTGGTACACTGTATTTTATGTAATATATCTTACTCTATTACTTTTGGATCGGTTGTGATGGAGGCTCATTTTCTTCAGCAAATTTTCTTTTCTTTTTACCCCCAGGTATATTCGAATAGTTGGGACTCACAACACAGTGAACAAGATTTTTCACATTGTGGCTTTCGAATGTATGTTTACAAACAAAACCTTCACTCTCGAGAAGGGCCTGATAGGTAAGTATTACAATTACATTTTGTACATATACTTAGATATTTTATCTTCAGTTATTTTGTTATTCCATTAACTGATCTAAACTCATCTCTTAATGAGCTTTGACTAAGAAGTCTGGTGGATTTGAATACCATATGGCTGAGTGACATAGGAGAGGGCTTATATTTTTAGAAATAGTCAAAATAATAATTCCAGTAAACTTAAAAGAATATAAATATTTTACTAGTAGTTAAGAATTGAAAATGTTCTAGTGATTCATTGAGATTTGCTATGTGGGGAATGCTTATGATAGTCGAGCAAAGCCTTTCACACTGGAGGCTTTTCTGTGTTTAACGGTAGGTAAGATCAGGAAGTCTGTGTCATATTGATCTAGTGCTCATACTTCCTAAGGCTGTGCAAGTATTTTTAGCTTTGATTTAGTATGAATGTATCTTCTTTTCATAGACACATCAGTCCATATCCAAGTTCACCTCAAGAAAATGCCTGCATATAATTTGAATAAGACCAGAGTAACTGAATTGTCATTGTGAAAGCCAAGTTACCTTGTAGGAAATGCCGACTGACTGATCTTTCAAAAGGGTGTTTTTAATTTTGGTTTAGTTATTTGTGTGGTTGCTTTCTGTTGTGGATGTGTTTGTTTTAGTTTCAGGTACTATTTAGTCTGGCATTGTGTATAGTCCATCCAGGTCTTGACATTCTAGATACCATGAATGACTTTCTATTCCTTTTTCCTATGCCCACAGGTTTTTACTTAGCTTTTGCAAGGATCCTAGTTTGACTAATTAGAATCTTGAACCTGTGCCTTTACTGTAGCTTCTCTGAACATGCACTCTGTGTGTTCAGGTTGGGGTGATAAGATGCCCCTGCCTTGGTGTACCTAAAACAAAAGTCTTTGCCTTTCCAAAGGGACTCATTCCTCTCTCTTTCTCAAGTCCTGTCCATTCTGGGACACATAACATAGTGGCAGATGTTCTAAAAATATTGCGATGACTAGAATGGAGAAGGTGAGTGTAACTTGCAAATATTTTCTAATTCTTTTGTCATAAGTCTGAATTTTCTTAACACCTGCTATGCCCTAAATGCAATCCTTTACCTACAGAAATTTAAGAAAGTAATATTATAAAGTAGTGGGAGTGGAAATTATTCCAACATATAGAGAACTTTTAGAGCTTAACGAAAAATAAGTAAATTGGTTTTAAATTCTTTATGGATATAATTTTTAATATTAAATATAAATGTTAAAATTTTTTGTATATTTTAAGTAATTTGAAAGTTAGCAATACTGAAGCATTACCTGATATTATAAAGGCTTTTAATTTTGTGCACTGTGTGGAATATTGGTGTTTGGGGTTGTGGGGAGGGGCACAGGACCTCCCAGGTCCTTTTATAGACTGTAGGCCTCACTGTGCTTGTGGTTATGAGAGTCCTCACTGGGAAGGATTTTAGAAACCAGACCACCTTCATAGTCATAGGATGTGTAGCATTTATCTACTCATTTCAGCCCAGTGCACCGCAGTTTTAAACGTGCTACATACAAGGTGCCACCTATTTTTAAAAAGGCTCCCATTTTTATTGGAGAAAGAACAGGTTTGTGATCCTTGTAATTATCAAAGAAACAAGCCCACCTGGCATAAGAGGTCGTTATAGGAATGAAACTCAGGATTACCTGTAGTGAGGGATGCAGGGATGCAGTTCTTGGTCTGTGTGTTTTATCCACACTGAACCAGTCAGCATTATCAGAAGCCATGGTAGTCTCAGGCTTGTGAGGGGATGAGAGAAGGTTGCAGAGATGCAACAAGCGTTTTCTGTGGTCAAAACACTTTTTGGTGAGCCCTTTTCTATGGTGCTCACAAGTCTGACTGCAGAGAACACTGCAATCATCTGTCTGTCATCATCCCTCAGCCAGATGGGAATAGTGGTGCAGGTAGGCAGGTGTGTGGTGCACGTGTGGGCAGATGGCCTGTAATGGGATCCCCTCTGGTCTTCCCCCTACCATCTTCTCAGTTCACAGCTGCCCCCATGCTGGGCAGGCAGGGAGGCGTGTGAGTCCTGAGGGAGTGCACATCTGACATGGTAGATCAGCTTAGTTTAAAGGGGTGTTTGAAATAGTAATGACCAGCTTTCCATGTTGATGATCTCAGGTGCATTTTGGCTGCACACAGACCTCAGTCAGCCACCCTACAGGGAGCTCCAAGGAAGGAGTAGTCCTCTAGTGTGGCCATAGTGTATTTCAGAACCACTCGGAGTGACTTTCAAATTATAGTGCCACCTGGTTGCTTCTTCCTACATCCTATGAAATATGCACTCCACCCTTGAGAACCACTGATATAAACTCCAGGTTTTCATAGAAAAAAAAAAGAATAAAACTAAAATAAAGTCATCATGAGTAACTAATAAGGTATCAAACCCTACTTTGCTTTTTCAAGATTCAGAACTAACTTTCACAGTTCCTGGTCTTTCTTTCATAGTGTAAGCTACTCTAATTAGAGTAGTACTCTCCTTATAGGCCTTAAAATTACTTTTAAAATGTTTGTGTTGTTTTTTAAAAATCAAATTTTAATGTTATTACTTAAAATGTATAATGATGCCAGGAAAAACATAAATAAAAATAAACTACATTGCTTTATAAGATTTTAGTTATCTTCTCCCTCCAAAGGGTTTTCCCCCCATTTTTGTTGACAGCATGTCATTCTTCATGCTGTTTCACTTGCACAGATTCATGGGGAAGCTCGGGAACCAAGTGGATTCCTATATCCATGGGAACTCTGACCACACCGACCACATCTGTGCATCAGACTCTCCTCACAGCATTCTCTTACCTCATCTGCACCTTCCTGTGGCGACTGCTTCAGGATTGTACTGGGTTCTATTCTCGCCTGGGAGCGTCAGCCTGTGATGGCTGTCTCCCCTTTGCTGAGAGGTGTATATATGGCGCTTGAACCTATCTTACCAGTGAAGCATGAAAGGAATAACTAGAATAGATATGACTGCCATTTTATAAGCATTCAACCTCCCAAAGAATGTGTTTGCTTTGCCTTGGCAATCTACTTTGTCATGCACACATGGCATTTGCCAAGTCCTTCCACTTTGTCATAATCATTGCCAAAGTTTCCTCTGCATTTAATCTCATTTAAATTCACTTCTTTGAATACCCTATTAGTTATTCAGATAGAGAGACAAGTACCCACCACCCAGCTTAAAGAACTATCAGCTCACAGACAACTTAGTTTTATCTGTATACTATCTGCTTCTTCCCCATCAGATTATTTTGAAGTCTATCCTAGATAGTTTATCATTTTATCCATAAATATTTCAAAATGAATCTCTAAAAGGACTCCTTTTTGTAACCATAATCACAATATCATTATAATACCCCAAAATTGAACAGCAATTTTTAGTGAGTATTTAATATTCAGTGTTCAAATGTCCCTAATTGGGTGAATGAAAATCTGGAATGAATCTGTGTGTTTTTACAGATTGTTTAAATCAGAATTCACATCAAGTCCAAACCTTCAGTTAATAGCTGTTATGACTCTCAAATGTCTTTAAATCTATAGGTTCCCTTCTCTCTCTCTCTCTCTCTCTCTCTCTCTCTCTCTCTCTCTCTCTCTCTCTCCTCCCATTTATCTCTTATTACAATTTATTTGTTGAAGAGACTAGGTTTTTATTCTGTAGCGTTTCTAACAGCCTGTATTTTGTTGATTAGATTCCCATGGTAATGCTGGATGTGTTCCTCTGTTGTATTTCTTGTAACTTGATAGAGGCTTAATCTGATTCAAGTTTTATTTTTATTTTATATTTTTGTAAGAATGCCCTATAGGTGGTGGAATATGTGTCTGTCAAGAAACACAGAAAATCTTTGGTATCTCTTTTGGATATTCAGTCACATTTATTCAAAATTGTGAAATAGTTAACAGCTAATTCAGTCATTCCTTCTTCATTTAGTAGCTAGAAAGAAAAAATTTTTCTCAGCACTCATTTGGTTATCCTGAGGTGCTCTTTGCTCAGGAAGAAAATGATAAATGTTATATTCTTTCTTTTTATTTACCAGTTTTCAAAGTGAAGAGGTGGTTACCTAGCATGTTGTGAAGTTGATCATTGTGGTCGTGTGTGTGTGTGTGTGTGTGTGTGTTTTGAGGGGAAGTACATATTATTTTGAATTTATGGGATTAAACAAATTGGACATCTTTTAATCACTTGTAGTTTCACCTTTTGATCTTTCATTTCCTTTTATCCATGCTGATAATCTTGGTTCCCAGTGATATGGCACAATAATTCATTGGCTTTGTACCCAGTACATACCAAATAGTCTCAAATTACAGTACCTGTACAACCATGTACTATATGATTACTGAAAATAGTTTAAGATTTTTGCAATTATTTTTTGGGCCTTTAGGGTATATCCACTAGAGATGTATAGTAAAATTACTGTGCTCTAAAGTCACTTAAAATAATTCTCTGTGTGATCATGCTACTATTTCAGTATACAGTTTGATTCATTTGTTTCATTTCACTTTCAATATTTAGTGATTGTCTTCAAAATGCTTTTTCTCTTATAACTATGTAAAATATATGCATGGTTTCTAAATCAAATTTACAAAAGAGCTATATTTAAAGAAATTAAGTTTATATTCCTGTCCCCCCTACTCCTGTAGGTAATCTCTTTTTCCCTTCATTTTCTTTGGGTTGTCCTTCTATTTTTAAAAATGAATAATAAGAAAATATAACTTATATTTTGTATCCTCCCCAACATTGGTAGCATACTGTATGCTATATATACTTTCTTTTTTCACCTTTCTTTTTTGTACTTGACACTAGAGCTAGCTGTATGGAAAGATATTATTGATTCATTTTTATAGCTGCATGGTATTCATTATTGTAGATGTACTGCAGTTCATTCAACCAGTTGTCTATTGATGAACCATTTGGGTCGTTTTCAATCTTCTGCTGCTACAGATTGTGCTGTTGCCTTGTGCATAAGTCATTTCCTATTTTTGCTAATATATCTTTGTGATCCCAAGAAGAGAGTTACATGATCAGAAAGTAAATACAAGGATAATTTTGCTAGATATTGCCAAATTCACCTCAGTGGGGATTGTACCCTTTCAAAATTCTCATTGGCAATGTATGATAATGACTGTTTCCCCACAGACTTGCCATATATTGTCATATAGTGGCATATATTGTCGAACTTCTGGATTTTTGACAGTTAGATAGGTAAAGAGTAGTATCTCAGTGAGGTTTTGACTGCATTTCTCTTATGAGAGAAATTGAGCATCTTCTCATATATTTAAGGGCCATTTGCCTTTCTTTTAAAAAAAAATAGTTCTTCTTATGAGTCTTGTAGATGAATAGAGAATATACCTTTATAAAGACTTGGGGGAGCAATAAGCACTTTACACTGATGTTAGCCTGTGCTGCTTAGCGTTGCATGAGTCTGGTTTCCCTTCTTAAGGTCTCCTAGTTCTTCTGGAAAACAAAAGCTCTCATAAGTCCCTCTCCATCCTTATCACTGGCTCTACTTCTGCTTAAGAGATAGCAACTAGAGCTTTGAGCCCTGAGCTCAAAATTCAAGGTTCTTTAACCCTTTCAGAGAACAAGAATAACCTTCCATTAACAGCATTAGGCCATTCAGTGTTACCGCTGTGTGCCAGCAGCCAACATGTACCCATGAAGACTGGTGGCTTTTATGTTCTAGGCTCTTGTTAGTAATTGATGCAGGGCAACCAAAGTAGGCAGCATAAACGCAGGAACTCTGCGTGGTTAAAGCTTGAGGAACACTCACTGCTGCCGTCTCCATGGAATCGTGCTGTCTCAACAGGAACGCTGAAGCCCGTGTGCATCTGCCACTGTGCTACCTGTGGTACCAGCAGAAGCAGGTAGAAATGTTTTCTCTCCTCCTCACATCTTCCAGTCTCTTCCCAGTTTCTTCTATTGGCAGAACTTCACTAAAAACCAAGCTGGCAAGCTTGGGAACCGTTGTTTTTGGAGCGTTAGCCTCCAGGAGGAAGGGAGGGAATGGAGCTGGAAGCAGACAGACAGGACTGGTTGTAAAGGGGGTTCCAGATATGAGAAGACACCTGATTCAAAGCTGGACAAGAATGTGAGCGAGACAGAAGTATGCGGAGCAGAGGACAGACGAAGGCATGAGCAGGATGTGGACAAAGGCTCAACATTCAGTTAGGCTGTGAAGGAACCCAGCTTATTTTCTTGCTTACTAAAATAAGGCTTAGTGAAGAATGGTATTTTGAGCAGGGCCTTGAAAAATTCAGTAAACAATACAGAGCATTACAAAAGGCTAATTTACGTAGCAGCAGCAACAACAACAAAAAAAATAACACGGCACCCTTTAGTCCCCCTGGAAGAGCTGGAGGCAGGAGATAGAAATAGGTGTTCTATAGGTGCTTTTGTCCTCTAAAAGCATTTTAAAGCTGTAACTGTTCAGAATTCTGTAAAGTTCATGGGAAAGTAAATGGGAGTTAGAAATGCTGTGAAGGACTTTTGAAATCCACTGAATTGGGGACATGACTTTTGTGCTTTGCAACTGTGTTTAAAAAATAAAGTGTTCTCCAGCAGAAACAGAAACTTGGCCATGCAGGAGTTCACTAGAGGTTGAAGGTGTCAGAATGTGGCAAAGAAGCAAACTTGCTAGAGCAGCAGAGGGGCCTAAAGACCTTGGTGCAGATAGTTTCCTAAAATGGTACTATTGAGTCTAGACTAGTCTAGACCAAGAGGCTGTGCTTTTCCCAGCCTGTCTCTCTAACCAGATATTAAAGCTGGTCTTAATTGTCTGTGAAGTTTAACTTCTTTATCTACGGTAAATTACTTGGCATTAGCAGACATTTATAAAGAGGCTGCTAAGTGTATCTTAGGCACAGGGGATAGAAAGATACATAGGTAGTTTCTGCCTTGGAGAATCGTATGAGCTAATGGAGGAGAAAGACACTTAAACAGAAGGCGATGATGCAGCAGAATAAGTCATCTATTGGGAAATCTCAGCAGATGTTATAGGAACACTGGAACAGGGGCACCTACGCTGAGTTGGGGGATAATACGATGGAGATTATGAAAGGGCCAGTCCTTAAGCAGAGGAACAAGGTGATGGTCAGGGGAGCATCACACAAAATGATCAGTCTGTGCAAAGACATAATTATCTCTAACTCACTCCAAAGCCAGCACCCTCTCTATTGGACCATCTTCCATCTGGTTGGGCTTGGAGTAGGAATTGTAGTTATTTGTAGTCTCTCACTCTCCTTCTGGAGAAAATTAAGCGCTATTTTCTCACAAAATCTTAAAGAATTTTACAAAAATTCAGGTAAAGTAAATACCCCATAATAATGTATACAGAATATACACAGTTTGTTTGTTTGCCTCCTATCCTGGGGAGCCCGTGTTCTCAAAAACAAAAAAAAAGAGGGCTGTAGTTCCTATGTGAAGGAGAGTCAGGGGATGATTAGAAAGTGACTTCCCCACAGTCATTTAGGATCCTTGGTTTAGTGTGGTCTTTTGTGTGCGTTTACATTTCATTATCCTTTATACCTACTTGTTGTTTTTATTTTTGTTTTTTTAATATGTTCAAGAATTAAGACTGCCTGAAAGATTTTATTGCTCTTATTTTACAGAATTTACTTATACATTTTACAGAATTGAGCGTTTTGGACCCTACTTATGTATTCCCTTGTTATAGCAGAGATATAGGGGGTGGGGGGTGTTTGTGTGTGTGTATGTGTCCAGGTAAATGTAAATGTGCATAATTTTTCTTCAGTTGCAGCTGGCATTTGTTATTATTTTATATTTGTTTAATGTGTTCAGCATAGTGGTTAGGCATTTATATAATTTAAGAAGTTTAGTACCCATCTGGTACCTTACATAGTTATTACAATATTATTGACCATATTCCCCATGCTGAATTTTACATCCCCATGACAATTTTGTAACTACTATTTGTACTTCTAAATCCCTTTGCCTTTTTCACCAAACCCTCCAACCCCCTCCCATCTGGCAACCATCAGTTTGTTCTCTGTATCTGAGTCTGTTTCTGTTTTGTTAGTTTATTTTGTTTTTAGATTCCACATATAAGTGAAATCATATGGTGTTTGTCTTTGACATATTTAAATTAGTGTAATACCCTCCAGGTTCACCCATGCTGTTGCAAATGGTAAGGTTTCATTCTTTTTCATGGCCAAGTAATATTCCACTCTGTGTGTGTGTGTGTGTGTGTGTGTGTGTGTGTGTGTGTGTGTACACCACATCTTCTTTATTCACTTGTCTATTGATGAGCACTTAGGTTACTTCCATATCTTGGCTATTGTAACTAATGCTGAAGTTAACATAGGGGTGCATATGTCTTTTTGAATTCATGTTTTGGATTTCTTCAGATAGATAACCAGAAGTGGAATTAACACAGTTGTTTTTCAATGTGACATCTTGGAGCATATATCCAACATTATGCAACAATATCACTTTCTTACAAACCATGATTCTTCCTCAAACTGGCATTCTGAATAGCCATGTTATTGATGGGCAAGATGTTTCTCTGGCACTGACTAAGAAAGGCAGTCTAGGGGCCAAGGAGGTGTAAGACCTCACTTTGTGGGCCTAGTCCCTACCTCAGCACCTCAGTCCTCCACCCCAAAACCTGGTGGGTAATTTTTTAATTTAATATTTTAAGTATTACAAATATATATTCTTATTCCCCCCTTTTTATTAAAAAATATAACATACATTCACATATATCTTTCTCAATTAACAGTGTTTTTTGGAAATCTTTCCCTACTGATACATATAGAGCTTTCTATTGCTTTTTTACATTAGTGCAGTATTCCATTGAATAGAGGCACTGTAATTGATTTAAACAGCCCCCTTTGACAAACATGTAGGTTTTTGCAGTCTTTTACAACAACAGTTCTGTGATGGCCTATTTTATAAATAGTGAGGTTTAATCAGAGGCAGTTCCAATAAAGCCTAAAACAGAAAAATATCTATTGTAACCCAGGACCAGCTACATAATTTGCAAGGCACAGTGCAAAATGAAAATGTGGGGCCCTCTTCTTCAAAGAACAGGAAAAAAGTGCAGTTAAAAGTACTTTTTAAAAAGGCTCTTTTCTTTTTTTGCAGTTTTTTGATTTGGCATAGTGTTTTTACTTTTTTAATGTCATTCTAAGTAAAGAAAAAATAAACTTTTAAATTATTAAAATCAGTTTTATCATTCATCTTTATATTGGGCAATGGAGATTTTAAATGTAAATATGAGAGCATTTATCTTATATGCAGAGTCATCAAAATTACGAAATTCACATTTGATAACTCATGCATGTGTATTTAGTTCTTACCAAAACAGAGGAAATGCTGCACAAAACTAAATTATTTCACTTAATTCACGCATGTTCTACCAAAACCCTCTGCCTTTGGTTTACTGATAAGTAGGTAAGGACTAAAGGGGAAAGAAACTGTGTTTGCCCTTTCTGTGTCATTGTTTTCAGCATAAGCATTTGGCTAATACAGGGAAACAAGAGCGAAAAGGGACATTAGTGCTTCTTGGAACACTCTTGCCTTCTTTCTACGTTTGAGGCAAATTCTGGTTGGAAGGGAAAGTGTGGCCTCTCAAGACTGTCTGCAGCTCCGCTTACAGCCTCAGTCATAGCACATTTACCTTGTTCTTGCTTTGAGTCTCGCTCAACTCCCACGTGTTGTGGGCCCACTTGAAATCTGTGCTCCAGGGGCATTGAGAATGCCATATACAAATTGGGGCAGTGGGGAATTGTACACAAGCATATGTTGAGTGTCTCCTCTGTTTACAGGTTTGCTCCATTGTCCCATCAGACTTTACTTCAAAAGCTTAAGTTCAAATATAAGATTATTAAGAATTTTAAGACAGGGACCGTGGAACACTAAACTAAATGTGGGTCTCTTCTGCATGCTGGGCTTGTCTAAAAGCACAGCTTGCGTGTCCGTGAAGCTGGCCCTGATTACCACTAATATTTAACGTC
Source organism: Mormoops blainvillei (assembly GCA_004026545.1). Classification (NCBI taxonomy): domain Eukaryota; kingdom Metazoa; phylum Chordata; class Mammalia; order Chiroptera; family Mormoopidae; genus Mormoops; species Mormoops blainvillei. The sequence goes on along the minus strand of PVJD01001107.1, from coordinate 114,413 downwards.
GCCCTGGAAGTCCTCACTGGGGAAGTGGGGGGGGGGGAGGGGGGGAGCAGGAGTGGGGGAGCAGGAGTGGGGAAAGGGAAGAACAAGAAATAAGTATGATAAATATTGGGGAAAGGGGTAAAATATTATACGCAGATGAATTAACTGAACAATTATTATTACTAGGAAGAATTCTAAGGATTGTAGCCATATACAGTCGTATATACAAAAAAATCAGTGGTTTTCTCAAATATCCCCAATAACCAGTTAGAAAGCATAATGGGGAAGGGGGTGATTTCATTCATCATAACAATAAAAACTATAAAATACCTAGTAACAATCCATAAGCTATACTTCTCCTTTATACCTAGTCTATCCCTGGCTGTATTACCAAAGATCACCCATCCCTGAACCAGCTTAGAGATGGGGTAAGTGTCAGAAGGTGGGAGGCAGAAAAATGATTTGAGTTCATAAATTGTATAGCTATGAAGTTAGCATGCTAGGGAGATAAGCTAGAATTTTTTAACTCCCATCCCCTAAACAACAATATCTACCCGGAAATAAAGTTAATAAATCCACAGGTTCTAATGTAAGGAAACCGTAAATCTTTAAGAAACAATAAGTAATGGAAAGATATTCCTGGATGGGGAAAATTTAATATAGAAAAGGTGTTGGTTATACCCATCTTAATCTACTAATTTAATGCAGTACTTACTCAGAATACCAGTTGTTCTTTAAAAAAATAAAACAACTTTGACTAAGGTCTTTAAGAAATTTTCCAAGAGAATAAATAAATCTAAATCTATCTCCCCCTAAAATGAAAAGCCAAAATTAATGAAATGAGAGGTCTACCACCACCATGTATTAAAGTTAGTACTACATAACAAAGTAATTTGGTATTGATGCAAAAATAAACTGATAAAGTAAGCAGTCATCCAAACTCTGAAATATATCCCAGGACATGTAAGGATTTAGCACAAGATAAGGACGGCATTTCACATCAGTTGAGAATGGAGGGTAATAGAGCAAATGGTGCTGAGACAGTTGACTGTTGAAAACACTCACTTATACTATATACCAAAGTAGTTTTTTGTGAAGAGCTAAATTTTACAATATTGTTCCAAAAGAACTGTAGAGAACTATTAATAAGTACTCATCTAATATCAAGGTGAGGAACTACTTCCCCAGCATAAAAGCAAAGACAAAAACATAAACAGAATTCAAAGGTGTTTGACAAACTCGGAAAAAATAATTATAACCTAAGTGACAATGAAATATCCACTTTAATACATAGGAAGTATTGTAAGGAAAAATATGAATTCCCAGTAGGATGTATGTACGAACAACCATTTATTTCAAAATAAAGAAAAAGAAAGAGAATAGCCAATAAACTTGAAAGAGTTTGGCCTCACCAGTAGTCAAAGAAATGCAAATTGAAATAAGATACCATTTTTGGCCTGTTTTATTGGTAAATATATTTTAAAGTATATTTTATTGATTATGCTATTACAGTTGTCCTATTTTTTCCCCCTTTTATTTCCCTCCACCCTGCATCCCCCTGCCCACCAGCATCCCCCACCTTAGTTCATGTCCTTGGGTTGTACATATAAGTTCTTTGGCTTCTCCATTTCCTGTACTATTCTTAACCTCCCTCTGTCTATTTGGTACCTATCATTTATGCTTCTTATTTCCTGTACCTTTTCCCCCATTCTCCACCCTCCCCTTCCCTGTTGATAACCCTCCATGTGATCTCCATTTCTGTGATTCTGTTCCTGTTCTAGTTGTTTGCTTAGTTTGTTTTTCTTTTTGGTTTTTTAGGTTCAGTTGTTGATAGTTGTGAGTTTGTTGTTATTTTACTGTTCATAGTTTTGATCATCTTCTTCTTCTTAGATCAATCCCTTTAACATTTCATATAATAAGGTCTTGGTGATGATGAAACTCCTTTTACTTGACCTTATCTGGGAAGCACTTTATCTGCCCTTCCAGTCTAAATAATAGCTTTGCTGGATAGAGTAATCTTGGAAGTAGGTCCTTGCCTTTCATGACTTTGAATACTTCTTTCCAGCCTCTTCTTGCCTGTAATGTTTCTTTTGAGAAATCAGCTGATAGTTTTATGGAAACTCCTTTGTAGGTAACTCTCTCCTTTTGCTGCTTTGAAGATTCTCTCCTTATCTTTAATCTCAGATAATGTAATTATGATGTGCCTTGGTGTGTGCTTCCTTGGATCCAACTTCTCTGGGACTCTCTGAGCTTCCTGGACTTCCTGGAAGTCTATTTCCTTTGCCAGATTGGGGAAGTTCTCCTTCATTATTTTTTCAAATAAGTTTTCAATATCTTGATCTTCCTCTTCTCCTTCTGGCACCCCTATGATTCGGATGTTGGAATGTTTAAAGTTGTCCTGGAGGTTCCTAAGCTTCTACTCATTTTTTTTGAATTCTTGTTCCTTCATTCTGTTCTGGTTGAATGTTTATTTCTTCTTTCTGCTCCAAACCATTGATTTGAGTCCCAGTTTCCTTCCCTTCACTGTTGGTTCCCTGTATATTTTTCTTTATTTCACTTTGCCTAACCTTCACTTCTTCCTCTATTTTGTGACCATACTCAACCATTTCTATGAGCATCCTGTTGACCAGTATTTTGGTTTCTGCATCTGACAGGTTGACTGTCTCTTCGTCACTTAGTTGTTTTTCTGGAGTTTTGATCTGTTCTTTCATTTGGGCCATTTTTCTTTGTCTCAGCACACCAGTTACTTTGTAAGGGGTGGAGTGTTAGGTATTCACCAAGGCGAGGCAACTCACATTGCTGTCTTGTGACACTATATGTGGAGGAGGGGTCAGAGAGGGAACAATGTCACTTGCTCTGTTCAGCTGGCTTTCAGTCACTTCCTCTGCTACCCACAAGCAAATTGGGCCCTTCTGGTGCTGATTCCTGTGTTGTTGGGTTTGTGTACATTCTAGGACCCTGTGGATCTCTCCAACGAAACTCTCAGCCTCCAGTGAGGCTGGAAGTTTTTCCCACTGTTGCAAACCCCACAGATTTTTACAGCCAGAGGTTTTGCGGCTTTCTTTTCCCATGCTGGAACCCTGGGTTGCGTGGTCTGTCTTGCTCCCCAGGTGTTCCTCCCAGTCTATCCACACGCAAATGTGGGACCCCAGCTGCGACTTGCCCGACCAGTTCGTGGGCTGCAGGCTTGCTGCCCATCTCTGCCCTTCCTACCAGTCTGGATGAATGTTGCTTCTTTAACTCTTTGGTTGTCAGACTTCCAAACAGTTTCATTTTCTGGCAGTCCTGGTTGGTTTTGTTTTAAAATTTGCTGTTGACCCTCTTTTGGTTGTGCGAGGAGGCAAAGTATATGTGCCTATGCCTCCATCTTGGATGGAAATGGTAAATATTTTTAATTAAAAAATTTTTATTTGCATAAGTAATATAACAGTCATTTCTCAGCAAAAAGCAAACAATACAGAAGTATGTACACTAAAAAATATTTGTTTCAGTTTGCATTAATCTAGCTGCTACTAATATTGAGTATCTTTTTATGTTTCTTGACCATTTTATATTTTTTATGAAGTACATCTTCACATTTTTTGTCAATTTGTTTTTTATTTGCTTGTATTTTTAATATTAATATGTAGATTTTGGATATTTATTCTTTGCTTTTATACACATTGCAAATATCTTCTCTCAGACTATTAGTTACTTAACTTTGTTTATGATGTCTTTGTTGTACAGAAGTTTTTTGTTTTGATTTAGTCATGTATGTCACCTATTTCTTGCTCCTGGATTTTGTGACTTACTTAAAAACTCCCTCCCCAGACCAAAATATAAGAATATGGTTCCCTGTAGTAGTGGCCAGTGTTAATTATTGTTTTTGTCATTGTTGTGTATGTGTTTTTATCATTTAGCTCTTTAATCCATTTAAATTTTATTTTGTGTTTGGTCTGAAGTAGGAGTTTACCTTTTATTTCTAAGATATGTGACCTGGAGAACATTATGCTAAGTGAAATAAGCCAGTCAAAGAAAGACAAATACCATATGATTCCACTCGTACATGGAATCTAACAAACAAACTGAACCGACAAGCAAAACAGAGACAGATTCATAGATAGAGAGTGGATGACAACTAGTGGTGGGGGGAGGTTAGGAGGTAGAGGGTTTGAGCAACAAGGTAAAAGGACTTGTGGACGTGGACAACAGTGTGGTGATTACTAGGGGGAAAGAGGTATAAGGGGACTAAATGGCAATGAAAAAAATATAATGAAGATTATGTATTTTAAACTTCAAAAAATTATTAAAAAGAAATTAAATATGTTACCAATTGTTTTGGAATCCTATATTGATTATTTTATCCTTTCTGTCATTGATTTAAAATCATATATATCATAGATCTGTATATCTATTCTATATTGTGTCACATCATTTAAATGACTACAGCTTTACTCTCTGTTTTGCTGTCTAGTGCTGCAAATCCATACTTAGAGTTATTTTTTTCTAAATTTTGTAGGCTATTCTTTCAAATTTTCTTTTCCAATGAACTTGAAAATCAGCTTGTCAAGTTTCATTTTTAAATCCTGTTGGCAAAGATGTTTTAAATGAAAGTGCTTTGTATGGGTGAGGCTGTCACTAAATAGGCAGTGTCATACACTGCTGAAATATGTAGGGTGTAAGTTTTCTAGAAGGCAGTCTGGCAGTATGTATTAAGAGTTGTAAAAATATCCCTTGATCTACTACTTCTGCCTTTAGTAATTTATCCTAAAAAAATATGTAGGAAGAGCATTTCTTTTAATGAATGTTCAGCAGCATGTTATTTATGATAACCAAAAAAGGAGAAGGACTACAAATGTCCAACAATAGGGGCATAATGAAGTAAATTATGGCACATTCACACATCATATTTCTGGATAGCCATTTATAACATAGGGAAATACCAATAATATAATGTAAATAGAAATAGGATACCGTCTTTATAGCCAGATTGATGTCAGTATTTTAAAGTTAAAGATAATATATGCATTTTTATATGTGCACATACTAATTTGCTAGGGCTGCCATAAAAAAAAATTACCACAAACTGGATGGCTTAAACAGCATAAATTTATTTTCTCACAGAAATAAATAGAGATTGAAAGTCCAAGATCAAGGTGTCAGCATGTTTGGTTTCTCCTGAGGCTTCTCTCTTTGGTATGCAAATAGTCATATTCTCCCTGTGTCTTCACATGGCTTTTTCTCCTTGGGCTTCCATCCCTGAAGTCTCTTCCTCTTCTTATAGGAACTCCAGTCATATTGGAGTAGGACTCCTTCCTTATGATCTCATTTAATCTTGATGAGCTCTTTAAAGGGTTCATCTCCAAATACAGTCACATTCTGAGGTACTGGGATTTACCCCTTCAACATATGAATTTGGGGGTGTACATTTCAGCCTGTGACAGTGCATAAAAAAGATTATAAGGAAAGATATCAAAATGTTAACAGAGATTTTCTGATTGGTAGGGTTACAGATAATTTTAGTTTATTTATTATATTTTTCTGAATTTATGTATTTTTTCAGTGATTGTATATTACTTTTATAATCAGAAAGAAATTAATGTTCCTTTTCCAAATAAAGCTGTTTCCACACTGCCTGTCTTAAGTGAGGGACAAGGCAGAGTGGACAGGGCCAGCACCAGTGCCCTCCATGCATCCCCGCCCCCCACCTACTTCCACATGTGGCCCCTAAATTAATAAAGTCCTGCTTCCAGGTTAGGTAGGGGAATTTCTTCATAAAGTATAGTGGTTTACCTGATAATTCTATTGAGTAAAGCAAGAGCTCTTAAAAATCTAGATGAAAGAGGTCAGGTAAAAAAAGAGTGTATACCATATGGTTCCATTTATAAATAATTGTTGATAATTTAATCTAATAGTGACAGAAAGCAGACCCATAGTTCTCTAGGGCTGTGGGAGGAATACAAAGGGGCATGAGGAGGCATTTGAGGGTGGTAGAAAGGTTTGTGCTATCTTGATTGTGCTAATAGTTTCATGGATGTGTGCATATGTCTGACATCAAATTGTACATTTTAAATGTGTCCCATTTATTATGTGTCATTTTATCTCAAGAAAGATGTTTTAAAAATGGCAAGAAGGAACTGGAAGGAAAGATCTCAATAGCCTTTTGGGCATCACGGTATTACTCATTTATTAAAATAGTGATGTGAGGGCTGTGCTTTTGTGAATCAAATAAAACCTTAAGTATTTGGAGACTGCTGAAGCAGACAGCTGTATAAAATGTTTTGGGAGAGGGCCTCTGAACCTGATGGCCTTTTTCTGCCTCATAATTCAGTGTAACAAAGCTTGGGTGTGTCACTGATTTGAGTAAAATTAAGTGATCGTATGATAGTGGGTGCCTGTAAGGTGAACACGTCTGGGATATAGCAATCTTTTGGAATTTATTGACTCGTTAATATTGTGACGATGGATATGTTTCTTTTATAGCTGCATTCAATACTTACCTTTTTAAAGACAGGAAGCAGTACAGTGCTGTGCAAGAGAGAAATGTTCTTAAAAATCACAACATTATCTGTGGTAAAATTATCATAAAAACTACCTAGTATTCAAGCAGGGGATTACTTCAGTTCTGCCCAGATAATGACAGGAAATGGTCGTTGGTGAAGTTGTTTTCCATGAAGCTGTGATGAAATCAACTAAAATGATAATAAAGTAGAGTTCAAAAGTGAGGGACTCAAGTGAAATGTAAAAGTGCAGAAGGTGTTAGAATGTTTGAATTAGAATCTGCAGGAAATGATTCTGTAAAATATTAAATATGACTTGATTGAATTCTCAGTTCAGAGCTGTCAGCAGCGAAGGCAGACCTCATGGCCGTGGGAGGTGGACTCCTCCTCGTCCCAACTGGGCAGCTACCGTTTTGCTAATGGCCAGAGAAACTAGCTGACAGAGAAATGGTCTCTGTTGGAAAATGATAGTTTAGGAAAAGGCTTGGAGCCCCATTTCCTTCCTTCTTGCTCAAAACCAAGGAACCAGTCACCCCAGGAGCATTATCCTGCTTTTTTCCAATGATCCTGAGATGAATTAATGTTCAGTCCCTGTCTGTTATAAAAACTTGGAAGCACACCTCAGTAAAGCATCAGTGAGCTGTGGAAGTACACTAAAATATATATCATGGGATATTTTTATAATACAGAAATAACTTTATACTGATACCATATTCCAAATGTCAAATCTATTTTCCTCTCGCCACCACTGCTGCTACCACCTGCACTGTTGTCATGTCTGTCTACTCAGCAGTGTCCCTGCATCCTCTTCAGGCTTTCTCATTGTTCTCCATGCTCCTACCGGAACATTCCTTTGCTCTTAGGATAAAGTTCAAAATCTTCACCATGGCCCTCAAGGTCCTGCATAATCTGGCCAGCATAGTTGCTTCATCTTGTGCCAATCCCCATCGAACTTCCTACATTCAGACCTTGAGCCTTCTTCGCCTTTCCAAAATGCACTGCGTGCTCTCTGACCACAGGGCCTTTACACTGCCATCTTCTCTGGAACTCCCCTTACCCTGTCCTCACTCTTACCCTCACCTCATCACACTCTACTTCCTTTATCTAGGCAGTCTCCTATTGATCCTTTAAATTTCAGCTTAAATGTCACTTCTTCAGAAAAGTGCCTAACCCTTACCCTAATTTAGGTAAAGATGCTAATAAATCTGGGGATTTTTCCTTCAAAGCACTTAGTTTCATTTGTAACAAACTATACATTGACTCACATGGTTTGATAATAGAAGGGACTGTGTCTGCTTCGGTCACTGCTGTATTCCCAACATGTGGAATCCTTACAGTAAATGCTCACTGGATGGATGGATGGATGGATGGATGGATGGATGGATGGATGGATGGATGGAAGGAAGGAAGGGAGGGAGGGAGGGAGGGAGTTTTGTGTTATGAGGACCAGCAGGTCAAATAAGATTCCCATTCCCCCTCTACTGCCTATTTGCTGTGTAATACATGAGACACAATCTCATATTTCTCAGTTATAAAATGAAAAACTAACCTAATGATGTGGGAATTTTTTGTTTGTTTTTAAACAAATATCCTTTGGGTGCAGATAACTGTTAATCAGATACCTCAGGTTATAATTCATCATCCTCTGGATCAAGAAAGGTCTTCTCTTTTATTTACACTTCCTCTTCCCTGAACCCAGCTCCTGTTGCCCTCGCCATACGACACCATCTCTGATGTGTTTGATTATATCCTTAATATGCACATATTTGTAAAATCTATAATATTGGGGCTTTGTATGTATGTTTTAATTTTCAAAATGTTTTTATGCATTCTTTTTCATACTTTTCTGACCCAATATTATGTTTAAAGACCTCTACATCGTTGCTTCTCAAAGTTACTTAGTATTCCTTCACATAATTACAGATTTATTATTAGCAAATTTATATAGTTCTTACTATTTGCCAGACACTGTTCTAAGCTCTTCACATAAAATCATTTAACCATCACAACAGTGGTAAGACAGATACTGTTACTGTTCTGACCTGTTTTATTCATTCATTCCCCTGGTGACAGATACCTCTATTGCCTCTAGGTTTCATCTCTCAAAAACAATATTACAATGAATTTCCTTGTATCTCTCTCCTTTGCCACTTATATGAGAATTTCTTTGGGCCCTGTATTCAAAAGTATGGCCCTAAGTGCTGAAGTACAGTCTTTAACTTTGCTCGTTGCTTCCAGATCTCCTTCCTGCGTGACTGTGCCGGTTCACACTGTCACCCCCAGGACTGCACAAGAGCCCTTTCCTCCTATACACTCACCCACACTTCTACATTTTATCTTGGCCATGAAGTAGCACCTCAGTGTTTTAATTTGCATTTCTCTGATGCCTGGCGAGCTTCTTACCACTGCTGCTGCTGCCACCCCGGGCTGGCCACCGCCATCTCTCCTCACTGCTGCCGTGTTGTATCTCCTCATGGGTCTCCGTAACCTCTCTGGTCCTGCTCATTGTTCTCTAGACTCCAGCCAGAGGAGTCATGTGGGAACACTCCTTTATTCAGAATTATTTAGAGGCTTTTTTTTTCTTTAATCCACTGAAATGATAGATGTTCTGATGATAGCTCATACTTACATTCCCAGGATAAGTGCTATTGGACATGATGTATTTTTTAAATAAGTATTGAGTTTGGTTAGCTAATATTTATTTTAGAATGTTTATACCTTTTTCTTAAAGAAAATAGGCCTATAAATTTACTTTCTTAACCCATCTCTAAGTCATTGTACAACCAAAGCTACATTATAATGACTTGAGCGGATTTACCTCTTTTTCTGTTTTCTGGATCAATATGTAATATGATATAAATTATCTTTTCCTTGAACTAAGTGTTTCTTAAGATGTTTTTCTAACTGTAAATTTGATGACTTGATGACCTACTGTGAGTTTCTCACCAGTGCTTTGCTGGCTGTGTGACTTAGCCAAGCCGATTCACATGCATTCAAGACCTGATGATGTCAGAGGGAGCTAACCTACTACAGGCACAAAATGCTGCTTTCTGTCATGTGCGCATTATGTAGACTGGCTGTAGACAGGATTTCCTTAGTCAGCTGGTATCTATTTTTGTCCGTTCATTTGCTTTACGAAATTTTAGCCACATAAATTTTGGTATAAGAATTGTGTCTAGCACATTGTAAAGGGTCTTCCTGACCTCACTCCCACCCCAGCTGATTTCCTGGACTCTCCTCTCCTTCCCTTAGAAACACGCTACTTCTTTACTCCTACTCGTTCCCTTCCTTCCCACTGTACTCTTCTCCTTTCCACCTGTTGGAGTGTTATGGCTCTAGAAGAGAATCAGGTTTATTGAGCCTAAAGAGAGAAATTGCCAGAGGGATGGTTTGTATAAGGTTGGAGTAGTGGGTTTCAGAGGGAGGGGGGTTGGTATTTACCAGTTTGGCAGGTGGTAGAAAAGAAATTTTCAGGCTGGTGCATAGTCTTATAATGGAGAGATTTTGGGGTAGACACAGGGTGCTGGTGTCAACACCTGGTGGCTTTAGAGAACTTGAACAATGCACACTCTTGTCAGGTAACTGCTTCAGTAAGCTTTACCTCATGATTCTCAAATCTCACTGTCAAAGTTAAAATGAAATCAGAACACATGGCATTCCTATTCGGATATCTCCCATTCTTCTTAGTACATATTACTTTAAACCATAATAGTAATTTTCATACCCGGTTGTTTATATTTGTCATTTGGCTGAGGACAGAGTTCACACAGAGAAGATAATTCTTCAGACAGTGCCTACCTGGCACACACAGTCCATGTAATGGCAGTTAAGCTGTGATCCAGAGACTGACAAACAAGCTATAAAATTTAAAAACCAGGATTTCTTGTGGTAGATCGGTTATAATAATTTTATGTCTCAGTATTTTACATATGTGACATTTTGTATGATAAACAATTAACCGCCTGCTTTTGACATTTGAAAGTTAATGTGAAGAGAGTCATAAAACAGGCACTGTAAACATCACCTCCCACAGTGAAGTGGTAAATGGCCGTGGGCCTCCAGAAGGGTGAGACCTAATTATTCCTCACAGTGCACTCTGTACCTTTTTACTACCAGTTTTGGTTTTATTGTCTTTGATAAACAAGATAATTGATATAAATGAATGCTATCCTGTAAAATGGTTCCCCAATTGCAGATTTTCATGCTGGAGGTATAATTTTCCTTATGGCACATTACTGTTCATCTTTAAATGGGTAGGGTGGTTAATCTGCCTTCCACAAGAAGACATTAGGTGAGTTGCTCCTCATCAGAGCTGATAAAAACATTGGGTATAACCAGGACACAGGAAGAAATGACTAATTGTCACATTAATGAGCAAGAGCCACGTGGATTTGTATGTGGGAGGTTTCAAGTTGGGAATGCAAGAAAACTCCTTTGGTGAGAAAAGGGAGATGCAGCCCTCCTTAGGAAGAGGACAGAGGCAGTGCGCGCTGACGAGGGAGGTCTGGCCAGGCTCAGCTCTCCCCTCCGCCGCCCAGCCCCAGCTCTCACCTCCTAGATTTCCGATTTTGCTGCACTGACTGACTTACTGTTTAACGACCTTAAACAGGGAAGTCCCGATGTGCTTTATTCCTTTTTTTTTGGTGGCAAAGGGCTAAGACTTTGCCAAACTACCATTTTGTTCCATAAACTAGTACTCAGCATTCCTGATCCTCTCTTTGAAGGCTGTCTTTGGGAAATGTCAAGAGCCAGGCAAGCAAAAGAGGCCGGTGAATTTGCACCTAGTCTGCTTTGCAGAACCCATTTCTCTTCATGCATAAAGTACAACAAGGAAAAAGGAATGAGAAAGAAATGGGCAGAGGCTTAGGAAAGAGCATAAAATGGCAGAGCCATGGCTTCTCTTAGGGGGTGTTGTGCAACTGATCACTCAGAGTCATGATGGTTTAAAAAAGTAGTAATTAGTAATCATTTATTTATCTAGGGCATACTAATATTTAGTTTTAAAAACTAATTTAAACTCATGGCTAGGAAAACCATGGTAAAATGAGATTTTTCCCAGGACAGTTCTCTTTGGCAGTGTTATAACACAGCCTTGCAAAGATGCAGCAGCTAAGCGTAGTTTGCTGTCCAGTTTAATGTCATCTCTTCACCAAAGGGATGGGCTGCCTCCCTCCCCTTCTCCCACTCTTGAAAGGTTAGCCTTTCTTCAGAATAGTACAGGTTTTTCCAGCAACATCTGTCAACTTGGCAACGAGCATACCCTAAGGAAATTATGAACATTTGAAGACCATCTAAATACTGTAGGGAACCTTTTTTTCCCCTCTCTCCCTGCTCCCCCACCTGCCTTCCTCTAAGAAGAGCAGGGCAGCCACATGGCATTTAACACTATCATTCTCACCGATAAATTATAAGCCCATTTGTGTCTGTGATTTTTTAAAATGTTTTGCTTTCTCATTCATGAAACCTCAAAGCAGTGACTGTCCTGAAAGGCTGGCTGTGGACAGACAGACCTCTTTGTTTAATGAAAAGAGACCTGTAGCCACTGTACTGTTAGTACAAAGAGGCTTCTTTGCTCTAATGATTCAGATCATCTTGATCTGATTCAGTAGGTCAGAAATTGCTGTCCCCAGCAAATATCGACCAGAATGAACTGCTTTCTTGGTTATTCTGAAACTGCCAGCTGCATATTACACTAGCAGGTGCTAATAGTTTTTTTGCAGGTCAGTCGAATTGTTATTGGTTCTTCTTCCCTTGCCCCCAATCCTTTTATAATTACAAGGTGGCTCATGGAATAGAAGTCTCCCTGCTTGTATAATACCCAGATTCCTGAAACACTCTTCCTATCTACCCATTCCACAAGGGGCAAAATCTCTTCCTGGTTAGGAAGAACTAAGGCTGTGTCTTGCCTTTGAAAATCAGATGATGTTTTATAGACATCATCTAATTTATTCTCTCAAGGTTCATAAGAATATAGAGAGAAGGAGGGATTATTCTCTTTAGAGGTAGAGAAACAGTCCAGGTTGGTTAAATGTCCTCCTCGTGATAGCCTCGGAATCCGTTAACAGAACGAGGGTTAGTCTTCGGGTGTCTGCTCTCTATTCTGTTGCCTTGTCCGGTGTGTGTCAGAGCTGAAGGGAGGCAGGAGAGCAGCCACAGCCCTTCTCAGAGTTGAATTACATAGACCTGATGCAGAGACAGCTAGGCCTCAAAAATAAGATGCTTCTTAAGAGGCAGATATGAAATATTTGTGATAAAGTTCCATTTAAAATTACCATTTTTCGTTTCCCAAAACACTGTGTTAAACCATTAAAAGAACAATTAATTGAAAGTAGTAGCAAAAGGGTCTTTTTAAATTACCTTTTATTGTATTTTAGGCAAGACTTTTTTCATCCCATACTATAAATTTACTGGAAAACATAACATGAATCTTTTTCTTCAGTCTAGATTAATTTTGGCTTCCAGAAGGTAGTATAAACTTTGTGTTTTATGGAGGTTTCCTCCCCACCCCTTGAGATAACTGCTTTACTTAGAGGTAAGAATAGAGTTGTTCCAGGTCAGTTAGAAGACCCTGACTTTCAGTCTTTGAAGCTGGGGAGCCAGACTCCCCCAGGGACCCTAAGTACCCCTTAGAGAGGCATCATCACCGCGATCTCACCTCAAGTATTGCTCACCTGCCCACGGCCCTGAGCCAGTCCCTCAGGCGAAAACTGGGAGAGTGCCAGGAGGCACGCTGTTCCCTCGGGCATCCTCTGTGGTTTGATTACTGAGTGTCAGTTCTGAGAGCCCGATGTTCAGCTGTTGAGACTTACCTACATGTTTCTGCAATATTCCAGCCTTGCTCCCTTGAGATTCTCAGAGATTTCCTTCTTACACAGCTCACTCCAGGATGCTTTGTGGGAGCTAAAACATGTGAGGATTTGGCATCATCTCTAGCTTTTTTCTCTCCCCCAAAAGCTGTGGCAGGAACGCTCTGCCAAAGAGAAATTGTAGGAGCATGCTTGTCACAGATCTGATCGTGACATTTTCTGTTCAATGTACAGGGCTTCACTTAATGTTTGAGCACCTCACTACTAATACTACTTTTAGTAAAAATTTGAATTTTATATTTATTGATGCATGTTAAAGAAATATCATTTAACATGTTAACACTGAAGAGTTATTCATTATCCTAGAATCATCCTGACTTAAAATTGTCTGAACTAGATCCATCCTGCTTAAAATAAAAAAAGAAAAGCTACTACTTTATGAAAGGGATCATTGGTTGTTGTTTTTTTTTTAAACTTCTTTACAAAGAAGTATTAAGCAAATCCTTACTTCTTTTGTGAGGCTTTTAAAAAACCTTTTGCGCATCCTTTGTTCTGTGCTCAGTGGGAATGAGAAGTATTCCCCCATTCTGTGGCAACCCTCTGATCCTGAGTCACAGAATTGTTGTGGCCTGACAAGACCTTTCAGCCAGTAGTGGGACAAAAATAACTGTTGATTTCAATATCTTTTAGGAGATAAGGAAAAATAAATCCATGTAACACCTTTATGATACAGATAATGTTACCCTTTACATTAAAACTTTTTAAAAAATTTTGAGATAATTTTCAAAACCTGTAAAACCAATTTCTCAACAACCCTTTGTATGTTAGGTATTTATCCCCATCCGCATCAGCTTGAAAAATCTGTCCCTGTGTTGGGGGCAGATGCAGACTCTCATTCTCTGACAGATTATGTCCAGAAAAAAGAAAAAAAGAAAAAACAACACCTCAATGAGACATTGCCTATTAGTTCAAACACAGAGGTGGATGTTTCGAATATCTTTTTTCTTACATCTGGAAATGCCTTTGTCCTAAATTTCAAGGCCTCACCAACAAAGTGAATCCGCCTTTGACAAACTGCAGTGGTTACTGCTGTTAAAAGTCTGATGCTTGATTCTTTAAGGCAGCAAGTTTCAACCTTTTTAATCTCATGGCACATGTAAATTAATGACTAGAATTATGTTTTTTTGCCAATCGGACAAAAAAGGTATAATTTTGATTCATTCACACCAGATGGCTGTTGTTGCATTGGCTGTTATCATTTTTTTATTTGACAATAAAATAGGGAAAAGAGGTCAGTGCCCCTGACTAAATAGTCAGGTATTGCATTTTTTTCAAAATTCTTGCGGCACACGAGTGTGCCTCTTGCAGCACACTGGCTGGAAATCGCTGCTTTAAGGTCTTTTTGAATTGAAGATTCTCACAGCTAAAACCTCCAGCCTTCAAACTACACAGAAGAGAGTAGACTTCTTAAAGAGTTACTTCTGGGCCATGCTTTTCTGCAAAGACCCCAGTGTGAGGAGAGAATTCACTGATCCTGGTGAACGTGTACATGAGATGCCCTGGCCCCACCCCACCTCACCTTTGCCCCTGGGAATAACTACCTCTGACTTCACACCTTCATCTAGAAAAGGGCCATTTCCTCTGAAGTGTTTGGAGCTATAGCTTTATAAAAGTTACAAAGTTTTACTATTTGGGGTTGGGGGTGGAGCACATGTGAAGTTTGGAAAAGTGTTACTTCTTTCTATCACTGGCTAAACAGAGCTGAGCATGATTGCCCAAACCCTTATAAGCAATCTCAAGATCTGCTGTGATTGGGGCAACCTAGGTGATGTCAGAGCTAGAACAGGAATGATGAGAACACTAAGACTAATACTTATTGAAATGGGTAAAAATGAAATGACGAAAGAAAGGGAAAAGCTCAGAGGAATGGGGCTCCAGCACTCAAAGGCACAGTCTGTTTTCTTCCCATGGGCTTCCCCTGCAGGAACAGAGAGGTGCTCCTGACTGACTCCTTGGAATTGGTTTAGGAAGCAGCCTTCTCGCAGACCTGGGAACTGGGGAAATTTGCAGAAGGAATGGGGAAGGAAAAATTTAAAAGATTTTTCTTTAGTGATATATGATTGAAAAGTGATTTTTTTAACTTGATAGGGAAAACTAAGAATTAATGTAACTTAGGACCAGTGTCCATAAAATACATTTTTATAGCTTTTGATAATTTCCAAGAAAGATGAGCTTGTGCTCTAATTCCCCATTGTTCTTTTACAGCTGTTCAGACATAACAGCTGTGGGTGTTTTTTCCCTTTAGGCTACTTGACAGAGGGCGGATTGCAGTTGGGTTGAAACCTTGCCTGGTTGGCAACAAGTTCCTATGTAGGCCTGGTGATAGGCCCCTAGGGTAGATCCCCCTTTGAAAACAAAAAGTGTGGGTCTGTAGGAGAATATGTCTGTGTGACCTTCAGCTATTAGCCTTAGTTGCCATTTTAAAAGAAATACTTTGTATCTCTGAAAATCTTGGCAGTAAAGAAGAATTTATGCTGAAGCTGTTAGGTACTTGTTTGCCATGTGGACCACTGTGTGGTTAGGAAACATCCTGTAATGAAAACAGGCAGCAAGTGGCAAAGGAAGCCCAGCACAGGCACGATTTTGAAGGTAATGGTCTTCTGTAAGTGCTAAGCGCTATTTCATTTTTTAAAATTTTCATTGAGTTTGTTTTCCCCACCTCTCAAAGATGATCTCTGGAGACAGTTAGATAACATGTCAATCTTATCTTCAAATATAGCTGGTATAGGTGGCCCTCAGGTCATGTCCTAGTGAGGTAATCCTACCTCTTAAAAATTTATTGCTCCTGAATTAAATTTGCTGGCAAGCTGTTTCGCCACACCCAGTGCTGCGTAAGAGTGAAGAACAGTGAAATTGTTTTCAGATCATTTTTTCTGCAGTTTCCTACAGCCTGAGTCATCCCAATGTTCATACACTTGCAAAATGTATACACTTTGTTAATATGCAACTTTTGCATTCAGAAGCAGCAAATTTAATTTGTTTGAGCAGAATTGCTATGTGCATGGAGGGGGAAAAAGTCATTTCTGCCCAGGTAATTCCCCTTTGCCTTTTGCTCACAGCACAGGCTATTGTAATAGGTATGTAACTAATAGGTATGTAATAGGTATGTGAGGATGACAGAGAAAAACCAGAAAGAGACAGACACAAGATACTGGATTTTGGCAGTATGGTTTTGTAAACAAAGTGACAAAAATTGGGGCAGAAATTCCAGTGGGGCAAGGGAGGAAACAGGAAGACTGAAAATACAGCATAAAGCTGAGTCCTATCCAGATGGTGTTTTTAATAAATTTATCAGATGCATATGAAAGACGGTAATGAACATTCAAATGGGGAGTGGCCCAGCTGCTCTGGGAAGAAAACCAGTATGACACCTCTGTATGCTGCAGTCAGAATCACTCTAATTTTTCCCAGTAAAGACCATAGAACTTGCTCAGACCATTGAGTAATTAACGGGCAACCCAACTAGGCAGGCTGAGGTTTGTGTTTCTAGGAAGAAACATTAATAACAGAATTATTTATTGCTGCAATGGAGGGAGCGGCCTCTGTGTGTCAGTAAACCCAGCAGTGCCAGTTAGGACAAACCTCTTCTGCGAGAACTCCTGTGATGTGACCGTAGCTCCCCCTCTCAGGCATAAAAGAGCTTTTCTGTTCTTTAAACACCACATTATGTACATTCCTCCTCTCCTGTGGGAACTCTCCAAAATGATTTCTTCATCACAGGGTATTTCAGTCTATCATGAGTGACCAAATTTTCTGGATGCGGGGTAAACTGTTAGGGGAGAAGTTGAGAAAGCCAAGGATGTGTGTAATGCTTCTAGAGCAGTTCTTCTGCAGTGGGCATAGTTGTTTTCTTTCTAATGTTTAGGTCAAGACCCAAATATTGATTACACTTTACTTTTCTAAGAAAACTTTCACGGAGAAAGCAGTTTTTTCTGCTTTATTCAGTAACTTTTAGATTTTTTATCTTTGGTAAGGAACTATGTTAAGCAAGGTTAAGTGCCAGAGCCTACATAGACATCCTTTTCCAGCTCTGATTCATTCATTCAGCAAATATTTACTCAATCCCTACTATACGCTAGGCACTGCTTCTTGGCAGTTAGCAGCGAAGAACAGAAATAAAAGTTACTGCCCTTACAAAACTCACATACGAAATCTCTGATTATCAGGTTAGATCAGATTGTAATACTGATTTGGATGTTAAGAATCGGAGTGGTATGCTTAAGGAGTGATGGTCTCATCTTGGTTATTTACAGAAGGTCCTTATACACTGGGTTTGTGCTCAAGTTCCTATCCTTTTCTTCCTTCCACTTGTTGTCATCATTTGGTCATTTTGCTGTTAATTTGACTGAGTAACAAAAAATAGACATGAGAATTAAGAAAAGATAATCTTTTGATTTGGTATCTTAAGAAGTAGACACAGTTGCTTATCAGGTTGCTAGCAGAGGTCTACCAAAAGCTACTTCTTGGAAGGAAATGTTGGACTTGGGGTGGATTCCACTGACAAAGTCCACCTCTATGTGTGCATGTTGAGATGTGTCTGTATTGGGCACCCTTTGTAGATCCAAATTTTGACTAATAAACATTAATGAATAAGTATGTCAGAATCAAAGTAGAAATCATGGTATGCTATCCTCCAGTACATTGACATAGGATTCCTTGTTAAGAAGGCAAATTTATTTAATTTAACACATATGTTAGACCACCTCAAGATTCCAGAGAGTCAGAAGGTGAATATTACTAACATAGTTTTGCTTAGAGAAAGTATTAGAGACTGAAAGAATCTTCTTAATAAATCCACTTATGTGTCTATAGAAAAGTTCTGAGTTCTTCTCCTAGACTCGTTTTCCCAAAGAGCTTGAAACTGTATCCGCTATGATTTTGTGATAGTCCCTGATGCTGCTGTACTAATTGACCATTAGTGAAAATCAGATTATCTAGGAATAAAATTGTGAAGCAATAACATAGGGTAGGTGGAAATTGACAAAGTCAGGGGGTGTCAACAAAGATAGCTGGAAAGACAGTGGATGCTACAGAGGATATCACTGTTTAAAGTCATCATAAAAGATTTTCTCTTCTCAGAGGCTTGCCCTCGTTCTGGTTTTCCTAAGAGCAGTGTTAAAATGTGTGAAACTGTTTTTAAAATATTCCATATGTGCAAAAGAATGTAAGGAACATATGTATAAAGTTTGGAAACCAGGAATACTCTCATACTCACTACCCAGCTTTAGAAATGAAACACTACTAAACCTTTAAAGCCCTTTATGCACCCCCCACCATTCACATCCCCACTATCTTCCTATCCAGAGGTAACTATTCTTCTGAATTTTAATGTTTGCTATTTCCTAGCTTTTCTTTCTAAGTTCACCACATAGGTATGTGTCACTACACAGTAAAAATGGAAATATACTCTTTATATTTTGATGACTTGCTCTTCTTAACCAGCTTCCTATGTGAGATTGAGCTTTGTTGATTCACATAGCTCTAATTCATTTATTTTAACTGCTGTGTAGTTTTTGTTTAGTAGTGAAGTTTTAATAATTCAGTGGACAGCTTAGACGTACTTAAAGAGAACTTTAAGAAATTACCCAGAATGCTTCAGCAAAGACGTAAAGAGGAAAAAAAATTAAAGGAAGGCTAACAAACATGGAGGATGGAATGAAAAGTTCCAACAGAGGTCTAAAGGGAATCCTAAAAAGAAAAAAACAGAAAATGAGAGAGAATCAATACTCAAACAAATAATGACCAAAGTTATCCAGACTCAGTAAAATCATAAATGTTCATATTCATTCCTGAGCAAGATAAATTTAATCTACATCTAGGTACAACATAATAAAGTTGCAAAACACCGAAGCCAAAGAGAAAGTCTTATTATAGTAACTGCAGAGAAACTAACAATTGTAATAGAGGGATAGCAGACTTGAGCAGACGTTAACATTAGAAGCCAGGAGACTGTGGAATAATATCTTCAAAGTACTGAGAAAAAAAAAAAGCTTTAAAAAAATATTTTATTTTATTTTATTTTTAGACTGAGGGGAAGGGAGGGAGAAAGAGAGGGAGAAAAACATCAACATGTGGTTGCCTCTTGCATGCCCCCTACTGGGGACCTGGCCCACAACCCAGGCATGTGCCCTGACTGGGGAATCGAACTGGTGACCCTTTGGTTCGCAGGCTGACGCTCAGTCCACTGAGCTACACCAGTCAGGGCAAAAAAACAGCTTTTAATATAGAGTTTTTATACCCAATTAACCTATTTTGTAAGAGTGGTGGCAATATACACTTTTAAACAAAGACTGCTGAATACTAATTACACGAAATGTTTCTTAGAAAGAAGAAAGTTGAGCCAGGAAGGATAGACTATATAAAAAAGTAATGGTGAACAAACTGGTGAATGTGAATAAATAAGTTTTGACTTGATGGAATAATAATAATTGACTTACAGAATATAAAGCGAGGTGGAACTAAAATGTTACATAATAAGAAGCCAGGAGGCAGGTGATGTATATTAAAAAGTGTTAAGATCTTTTATATTGTTCAGGAGAAGACCATATGTGATTTTTAATTTTAAGGCATTGTTAAGTGTGGTGTGCATATCTAAAATTTAGGAAAAGAGTAGAAATATATAACTTTTAAATCAAATCAATAGAAATAGCTGGTGAGGGAGTAAGCGAATCTGCCACTCCATTAGAAAACAGGAACTGGGTAGACCGAGAGGTGGGAAAGCAGCAAGAAAAAACTTGTAAATAGGCAGTAAAAGTCAATCCAGTATAACAATTAATGTAAGTCATGGCAATCTGCCAGTTAAAAAAACAGTAAATTTTTTAAAAATCTGGTTATATGTTATTTATAAGAGCCCAGAAAAACAGAAAGTAGAGTGATTCTAAGGAAGCAGTAACCAGATTAAGGTGCTGTGGTTATTTGGCCTCAGGCAATAGAGGCTCTAGGACAAAGGCAGCATAGCATTAGGGGTAAAGAATGATACTACACAACGATGAAAGGCTCAATCCACCAGGAAGATGCTGTTCTGAAAGGATTTACATGAAATGGTGTATTCTCAAAATATATAAAGCAAAAATAGATGAAATTAAGGAAAAATTAACAAATCTATAGCCAATAGTGGGAGATTTTAACAAACTTCTCTCAATAATTAATAAGCATATAAGTGATTTGAGCAATACAATTAATGCACTTTATAATACAGATATTTATATAGATCCATACATCTCTCCCAAATAAGAAACTACACATTCTCTTCAGGCACACATAAAATATCAATAAAAAGTAACCATGTGCTAGGCCACAAAGCAAATCTCAACAAATTCTACAAAGTCAATATCATACACCCTATTTTTATCCACATCGCAATGTAATTAGAATCAGTAACAAAAAGGTAACTCGAAAAGTTATATTTGGAAAGCTAAATTTTGGAAAGTTAAAAACATAATTTTTAAAAATGTATGGGTCAAAGAAAAAATCTAAATGCACTTAGAAAATATTTATAAGTGATCAACTTTTTTTTTTAAATCCACACCCAAGAACATTTTTTTTTCATTGCTTTTAGAGAGAGAGGAAGGGAGAGAGAAAAACATCAGTGTGAGAGAGAAGCATTGAATGATTGCCTCCCATATGCTCTAGGCCTGGGATCAATGCCCAGACCCAGTGCAGAGACCCAGAATTGCACACATCCAAGCACACACCCACTCAAGGATCAAGGTTGAACCCACAACCTAGGAATATGCCCAAACTGGGAATTGAACCCGCAACTTTTTGGGTACGGGGTAATGCTCCAACCAACTCAGCCATATCCATCAGGGCAGAAGTGATCAACTTTTAAAATACTATAATTCCAGACAAACCCAAACTGAGGGACATTATACACAATACCTGATTAGTAGTACCCTTCAAAATACTATTATGTCAAAACTTAAAAATAAACATAAATCAGGTTTAGAAGGTAAAATATTGGCTTTAAACTCATGTATTAGAAAAGAAGAAAGATTAATGAGTTAAGTATTCACTTCAAGTAGTTAAAAAATAGAGTGATTGCAAAGGAATAGAAGGAAGAAATCATAAAAATTTAGTGAAGTAGGAAATAAAGAATCAATAAAACCAAGAAGCTGATTCTTTGAAAACACTAATAAAGTAAACAAACCTGTATAGGACTGATCCCCCCCCCAAAAAAAGAAATGGTACAAATAAAAATATTTGTCATAAAAATATTTGTCTAAAAATATTAGACATACCGTAAACATTTTTTAAGCTAGTATATTTAAGGAGAATTTTCCTAAGAGGGCCAAGAATATTCAAAATAATTTTGAATATTATTTAAATATTATTTGAATATAATTTTGAGGAGAGATGTTCACTTTATCAGATTTTAAGATTACTATAAAATTAAATGATTAAAACAGCATCATACAGGCACAAGGGTAAATGAGTGAAATAAACTGCAGATCTTTAAAAGAGCCACAAATATATATGTAAAGACTACATATGAATAAGTAACATAAATTGAGGGGGGTGTTCATTAAATGGTGCTGGGGAAATTGACTAACCTTATGAGTAAAAAATAACAGCATACCAAAAATAAGTCCTAAATAAATTAAATAACCAAATGTGAAAAGCAAAATTAGAAAACTTTTAGAAGAAAATATAGAAAAAATTTTTTGTTAATTCAGGATAGGAAAGAATTTATAAAGAAGGGAAAGCACAAATCATGAAGGAAAATATTAAATATTTCAACTCAGTATATTAACCAACAGAATAGCAGCATTCTGCAAATCAGTTAGAAAGACAATAGAAAAATAGGCAAAAGATAAAGACAGTTTACAGATGAGAGGTGGAGAATGATTCTAGAGGAAGAAAAAAGGGAAAAATATTTTATCTAACAAAAAAACAAAAACTAAAACTACATCGAGATCTCCCGTCACACTCATCTGTCTGAAATTACCAAGAGATGATAAGGAGGAACACTAAGTTGAGCATATAAATTTTTCCAACTACTTTGGTGAATAATTTGGCAAATGGAAGTTTAACTCACAGCCATGAGTATAATTTTATATATATATATATATATATATATATATATATATACACACACACACACACATAATGATATATATAATTATATATTATGTATATGTACAAAAATACATTATATTATATTATATATTATATATATTTCTTGAAGAAACCCTTACCCATGTTTACAAGAAAACACTTTTGTTTGTAATCACAAAGGCAAGAATGATAACAATCTTAATGTTCCGTAAGCAGGAGACTAGATATATAAATGCTTGTATATTTACACATTGAAAATTTTAAATACTTTACACGAATGAACTAGATTTATCTATCTATTGAATATTCCTTCATCCTCGTGTAATGTTTGTGGTAAATGTTAATATTACTCACAAAACATTCCCCTTCTTCTCCTGGGCACAGAGCAGGGTTACACTTTCCCACCTCCTTTTAACTTAAATAAGGGCCTGTGACTTACCTTAGTCAACCAAATGTCAACCAAGTGTGTGTTACTTTGAGGGAACAATATTAAAAGCCAACTCCCAGCTCACTCTCTTCTCACTGCTACTGTGATGGAGGAACCACATAATAATATAAAGCTTCTATCAGCTGGGTCCCTGCGTGATACAGTGTGCACAGCCACTATGCTGATTGTCATTGAATACACAGGGAAAGCAAAGAATAAATGTGTGCTATCTTAAGTGCTGGGAGAGTGAGAGCGGTTACTGCAACCCTAACTTACCTACAATATTATTTGATGTTTCAGCTCAGTTTACTGTGCATCTTGTGTCCCTTCCTTCAGTTCTCTCTTCCAAATCGCAGAATACTTCCTCTTTTCCATGAGACAGAGGTACCAGGACTTAACCTCTAAATGTAGTCCTTCACCTGTCTCTTCAAAGTCATGGTACTGTGCATCTTGTGTCCCTTCAGTTCTCTCTTCCAAATCACAGAATACTTCCTCTTTTCCATGAGACAGAGGTACCAGGACTTAAATGTAGTCCTTCACCTGTCTCTTCAAAGTCATGGGGAGCTTTCCTCTAAGCCCCTTTTCTGTCAGGAAACTGTTCTGACAGGTTATTTCACCAGTGTTTTTGCTTTTTGCTTTGGAGTTAAGCTTCATAGTCAAGAGATTCATCATCAGAAAATTTGTCCTCTCTCCTTTCCATCTTCCCTTCCTCCCTTTATCCGTGGATGGCTGTCTTCATCTGCTGAGAACAGAACTATTAGAGAAGGTCTGTAAGATGAGAGCTAAAGTACAGGCATGCCAACTTTGGGAAATAAATGCACTGCATAAAGATATATGTAAGGTTATTTACTCAGCATCGTTATAAAGTTAGAAATGTTTGACACAGTGATAGTACTGCTCACCTTCTCTCTTTTCAAAGAGTATAATATTATACTGGAACATACAGTACACGATGGTCTGTCTATAAAGTATCCAGCCATGTAATATGAAAAATAGAGACGTTTATTGAAGATACAAGATACAAGAAACATCGTACATAGAACAGTGATGCCTCAGTCCTCTTCAAAGCAGGCACCTTGGGACCACACACAGTTCTCCTAGTTGCCATCAGCTTCCCCATTTTTTTTTCTGAATCTCATCGATAGTCTGAAATCTCTTCCCTTTCAAAAGTGAATTTAGTTTCGGGAAAAGCCAGAAGTCACTGGGTACCAAATCTGGGCTGTATTGAGGTTGAGTCACCTGAGTGACTTACTGTTTCACAAAAAAACTCTGCACAAGACGTGATCCACGAGTGGACGCATCGTCGTGATGAAGCTGCTAGTCACCATTTGCCCACATCTGTGACCTTCTGAATCATCCAGATAGTTTCCGTGGAGGAATATTCAAGCTTAACCCAAAATTTGATGCAAATTCGTTGCTCCACCCAGTCATTTTGAATGCAGTGGACACACAGTACAAATGCTCACTCAACAGCATCTACCGCCCCCACTGGCTAGTACAGTGAAGTGGTCATTGTTCACGCATGTGCATTCCAGTCCACTCTCCTTAGCTGCAATGTTACATCGATGTCATGCAAACTGTTCTTGTTTTCTTGTTATATTAATAATGGCTGGGCTTTTTCTTGACAGACCTAATGAGAAATTGTCTTTTTTCCCCCCAATCTTTTAAAATTAATGTAAATTAAGCTACAAATCTTGAATATGAGTAGCTAGGGTTGTCGATTTGGGTTAAATAACCGAAATGTCTGAAGGAAAACTTAGTGCTAGAAAATGCACAGAAAATGTTCCAGGGATATAAAAGACCCTCACCTTCTATCATTCTCTTCTTAGTGTTTAGAAAATGTACATTATTTTTGAATAGCTATCATTTTGTGGAAGCCCTTGATTTTTATAAATGAACAGGTTGATACAGCTTTGACGTACAGAGAGAAAGCCAGAATAAAAACACCTGGGATTGCATGGGGGAGGGGGAGGGGTAGAGGTAGAAGAGGGCATAGGTGGGATACATGGTAATGGAACAAATACAATAAAGTATGAATGAATGAATGAAAAGAGCCAGTGTTTCAAAATACAGCAGGCTGCAAACAAAGAGCATATGTATTAAAATGCATGGAATAGTAAACAAAAATGGGAATCAAATCATGGCTGAGGGCACCTGTGTATTCTGAAAAGGGATTGGTTCCATGGCCTGGATCACTTTCCTGCTGTATGAATTCTAAAATGGTAAATATAGATACACATATATGTGTATATATATACATATATAATCTTTCTTTAAACACATGTATTAAATGTAATAAGTAAGTACAGTTTACAGAATACTAATAAAACAAGTGCCATGTATCTACCATCTAACTTAAGAACAGATCAAGACCAGTACTTTTCAAGCCCCTCCAAGATTTCATCCTGGAAGTGAAATCAGTTAATATTTGGACCCATTGGTGGGTGATTTCATCTCCCCCTTACCAAATTATCCTCAATTTTGAATAATAATTCCCTGGATTTCATTTTTAGTTTTACATTTATGTATGTATCTCTAAACAAAGTATATTTTTACTTTTGCCTTTTTAAAAACTTTGTATAAATGAACTCATGCTCTGTTTTTCTGTGCCTTGCTTTTGTTTTTGAACATTGCATTTTTTGATTCATCTATTTGCATATAGCTGTAGTTCACTGTGTTTCCCACTGTAGTAATATTTTGTAATGTTTTTGTTCATTTTATATTGGGGGGGACATTATGTTTCTTTATAATAAAATTCTTTAGGGTTAATTGCTATATGTAGTTGGTTTATTCCAACCTTAGGTTCAACTTTTTTTTAAGTTATTTGGCATGGAAAATGTGTTCCTATCTTGTGATAATCAAGATGTTCTAATTTTCCTTTTATCATTGATTTGAGATAGATATTAATTAATTTTTTTCATTGCACACTATTTGGTTTCTCTTATCTTGATGCTGAATTTGTGTTGGATTCACAGTTCCCATGGAGAATGTTGCAACAATATCTGATTGTGCCAGTGTGATTGAAGGAGTCAGTCGGAGCCGAAATGCCTTGTTAAATGGGGACACCAAGAATTATGATTGGGATTCTGGCTATACATGTCATCAGCTAGGAAGTGGTGCGATTGTGGTTCAGCTGGCACAGCCATACATGATTGGGTCAATACGGTAAGAAGATTCCTTTTCATTCATTACTTTTAAAATGGAAGAAGTATGCAAATGGTATTTTGGTGCAGGTAATGGTCCCAATAACCAGTGAAGACATGTTCCTGTTCTTTGCTCTAAATAATCAAGTAAAGGGTGGGAAATGGGGGAGCACAAAGAGACACAAGGTGCTTGTTTGGATTCTCTGGTGGGGAGATGCACCAAAATTAGACTTGTGGAGGAACTAGAATAGAGGCCTCTCCCTGGATTTATATTGGTTAGGAACTTACAGTTAATGGCAAGACAGGTTATACAGAATGGAAATCATTTGAAACTTTAATAAATCATTTTATGTAGGAATAAAGGAGAACTGTATAGGAGACCTATTTCTAAAAAACCTTTGTAATGATCTTCATGTCTGGTTTTTAATTGTTGTTTTCATTTTGTTTTAAGAAGGGAACTTTAACCCAATATTGCTTGATTTATTGGGTCATATAATTTTAAAATGTGAGACTGGTGACATCCTCTAGAGAATATACACTTGTACTTCAGGAGAGCCATCTGGGTCTTGAGTAGGCTGTCTTTATTTTTTTTTAATGTTCTAAGAAGCTCTCTGAAAGACTGACTAATGATATATGTATTTATACTTATATTTAGTATTAGATAAAATATTTTACGTTATATCTTAGCTGCGAGTTGTAGAGATGTTGGTGGGACATGGCTGCCTTTCCCCCATCATGCTCCACCATATTTGCTTTGTTGCTTCCTGTTCTCATTTTAAAGTCAGTATGTATAAAAAGAGGAATAGCACAGAAAAATAAGGTAGTAGGATTCTAATGGGCAAAGGTTAATTGATGTTCAGGGAAAGAACCATAGCTTATTGCTGCTTGTCAGTTCCTGGGAGTACCCTGATGAGTGATGGTGGATTTCTTAGAGAATTCAGAGTGTGGATTACTTCAATTAAATGGTCAACTTTTTTTTCATAAAGGGCTACATATGGTCTGAGTACCATAGACAACAAATCACAGATAAAAAAGTCTGGAGTTTATACAGCAGACCAGACAACTCACTTTGTGCTTAGGAGGGAGGAAGAGACAAGCCACAATCAGCCTGGACAAATTACCAGTACAAATAAACTTCCGTCACATAGCAATCAACAGTCCCTCCTTCCTTTTTCTCAGCTGCATGCATTAACTGAAGTATTCATAAGCCATCTATTTTATAAGCCATTCTAGAATTTATGTCATAGATGGTGTGAAACTTATCTGAATATTTCTCATTACAATCTATCCCTCTTCACTTCAAAAATCTAGGAAACAGTTGTCCTTCTCTCGTCACTGGCACTCTTTATAGTCTCCACAATTTCTTGAAGATTACCAGTCGTGTCTCTGAGATTACATCTGCAATTTCTTTCAGCAGGCTTGTGGTGTAACTCATCTGTGCCAGGAGACCTGAAATCATTTAAATTGAATAGATGCTCTTTTTCTTTCACTTCTCCTATTTGGGGCTTCAATTTTCTTTTTATTATGTTTGTACTGCCATTTCTAATTTTAAGACTGGTCTTCTTGCCAATGAAGATGTAAGCAAACTGGCAGCTTTGCGGCTTTGCCCACTCTCTTTTAATGTTCCTTGCATGCTATCTGCTTTCCTGGCACCCCCGCCGCCCTTCCCCCACCTAACAATGTTCTGTGTGCATCTCAATGTAGAAATGGATTCCGTTATCCTTCCCTTCTCCTGTTCAAGTTTCCTCATACTGTGATTCCCAGTCTCATTTAGTGATGCCACCCTTCTATCCATCACCTGAGCCAAAAACATGGGAATCTTTCTAAATTTCTCCCTCTCCCTCACCTCTTCTCCTCAGCCAGTCATCTATAAACTTCTGTCCATACGAGTTCCTACGTGTCGTACAGATCCTTTGCTCTTCTCTATGCCGCTGCCTTCACCGTAGTTGCACCTTTGCAGTTTCTCCTTTCTACCTGATCTTCAGGCTCTCACCTAACCCTTCCTTCCCCACCAGCAACCATCTCCCACCTGTTACCACAAATCTGATGCACTCATGCCCCTTCCTAAGAAGATTCATGGCTACTATTTGTCTTTAGGAGAAAGTTCAGGCAAAAGCACTTAAAAATCACCTGATTGGCTTGTGCAGCCTGACTCGTGTTTCTCCACCCACCCTACACATACTCTGTCAAAGCCTAACCAGCTACTTGTAGTTTTGCACGTGTATCACCCTCTGTTACCCCCATGCCTTCAACTCTTAAAACATTCTGTTCTCATTGCTTGTGTCTCTCACTATTTTCTTATCACCCCCTTTTTACCTGGCTCTTATACCCCTTCAAGACTCCCCTCCTTTGGGAATGCTTCTTTAACCGTCCATCATCTCCTGGGCTGATTTAGACATTCCTCTTCAGTGATTTCTTACACTCTGTATGTAATTCCTACAAGAGCATTTGTCATATGTGTGTAATTGTTTACTTGCTGCCTCTTCCTAGCCTCTCCTGATACATAAAGCCTGTGGCAACTCAGAATGAGTGTCCCTTGACAGATGAGGTAGTCTGTCAAGACAGACGGGGAAATTACAGTGGGCGCAGTAGGATGTGTAGAATTTTAGATTCAACAGGGGCCTCGTGAGGTCTTTGCCAGAGTGACATCTTAGAGACAAATAGGCTCTTCATGTGACAGGGCTTCCTTGGCCTCTAGCTCTAGTAAAAGCATCAGAGAGGTTGAATCTGACTCCAGAAAAAGGTGTGATTAGGGCTTAAGGCAAGAAAGAACAGTGCCCATTTGTTTTTCTTTAAATGTGGAATTGAAAATTGTTCCTTCTGTATTTCTTTTTCTGACTCAGAGGAGGGATGAGGGGCATGAGCACAACCAAAGGCAGAACTGAGTCTCAGCACAGTGTGAAGCCTCCAACTTTCCTTCAGCCCCACTATTGTTTCTTTGGTGAGAAAATCCATGCAATTGAAGCCCTGTGTAACTGGCTGAGCACTCAAAGAGACACGTCTCTGTGAAACTCACATTATGTTGTCAGGGACTGCATTTGCCTCTTCTGTGACATTATTAAGAAGAAAGGGAGAGGGATTTTTTAACCACCAGTGCCTGTGGATGATGCTGGATATCTTGGCAGGCTGTAGTTAGCAGCAGCTGATGCACCCAGATAGATGTTTATTGATAGGAAAGTAGATCAGTGGCACTTCTTCATGGGAATAGGTAATTGACCAATGACAGGTTGATTAGTCAGTGACATTTGACCTACAGTTTCTATTGCTTGTGATGACTGACTTGCTTTCCTAGTCACTGTATTGGAAGAAGCCCAGTGATTCTGAATCAACACCTGAGGGAGAGCATTACAGAACTGAGTGACTAACACTTTCCCCATCTAAAAGGGAGATCTGGAAATCCTAAAAAACCTTAGTACACTGGCTTTAAAGTTTCAGATTTCTTTGTAGATGATAACTACAAAGGCAAAGGTCTCAAATGCAAATTATCTTCATCACTGCATTCTTTATTCCTATGAGAGGATATAATTGTTTTGTGGATAAAAAACAATTTGTTTTCATCTCTGTTTGTCTGTTTTCATCCACAGAAACCATTTCTTCCTTTCTTGGGAGTTTCCCCTGTAGCTGGGTCGGCAAGCAGAACCATGTTTCAGTCAGCAGGGACCTAATCCTGCTACGTGTCTGGTACTAGTTCCCTTGTGGTATCCTGGAGAAGCTGGTCTTGGAATATGATCTCTGACCATCGCTGCCTCCCACGATTTTCTTTAATTCATTCAACAAACATTTGTTGAGTCTTTTACTATGTGCCAGGCACTGTTCTAAGTACTGGGGATATAGCATTGGATAAAAAAGACAATCATCAAACATTGGTGTTCTCATAGAACTGACACTCTTGTGGGGAGATAAACAAATACTACATGTAATGTGTCAGATGGAGACAGTGCAGTTTTAGATTTAGAAAAGCAAGCCATTTGGGGACTTGGGGACAAAAATCACAGGCAGAGTACTAAGGCCCTGAGGTGAGAACACGTCTGGCAGGTTACATGAGCCTCAACGAGGCATTGTGGCTGGAGCAGAGTAAGAGGCCAGCAGAGGGAGGGAGGGAGGTAACTTGGAGAGGTGACAGCCCAGGGACACTTTGTTGCTGTTTCTGTAATCAGTCACCAGTTCCCAAACCACCCTACCCTAGCACTACGACCCCCATCCCAGAATTTCATTAGCCTGGGGAGAGGGGCAGGGCCGCGGTCACGTCATGCCTTCAGAAGCCGCTTCCTTGCTTCTGACCTTCCTTCATCCAGCTGGCTCCCGGGAAACAGCAGGAGGCGCCCTAGTCCATACAGTCTAACTGGGAACTTTCACCCCATCCTTTGTGTTCCTCTTTCCCAAGAGCCAGACCAGGCAGTATAACTGGGAAATAGAAGTTACCTTTGTTTTTGCTAGGTTCGCAGGCACAGCCAAACTTACTTATTTTATTCCAGAGAAAAAGGGAGAAATTGCCTGGAATGTGCCATAATAGTGAGTAACTGAGTAGTAATTATATCAGTTTCATGCCATTTTAAAAACATTAAAATTTAAATAACAGGAAATTTTCAGAGGCCTGACCACATAAAAACACCAGGGCAGAGTCATAATAACCAACCAGATCTACCTAATGTCTTAGTTTATAGCCCCTCTGTCACCTTAGTTTAAGACTTATTATCTTTCACTTGCTAGATCATGATATTCTTTTATGTGTTTTCAGGTTAGTATGAGAAATCACATATGCTGTGCATTAAGTACACCTATCATCCTGTCTTTTTCAGCTAATAAATGGAGCACTTTGTTGAAACCCTAATTATAAGATAGTCAATTAAATTAACAAGTTTTGCATTAGCTTGAAAATGATGGTTTTGTAATTGATATGTGCAATACTGTAAGTAAAATACCCATAATGCTTTAACTAACAAACCTAATTGTCAATAAACAGGCTACCCAAAGACAAGCAGTACAGGGGGTGCCACTTAAGTAAACCCAGAGCCTCTCTGGGTGCCATGGGGACCACAGAGTTAATTACACAAAAAGATTTTGAGTTCCTCAGTAGGAAAATGTTAGATGAACATAATGTTAGGACAAAATGGGTCTAGCCCAAAGTATGTTCTTGATATTCATAATCTCTTTAGTCTGTGGGGGTAAGGCTCTTTTTATTCTGCAGTAGGAAAAGCCAGTTCTACTTACAAAAGTTAATCTAGCACAGAATGTCTGAACCACAGATCACTTTATGTTTTGAAGTTTTTACATATAAAACAAAGCAGTAACAAGTTGATCCTTAAAAAAACAAACAAAAAAAAAAACAAATAGGCCACTGTGGTCCTTACTCGCCCCAGCACATTTTTCTTTCTCTGAGTTGTCAAGCCTGGGCCTGGTTCGGCTGCTGTTTCACGATTGTGTGGATACAGCCAGCTTGGGATGATCTATTCAGTTTCTAAATTACTGAGACCGCTTTTTGACTGATATTTTTCCTTCTTCCCACTGCATATCACCCTGCCAAACTACTGCTCTTCCACTTCTTGCCCAAAGGCTAGGCACAGAAGAAGAAAAGGAGAGGAATTGCATACATTCCATTTTGTTTCCTTTTTAATTGCTCCAAACAAATGCTTAGTCAATAAGGGTGGAGAGCAGAATCGAAGCTAATGACTCAAAGTTGTTTTGTAATTATTTGAGTATTTTCCACATCTTTGCTGTCCGCAGTCTCTCAAAGGACCACAGATAATCTCCAGTTGAAGATAGTGATTTTGTAGGATTGAGATGGACTTGAGCCTTGGCTGCGATTCCCAAATGCCTAGCCTAGTACAGTTCTCTGTGCTGTGAGTACTCAATAAATACTCATTGACTGAAGTGACAACATAGTATGTTAGTGTAGCTAAAGGGAGTTCTATCTATCAACTAAATTGGACATCATATTTGCTCAGTGTGTCTGATCTAAGTATGTGAGGAAGTTCTAAAGATTCGGCATCTCTAGCAAATGACTGAGATTAAGCTCTGGAGTTAGGCGCTGACATTAGCACAGGTGAGGATGCTTGCCCCACACGTCCTGTGCCACTTCCATTTCATTCCGTCGGAGTGCTGCACAGGCAAGCAGTACATCTGTTTACATTAGGACAGCCTCCTTTGCAACCTAGAGAGCTAGAAATTTCCTTTTTATAGTCTAAAGAATACAATAAACATCAAAATATATGACTCCTCTGGCTTGGATTAAGGTTGCCTATAATTCTCGTCAAAATTGGAAAGATATTTTACAAAATTTGCTTCATATCAGTCATGCTGAGTGTCGTCTGTCACAGCCCTGAACCAAGAAATTCTTGCTTGTCTTGCTGATTCATGATTTATTTACCAAGTGTTGTTTCTCTCGCAGCCTGTCTGCATCTCACTAAAGTCTGTTATCACCCTCAGACCTCAGAACTCTCGTTCTCCCAAAAATTGTTGAATAAAAAATTTTATCTGTGGTTCCCAATAGACCCTGGAGTCTGAACTAAGTGAATGCTTAGGGAACCAGAAATCCTGGCGCCTGGAAATGGTAGAGTTTGGGAGCATGGTAAATTAAATATGCCTCTGCCAGTTTCACCCTAGAGGTATTTCAAGACCAGAAAGTATTGTTATGGCAACTAAATTGCATGAAAACACAGGAGGGGCACTAGAATTCAGATGTTCTTTGGAAAAGCAGGAAAGGTTAAGTGCCAAAAAAAAAAAAAAGTGCGTGTGTGTGTTTGATATATCCGATGTGTCAGCCATTTATCTCTCTTGAGTGATTAGAGAACTTGACAACTAGTCATCATAAAATATAGCTGGATACATGAAAAAAAATCCTTTTCGCTTTCAAAGATTAAGCCATCAAGAAGACATTTTTACAGAATCTATCACCTCCATTTGACCTAGTATTTCATACACAATGTATGTTTAGTAATTATCCAGAATTGTTGTGTAAGACCTCTCTAAACAGAAACTCACCTCGCCAGTTGTGCTTTAAACAGTCATTTTAAAAACTGGAATCATTCACCTTGGAAGATCAAATGAACGGGAAGCATCGACCAACTCCTTCTGTACTTGTACTTTGGCAGGTGTTTTATACACCGCTACATGGGATGGGCCATACAGGGGCACAGATATGTGACTCTTCTCATGAGGGCTAGAAGAAGGATAGGCCTTTCAGCAAACTGAACTGAATTTCTACAAACTTAATACATCGCATTGCTTGAAAATATATTTTGAGTATTAAATAAAGCTAATCTGAAAACTCATGAAGGATCACAGTCATTTAAGGTTAATCCTTGATTTAATCCAGAGCAGTAATGTACCTTTGAAAACCTTCAATTCCTCAGGTATTCTTAAATCAGAGATTTCCCCCCCCCCCCCAGGAGCCCAATTTTGTCACCTTGTTAAGATGCTTTTGGTGCATATGGATAGCCCCTGATTTCAGCATATCTCACCTTTTTTTTTAAGTTTAGCCCTTTGCAAACTGGTAACCACAGGGGTACTTGACCAAAACATTCTCCTATCTGTAGTTAAGAGCAAACAGCAGAATTAAGATCAAGAAAAACTCTTCCACTTCCATCCACCTCCATTCTTCATCCTTCTCCTGGGAAAAATGATTATGACAGGCTGGTTGGTGTCCCTCAAAGACTCCTTTCAGCAACTTTTGTGGACACTCAGGGCCCTAACTCCAGCTGAGAAATCATTTTTTTCTGCTGTGTTGCCTCTTTCAACAATGTATCAGATTCAGCATAAAGGGTATTGGTTACTGGATAATTGCAGACTATGCTTTTACTTCTCCTTGGACTTTCTTTCTTTTCACCCCTGAGGCCTAATGGTAAGGATCCTCTTCCTTCCACTTACCTTATGATGTCTGAAACCATGTCCCTCAATGATTATGTCATTACCAGCCTTGCCACATTATGCTTTTATTGCATCCGAATACCAATCAAGACTGTTTAGGTTTCTATACAGCCTAACGTTTTAAAATGATTAATGGCCCTTTCAGTTGCCATGTCTTAGAGCAGCCCTGGAGCTTTAGCTGCCTCACTGTCCCCATGTGAGAGATGAAGAAACAAAACTGTAATTGAATTACTTCTCTTTCTCTCCACCATGGACATGGCAATGCAGCTGGTGCTAAAACTGTATCTTGAAAGATACTCATTGGCTGTAAGATCCTACACAACCTCCTATGGCCTTAAAAGGAAAATTAGAGAAGGCATCGCACCTTCTGGTCAACCCACCCTTGTTTCATAAAGGTGGAAGCTATAGAAACTTTTGTTAAATGTTGTGGCTAAGATATGACAACATGTATTTTTATTACTAGCACCCATTTGCTCCAAAGCAGCTTACATGTGTGTATCATTTGACTGCAGATAACAAAGAACCCAATTAACAGACTTTTAAAATGTTGGGGTTTTTTGGTTTGCTTGTTTGTGTTGCTTTTGTTTGTTTTGATTTTTGTTTGTTTTTTTAACAAAAAGTCTGCAAATGGTGGGAGGGTAGCTGCTGGTATCAGTTCTGCAGTTCAGTGAGCTCTTCAGTTTTCTCGGTCTTTTCCACATGTGTTATGGCCTCAGAGAAACAAGGCAGCTGCCACAGCGCTAACCACCATGACTGCATTTGGGCAGGAAGGAGAAGAAGGGCATAGGAGGGTAAGAGGGTGAAGAACTCTGCCAGCCAAGTCTGTCCCTTCTTCCTAAGAAAAGTCGAAGTTATATTTGAAGCCACACCTTGCCAAGTTCCACTTAGTTTTTAGGTAGAACTGTGTCATGCCGTCTGCCCTAGCAAGGTTGGAGAGGAAGTCGAAGGCATGGTAAGGGGTTGCTCATCCAGTCAACAAGTCTGCCACAAAACCCTACCCCTTGCTTGACGTTTCACATCTGTTTTGGAATTTTTATAGATCTTTATATTTTGTGTGTCCCCTTTATTTTTTTAAACAACTTTATTGAGATATAATTCATATACCATACAATTTACCCATTTAGAGTATAGAATTCAATGGGGGGGCTCTGTTTATTATTTTAAAAAAATATTTATTTATATTTTAAGTCATTTGTTATTTTTCAATTACAGATCACATATAATATTATATTTGTTTAAGGTGTACACCCCAGTAATTAGACATTATATAACTTATTAAGTGATCATCCTGATAAAATCTTATACCCATTTGACACCATACATAGTTATTAGAATATTATTGACTATATTCCATATGCTACACTTACATCCCCATGACTATTCTGTAACAACTGATTTGTACTCCTTTTTATTTTAATTTTTTAAAATTTATTTATTTTTAGAGAGAGGGGAACGGAGGGAGAAAGAGAGGGAGAGAAACATCAATATGTGATTGCCTCTCGTGTGCCCACTACTGGGGACCTGGCCCACAACGCAGGCATGTGCCCTGACTGGGAATCGAACTAGCAACCCTTTGGTTCTTAGACTGGCACTCAATCCACTGAGCCACACCAGCCAGGGCCCAATTTGTACTTCTTAATCCCTTCACCATTTTTTACCTATTCCCCCAGCTCCCCTCCCGTCTGGCAACCATCAAATTGTTCTCTGTGTTTATGAGTCTGTTTTTGTTTTGCTTGCTCATTTGTTTTGTTTTTTAGATTCAATTGTTGACAGATACATATTTATTTCCATTTTATTGTTGATATTTTTGCTTCTTCTTCTCCTCTTCCTCCTCCTTGACTTCCTCCTTCTCCTTTCTTCATCTTCTTTAAGACTAACATTTCATATAATACTGGTTTGGTGGTGATGAACTCTTTTAGCTTCTTCTTGTCTGGGAAGCTCTTTATCTGTCCATCAATTCTAAATGATAGCTTTACTGAGTAGAGTAATCTTGGTTGTAGGTCCTCACTTTTCATTACTTTGAATTTTTCTTGCCATTCCCTTATTGCCTGCAATGTTTCTGTTGAGAAATCAGCCAGAAGTCTTATGGGAGGGAGCTCCCTTGTAGGTAACTAACTGCTTTCTTCTTGCAGCTTTTAAGATTCTCTTTGTAACATTTTGCATTTTAATTATGATATGTCTTGGTGTGGGTCTCTTTGGGTTCATCCTTTTTGGGACTCTCTGTGTTTCCTGGATTTGCATGTCTATTTACTTCACCAGGTTAGGGAATTTTTCTGCCATTTTTTCAAATAGGTTTTCAATTCTTTGCTCTCTCTCTTCTCTTTCTGGCACCCCCCATGATGTGAATGTTGCTGTGCTTGAAGTTGTCCCAGAGGCTCTTTATTTACACTATCCTCATTTTTTTAATTCTTTTTTTCTTTTTGCTGTTCAGATTGGGTGCTTTATGCTTCCTTATATTCCAAATCACTTATTTCATTCTCAGCTTCATCTACTCTACTGCTGATTCCCTGTAAATTATTCTTCATTTCAGTTACTGCAGCCTTCATTCCTGACTGGTTCTATTTTATGGTTTCTATGCCCTTTTTCATTCTATTGAAGTTCTCACTAAGTTCTTTGAGCATTCTTGTAAGCATTGTTTTGAATTCTGTCTCTGATAGTTTGCTTCCCTCCTTTTCATTTAGTTATTTTTATGGAGATTTCCCATATTCTTTCATTTGGGACCTGTTTCTTTGTCTCCACATTTTGGCTGCTTCTGTATGTTTGTTTCTGTGTATTAGGTTAGAGCTGCTATGTCTCCTGGACTTGTTTTATGTAGCAGGCGTCCTGTAGAGCCCAGTGATAC
Organism: Mormoops blainvillei; assembly: GCA_004026545.1. Taxonomy (NCBI): domain Eukaryota; kingdom Metazoa; phylum Chordata; class Mammalia; order Chiroptera; family Mormoopidae; genus Mormoops; species Mormoops blainvillei. Next base: position 77,754 of record PVJD01001107.1, on the reverse strand, counting down.
AGCCATCCCAGTCACCCAAATTGGGTGCTCCAGGTGAACCCCTGTGTGGGCTGTGTGCGCTGTCCAATTGTAGTTGAGCCTTGATTACTATTGGTGTCACTGAGAGGGATTGACCCCCAGGCCAATTGGATACAAGGACAGGGTGCAACTACAGGTGAGTAGGAATGGACCCTATAGAGCAAGACTTGCTTCATTGGGGCTTTGGTGCTCACTGAATCCGCTTCTTGATTGTGTGATTTGTGGAGGTGGTAGGATTGTAATCTGTCATGGTCTGAAACTATCTACCAGGTGCACTGGCTTTGGGGCCTCCCAGGAGGTGCCAGATCAGCCCGCCTGTACCCTACTTGGGGCCACTGGGCATGTGCTACAGAGCGATTTGCAAGTGGCTGCTACTTGTGCTGGGCTTGGAGGTACCCAGGAGAGGCCAAGCTATGAACTGAGGCCAGCTGTTACTAGTGCGAGACCTGGAGCAACTTAGCAAGAGGTATGGGGGTACACAGAGGCCAGGTGCTGCTTGTTTGAGAGATTTTAGGAAAGTTTAATGCATGAGGCAAGAGAGGCCATTTGTATGGAAAAGCCACTGGAATTGGCTTGAGTGGGCCTGCAAGTTGGGTGAGGTGGGGCTTCAGGGAATCCCCAGGGCAGGGCAAACAGTGTGAACCAGGTTGATGGAAACTCTGATGTGGCTCCTGCCTGCCACTCTGTTGTTGAGGGTGGGGGCAGTCTCAGAAAAGGACCAATGGCCTCTGCCAGACAAAGTGCCTCTGCCAGACAGTGGCCTCTGCCAGCAATTTCGTCTGGCAGAAAGCTGCCCTCTGGTTCTCCCACTGAGGCCAGACAATTCACTTACTTCCCATGTGTCCCAGGTTCCCTTCCAGCTGCTGGTCCACTGCTGGAGCTCAGAGGGAGTGAGTGCGAGTAAGTCCGTGTGCCGACCCCTTAAGAGGAACTGCCTGGGACTCCAGCAGCCTTCCATCTCATGCAGCCTCAATTCCCACTGGTTTTTACAGCCAGAATTTATAGGACTTCTCTTCCTGGCTCTGAAACCCTGAGCTGGAGGCTCCGGTTGTGGGGCTGGGACCCCTCACTCCTCAGAGGGCACCTCCGCAGCCAAGATAGCTCTTCCAATTTTAAACCACCGTATGTGGGTGGGGGACCAGCCTATTCTATTCCTCCACCTCTCCTGCCAGTCTCGATGTGGCGGCTTCTTTAAATCCCTAGTTGTAGGGCTTTTATTCAGCTTGATTTCAGGTGGTTCTGAATGACGGTTGTTCTGTAATTTAGTTGTAATTTTGATGCAGTTCTGGGAGGATTCAAGTACCATGTTTAGTTACCCACCATCTTGTCCATTTATTTTTTTAAGCCCACATCTTCTGGATATATCCAAAACAGTAAATATAATGATTATATTTTATAGTATTCTCAGCTTTTAAAGTGTTCTATAAATTAAAAGCCTATACCTACCTACCGGGTAATTTCAATCCAAAATAAGAAGCATTATTGATTGCATTTGTTTGATCTCTTAATTTACCTCTCGGAAAAAAAAACAAAAACACTAAGCTTTTGTTATAAACTGTTACCTAGCGTTCAGTTTACTGGTTTTCTGTAACTGGTCTTCATGCTTTATCAGCACAGTGATAGTGGATGCACCTAATGAAATCTGGGCAAGCAAGATCCCAAGTACCTTCTGATTGATCAAAAGAGGAATAAATTTTATTTGGTGTGGTTTTACTGTAATTAAATGTATGTTTATCACATCTGAATTCTTGTTAAAATTTGCAACCCATATGGAATGTGTTAACCAGACATATTCAGTTAACCAAAACGCCTGTTTACCTAACCAAATTACAGAGAATTGACTTTTCTTCTATACATATAAAATTCTAATAACAGAAATGTTACTGCACATCCCTCTTATTTTGTAGCGACAGATTCACTGTGTCAAAAGTCCTGCCAGAAATAGCATGTTTAGTCTTTAAGATGTGGAGTTAAAGCAGTTAGGCCCTTCCGCCCTAGAATGAAAAGATACATTAGAAGACCTCTGACTGCCAGAGGGGATATTGGGCAAAAAAATACCACCTCCAGTCTTTCCCTCCTCTAATTTCTTGGAACACAGTGTTGTGTTTTGTAGGATTACAGTTGAGTGTTTCTGGCTTTTGGAACATTCGAACAAGAAGTACAGTCAGTGGGAGGGTGATTATAGCAATCCCAGGATTTTAGATCTTGGGAGATGAAATTCAAATACCCTTTGCTTTTTCTCCCACCATTTCTTTGTGCCTTTACTCTATCCGCATTTTCACTCCTCCCTGAATGGTGGTCACGGTCAAGGCATTTAGTTCCTTTCCCAGGGAGATACTGGTCAGATTGGTGAGTTTGCAGGACTGAGAGTGGGCATCGGTCCAGTAGATCACTTCTGTGTCTCTTGTCTTCCACTGGGCCTTAAGTGGCATGGGCCAGGACTAATTCTGCTAGTAAAAGACCTGCCTTCCCCTTTCATTCCTGCCTCTCTCCCATCTCTCCTTACTCATCTCCTGTCTTCTGTCCTTACAACAAAGTGATAAGCAGACCCATCCTTTTCTTTCCTTGGGCATTCTTATTTCCTCTTTTATCTTTTAGGACAGCCAGGGTAAGGTTACTGCCTCAACCCAGGAATAGCTGTTGCGAGGCAGTAAGAGACGGTGGTCTCTCCCTTACTGTTTCAGTGGTACTAGAATGTGTATTGAGTCGATCCTCCCTTAATTTTTAGTGGTAAAAACCAAGAATAAGTTGTGGTTGTTGAAGAAGGCACAGAGCAGGCCTCCTAGCTTGCGTTAGTTGGAACTGTTCGGGTGTAACCAGCTTGGGACTAGGGAGTACTCCATGTCTTATGCCTTTTGCATTCAAGTTTTCAAAAATTCTACTAGCAATCTAGCAATTAGTGTTCCTTTGCTTTTCACTTGTGATTTTCTTTGGTACATACTTATCTCAAGAACCTTGTGGGAAGGGGTAGCTGTGTCTAGGATATCAGTCTTGTTCCTAAGTCCCTTAGGAACATACCATTTAATTGTCCCCTGATGTATAATGTAAACCCTTGTCAATTATATTCTTGATATCTAATCTTCTGTATTCATTTCTTCCCTGAGGTTAAAAAAAAGTATAAGCAAGTAGTGTCTTTATTAGGAAGTTCACAGGAGCCCCATTAGAGACTGCTAAAGCATTATCTATAGAGAATTGTTTGAGAATTGATGGTTGCCAAATAAATAATATCTTGTTGATAGTAACCTGCTTGTTAGAATAGGTAAATGGCTTTGCCATAACTGTGTTCACTATAGTGAGATATTAACTATGTGTTAGATTTGGAGAAAAAGAGAATTCACGGAAATTAGTTGTAACTATTTGGGAAGAATATGTTAAATAGAGTTATCCACTTAAAGATTTCAAATGAGTCATTCTGATAAAACACCAAGGACTGTAAGGTTTTTATTGTTCTGTGGTCAGACTGCCCTGGTCAGCTATCTTGTAAGCTGCTTTTTATAATCACAGTAGACAGAGCTGAAGAGATAGCAAGGGGATAGATCCATACAAATCCATTTTCTGCTGGTGGCCAATAAACAGCTCAGCACTGTGTACCTCATTGGCATGGCTTAGCCTGTGGTGTCATTTTCCCCTGTAACCTAGATAGTATTGTTTTACTGCTGTCATTATTAACTGCCTTATCAGTGACTATATAACTTGTGTGTGTAGATTATTTATTAACTCTAAACATCTTTATAACTTCTTCACCCTAACCTACTATTTTATAAAAGATTTTATTTATTTATTTTTAGAGAGAGGAAGGAAGGGAGAAAGGGAGAGAAACATCAGTGTGTGGTTGCCTCTCACGCACCCGCCATGGGGGCTCTGGCCTGCAGCCCAGGCATGTGCTCTAGACTGGAAATTGAACTGGCAACCCTTTGGTTCACAGGCCGGCACTCAATCCACTGAGCCACACCAGCCAGGGCACTATTTTTATGTAGTTTATAGGGATCTGGAGGTTGGTGCTCAGTGACTGTCCTGTTTGCACATCTTAAATTCGAGAATGTATTGGGTTGGCCAAAAAGTTCATTTGGTTTTTTCCATATGATGGCTCTAGTAACGCTTAGTTGTCTTTAACTTCATTTGAAACAATTTTGTTAGAGTGTATTGTGACAGCTGTCATATCAGTGTACACTTAAAAAACTTATCGAAATTGGTGGATTTTTGTGTAGCCATTTTAATATTGAAGATGGAAGAAAATACACAACATTTTCAGCATATTATACTTTGTTATTTCAAGAAAGGTAAAAATGCAATGGAAGTGCAAAAAAAAAGATTCGTACCGTGTGTGGAGAAGGTGCTGCGACTGATGGAACATGTCAGAAGCAGTTTGTGAAGTTTCATGCTAGAGATTTCTCACTGGACGGTGCTCCACCGTCGGGTAGACCAGTTGAAGTTGATAGCGATCAAATAGAGACATTAATTGAGAACAATCAACAGTATACCATGTGGGACATAGCTGACATACTCAAAATATCCAAATCAATGAAGTTATTGGTGAAAATGAAAAATTTGTCTTTTATTTTGCAGAGAAGACTAAACAGGCTTTTTGGCCAACCCAGTAGCTCCTGGGCACTTAATGAGTTCAGGAAATAGGGAGGGTTTAGGAATGGTTTCCAGGTTTTTATTTTTATTTGGAGCCTGGTAGGGGGGGAGGTATTTTTTTTCTTATTCTTTTATTCTTAGGAGAAATATCAGAAATTTCGGGTAAAAGGCAAGCCAAGAATTGTCAGTACAGCTGCCTCAGTAACAAAGATGGGATTAGGACTATAGCAGAATCTAAAAATTTCATGTGAAATTTGCTACATGAAAAATATATTGAAACACTTTCAACAGAAGAGATTTTAGACATTTCTAGGTGAAGCTCAGCCTTAAACTGTGCCTTTAGTTCCTACCTTGGTACCAAGTCCTTACTGCTCAATGAGAACAGCTTTAGTTTTCTGTCTGTTCCTGACATTGGCAAGCTTTTCCCGGAAACGGCTAGGTAGTAGTTTTACACTTGGTATGCTATAGTCTCTGTCATTACTGCGTAACTCTGCCGAGTGGGCATGGCTGTGTTCCAATAAAACTTGATTTACAAAAGAGGCAGTCATGGGCCATAGTTTAGCAGTGCTTAATCTGTCAGTTCCTTACCTTGCTAACAACTCTGGTTCATACAGGTGAAAGTGAAGAGTTAGGGAGGACCATTTACTTCTCATAATTTCAAAAAAGTGTGAATAATTATACCTTTTGTTCTTGAATGATATGAATATTAAGATCAGCATTTAATTTGGGGGACAAGATAAGCACAATGACCCAGTGGTTTTCCTCTTGCGTTTCGTGGGGTATGAGCCTGGGGGCTGCCACAAGGAAGAACCAAGAGGAAGTCTGGCAGATGAGGCCTAAGCCACAAATCTGACCTTAATGGAGCAACTCTTTTATGTTATGAATATTGAGGTTCTTCTAGGACAATGTCTGTAAAAAGGGTTTTGCTACTAAAGAATGTTTTTCTAAATACAGCTTTATAGTTGGGTTTTTTGTTGGTTTTTCTTTTTGCAGTAAGTATACCACCTTTTTGTAATGGATACTTTATAAGAAATACCAAAGGATTCTTCATGTATTACAGTCATACCTTCGTAATTACAGGGTATTGTTTCCATTAACCCTCAGGGACACCAAAATCCACAGATGCCGAAGTCCCTTATATAAAATGGTGTAGCACAGTCAGCCCTCTGCATCTGCAGATTCCCAATCATGGGTCAAAAGTACGTACTGTTTCTGTGATTGGGTGAACTCATGGATGTGAAACTTGCAGCTGTGGAAGGCTGACTATACTTAGTTATTAAAAGAAAAAAAAAGATTTTGAAAAAAGGAATCACAAATCATCTAAATTAAAATCTATCTCCCTCTCTTCCCCTACCTGCACACCTTATTTATAAATCAGAGAAGATAAGGTGGCAGGATAGAGGCAGAGCTGGGGCCCCCTGTCTGACACTGCCGCTGCTAGTGTATCATATTGCCTCGGAACGTCTTGGCGTCCATCAGAGGCTGAAGGAGCGTCAGTAGATTCCTTCATGATTCAAACAGGTTGAGGAGATAACTTGATCCATGTCACTGAAGCCACACTATTTTCTTCTTCCCCCCTCAGGCTCCTTCTTCCTTTGAGCTGCTAGGAGCCCCCAAGCGACTGAAAGCCACCAAGCTATTAGTGTACAAAATGTGTGTACAGTTCTAACAGTTCAAGCAGCCACTCCTTGGAGGTCACCCTAGGATGTCTCCCATTCCCCAACACCTAAACATTGATCTGATTGTCTGAAGATTGTTAGTTATAACTGTCTCATGTGTGACTCAGACTGGCTGCCTTAGCCAGGTTCCCTTTCCCCCTCAGCATGAATTTCAATGTTGAGTCTTGGGAATTCAGTGCCAGAGTGAGAGGATCCCGAGAAACCTGTGATCTCATCCCCTTGGGTCCTGATTCCTTCCCTGGCGTGTGAGAATTCTTTATCTTCCCTGTCTGTACTTCCCAAGTGCGAGTCTGCAGCGATGTCAGGTGTGTGTGCATGTGCACGTACATGCACGCGCACACACACATTGGTTGCTGCGTGGTACCAGGACTGTGTTCTCAGGATGCCTCTGTGGATTCTATCAGCCAAAATAAGAAGAAAGTAAAAATGGGTACAACAGGTAGGGTTATAGAACACAGGCAAGATAAATGTTTGTTCTTGTTGGTGAGGAAGGATTAGCCAGATGAACAAAAGAAACAATTTAATTCATGGAGTCCAATATTCTAATGAAGCCTCATGCTGTGCCTGAGTCAAAGTGGCAAGGAGTAGCTGCAGCAGGGCCTTATATGTGAGTGATTTATTCATCTCTGCCTCCTTCACTCCAATTTTCTCCTTTCAGCCATCCAATATCCATCACCGGAGAGCCCAGTTTCTATACAGGAGTTTACCCTGGTTGCTTGCCTGGAATACATTTTGAAGGATTAGTGTACATGGCATAGAGACTGGCCCTTGCGCCCAGTACACTCTGGTGAATATTCATGCCAGCACCTGGGAGGGTTAGCTCTAAAAAGGCAGCTTGTGCAGAATGCATTCTAAAGAGAGTGTTTTCCTCTTGCCTACTGATCCTTCAACCAAACCAGTGTGGGAGGGAGGAGAAGCTACTCTGCAATTCTGGTGAGTGTTTATGAGGCAGAAACTACATCCTCACATCTTCCGTAGCAGGGGAAGAGCCACGGCCCTCCCCACTCGGAGCCTTGGCCTGGGCCTTCCACTCTGGGGGAAACAGTACAGGTGATTCCCAAAAAGAAATGACAGCTGCCCAATTAGGCCTTTGGTCCTGTAACCCACACCAGTTTGATTTAATTACAACTGTTTAGCAGTTAGGAAAGTTGGAGTTATTAATGTTAAGCTGAAAACGTTTGAATTAAAACTTAGCCCAGCTTTGAAGACCTCGATCAAAAAACTGTACTGAGTGGCCAGTGATCAAAAGAATTCCACTGAAAAACATAATTAGCCATTTTTCCCTCTAGTTGTTACCAAAAGTTACATAAAATTGGGCTTTTTTTTTTTTTTGCTTCTTACCATTCTTAAAAAGATTTATCACACAGTTACATATTAAATTGATTAATTATCTTTTGTTTTTAAGTACTTGTAGTTAGGATTCTCACTTTTATATATTAGTAGAGAAGATGTTACCATTATTATTCTGATTAACCTTGCCTTTATTTTAATGATAAATCATGTACCACATGAAGGATTGTATTTGTCAGACACCTCCAACTTCAAATAGAATAACCTACTTACTCTGAGTGTTTAAGTTTTATAGCATTTGCAGTTTTTATAGATTTATTTTTTCTGTTTTGGAGGGTAATTGTTTTAAGGTGAAAGCCTTCACAGAAAAATTCTATGAAGGAAGTGCATGAGAGAAAGAACTGAAGGGAGGAAATTCAGACTAGATAAGTGAGAGAGAGCACGTGCAGGCAAGCCTTTTGTAGTACAGGACCTAACAGAATAAGTACGAGATTTGGGAATGTGACAGGAGTCAGGCGGCAACTTAGTAGACAGAGGATTAGAGGAGAAATGAGCAACAGCTAGCCCAGGTGGTACAGCTAAAGAGGATGAAGGCCTGAATTGGATGGGCAAGTGTTTTAAAATCATTTTCAGAAAGAGCTCAGGATGTTGTAGATTGTGTCCTATAGAGAAAAGAACATGATTCAAAGCTGGAGCAAAGGTTGAAACCCACATCTGATTTGGGTGAAAAGGTCAGACTGATAAGAAAGACAGAGAGATGTAGGAAAATGGTACTGGCTGTGTTAAGAGAGACCGGAGAAGAGATTTGGTGAGAACAAAAATAAAGAGAGGACATGACTGAATAGGAAGAGTTGTGCCCTGTAGTTCATCCCTGCTGGAATGTTCTCTCACCCATACTATTCAGAGTTGAGCCTTCACACCTTGTTTTGCCCTTCCATTCTCTCCCTTTATCACCAGGTTGAAAGAATGCAAAGATCTGCCTATAGCTAAACCGTGACTTCTCTTACAGATGCGAATTCCTATGAAAACTTAACCCAAGGCAATAGAAAGGAGCTTATTAAATTTCTCTTTGGCTCTGCTTCTGTGGGCTCTCTACATGTGGGCATATATTAGCATGTGGTCAGAGGAGGGGCACAAGAATAAGCTCAAGAGATGAAATAGCAGTTAGAATCGATATATTTCAGAAATTATCTCTTAAGCAAGACTCCAAAATGGCGGGGGTGGAGGACTGGCCAGGGGGTGTTTTGGGATTGAAATGTAATGCAATCTACAGAGTGTTAATGAACAAAGTAAACTAACAAAATAGAAACAGATTCATAGATACAGAAAACAAACTGACAGCTTTTAGAGGGGAGGGAGTTGGTGGGTTGAGTGGTAAATGTGAAGGGATTAAGCAAAAAATAAGACACCTCATAGACATAGACAACAGTATAGTGAAATCCAGAGGGAAAGAGAGTGATGATCGAAGGAGACTTGACTTGGAGTGGTGAGCACAGGCTACAATATTCAAATGATGTATTATATTGAATTGAATTGTGTACTTGAAACCTATATATTTTATTAACCAATGTCACCCCACTAAATTCAATTAAAATTTTAAAAATAAAATAAATAAAAAGAAAATCAAAGGACGGTAAAAAACAAAAATGCTGTACAGGATACGCCACCTGGGTTTTGTGAGAAAGATTCATCTGTAGCTCCCTCTCCGCTTCCCATCCTCCTTTCCTGTCTTGCTTTCATGTCTCCTTCAGTTCAGCTCAGCGGGGCTTGTGATATGCTGGAGACCATGAGGAACACCAAGACCGTAGCCAGGCGTAGTCCCTGTGTTGTAGAAGTACGCACTCAGGGTGCCCTCCCCCTGACTGGACTTGGTCCTGAAAGGTGAAGGGAAGGGACATTGGATGGTGTTACGCAGGGAACCCGGAGCCAGGTGATACCCTACTCCCCACCTGTTGGATGAAGGCTCACACTGGGGCCATTTTATTCCGTAGGAGCCATAAATGTAAGTAAAGATCCAAGGAGTAAAATCCCCAACACTCAGCTGGTAGATTAGTGAGCTCTGAGCTCTTTAACATGCCTGTCCCTTACAGCTGTTAGCAGATGATGCCGATTCTGGCCTTTTAAAACTACAGCAGCCCCTAATAGCCTGACCAGCAAATGAAGCCGAAAGTGAGCTAGACTTGATATTGATACCTAGGGAGATAAGCCCTGTGGTCTGGGCAGGCCCTCTGCGTTTCTACCTCTTGCCGGTCCTTTTCTGATCCTGCTGGTGAGCCAGATTGGGCCAGTCTCACTGATTGTGTATCCGGGTCATGATGAGGAAGCTGCTGAGATCAAGGAAGATGGCCTTGCTGCCGAGACGGAAATTGATGATGCCAAATTTAAACCCAGGGAAAGATCTGTAAAAGCGGCATACCTGCATAGTGTGTCACTGATGGAAAGATCTGTAACATAATGAGACTTCACCTTTTAAAAGGTAGCAACACCATTTGAAAGGGTTATCAATATTTTTGATGCCAACACCTTGCCTAAGAAAGGGGCTGTATTGGAAAGCGTCACCTTGACGCTTAAAAAATAAAAGGGCTTTTCTTGTCAAGGGCTGTTCGGCCTGGACATAATTTCCTCATATAGTCACATTGAAAACATAAGATGGAAGAATTTTCATCAAATTGGAATGTAAAGTATGAAATCTAGACCGTAAACCTAGGCCAAAACTTATTTATTAATAAAGGGTTTGCTAAGTGATTGAATAATCTATAAGAAATTGCTTATGCAGTGTTTAGTCCCTGTAAGAAAATTAACCAAGTAACTTTAAAAAATAGATTTGCATTGAAAGCAGGAAATGTGCTGATTATAAATTGTTTTTTTTCCAAATGTGATAATGAAATGCAAAAACATTGTGAGACCATTGAGGTGTGCGTGAATGTGAGGTGGGATTATGATTAGTCGTTCCCCATTTAGTCCACACTCAGTGCCTATGGAATATTGCAGCTGCAGCCATGCTATTTGGTAATATGGTGTTGCCTTTTATGTTACCACCTAAAACTTAAAATTAAACCTGTAATCCCTCCAAGGAGTGAAATGGTGGTCTCAGTTAGTTCTTACAAGTTGGTAGTTTTGTATTTTCTCAAACGTTTGGAAAGTTTTGTCCTATCTAGCCATCCATATAGCCATAGCCTGCAAGAATATTCTCCATGGACATTTTTCTACTTTCATATAATTTACCTGGATTATACTGTATTGAATGTAAGATTTGATGGGGAGAAAGCCCCGCCTTTCATCCCCCTCTTTGTCACTTTGTTATGAGCTAGCCTACACAGTGGAGTCCAAGTGTATACTTTGCCATCCCCTCACTTTCTGTCATCCTGGGGCTTCAGTAACTACACACAGAAACTACATATGCCAGACAACCCAGAGCTTCTACTTGTCTTTTTTCTCACCAGTTCCAAAAGAATATTGTTCACCAATGCCATTAGTTCTTCCTCTCTTAGAGAAATCACCTTCTGTGTCCAAGATGAGAAATTAATGTCAGACAGGACGTACACTCTCTAATGTCTAATGTCTAATGTCCACTGACTAACCTGTTTCCCAAGATCCCATTCCTTCTGGCTAGCAGCCTGTATTTCCCACCCCCTGCTGTTGGAACAGGCTGGTGTTCCCTTTGTCCTGAAAGGTTGTGGCCCACTTAGAAACAGGACCCCTGTCCTGGCAGCTCCTTGAGAGTTCTCAAGTTTGGAACCTGCAGGGCGGTCACCTGGTCCAATTCACACACTTCTGGTAAAACTTGTTACTTGGTCCCAGGCTCCTGCCGAGAATCTCATCTTGGACTCGCAGACCTCCAGCAGCTCATCTCAGCTTGACCTTGCTCCCTACAGAGGAGGAAGCTACATAATTAAACCCTGCCACAGCCAACAATGAGGAACCCTCTCATTTCTAGGCAAATCCCAGTTTCTCACCAGTAAAGCTGTTCCCCTGAACCTATATCAATTCCTTCTGGCAGCTGATTTGGGCTCCCTCCTGACTCTGAAGAGCAGAAATTAGAACAGAGCCCCTAACATGATGTTTGTCTTTCTGCTCCTCATTCAAAAGAGTGAGAAGTGGAATCTTCTGAAGGAGGCGAAACACTGAAATTTCCCTTTGTGTCCACAGGTTCTTACTTTCCTCCCTCGCCTTCATGTCCGTTGCAGCTGTTGTTTCACCTCATGGCCTCCAGCCCCTCTCTCTTCTGGAAGTTCGTGAGCTCTCTCTAACCCCACTTAACTCCTCAATAGCCTAGGCTGGTAAATGTATTCTTACTGGCCCTTCATTTGCCTGAACCGGCCCTGCATCCTCCTTGTCACCGCTGACCCTGCTCTTTCCTGCTCCCTCAGTGCCACTGCCGAAGGGAGCTCTGAACTTTGCTCATTGTTCCGTCTGCAAGCCCCCTCCCCCAGCTCAGCTGGCGGCCCAGAGCCTGTTCCAAAGCCTGTTTTGCCTTTCAGTCCCACACTGCCGTCTTCCTACTCTGAGTTCTATGAAGAATCTCCTTTCATACTTGAACGAAAAGATTTTTGCCCAGAATGAGCTCCCTCACCATCCCCATTCGCCCTCTCACTGTCTCTCTGTTCCTGTAGCCATCTCATCACCCTCATCGTCCTTATCATCTGAACATCTTGTCTTCGATGGGCACCCTTTCTGTCTCATGCACTCTGCTAGGAGCTTATCATAGGCCCTTTTGGCTCTAAGCTGCAGAAACCATAAGTGGTGACTTTATTATGATAATTGGCAGGTTTCTCATAGAACACTAGGGCAGAAACTCTGCTTAACCCTCAGGGGGACTAAAATTAGATGTTGGAATCCTGCCAGGAGCCCAGATGACCCTCCCTCAGCCACACCATTTCTTTCTTTTCTTCTTGCTGCAGATGACTTGTTTTGCTTCTTTTGTACCTCTGATGAAAGAGGATCACCCCAGAATGCCTGCATCTTATTTTCTCATTTTAAATGAACAGGGTCAATTAAGCTAGAATATCACATAATTATAAAGTTTTTAAAGGAAATCTGATTTGGCCCAGCATGGGTTGTATTTCTTCCTAGAATGCAGCCAGGTCTACAAACCCAGCTCATGAAGCCCCATAAACAGCCTCAAAGAGAGGGTATACAGGGACAGATATTAAAAAAAAAAACCCAAAACAACCTCTATTGCATATGTTGTTGCAGAGAATTATAAAATGTTAGAACTGGAAGAGCCTTAGACACCATTAAATCTAGCCTCTTTATTTCACAACAGATGAAACTGAATTTAAGTGACTTGCCTAATATCACTTAATCAGTACTTAGTAAACATTTGTTGAATTGTTGAATAGAAGACAATTATTTCTAAAGAACTTAATTTCTGAAGATCTTGAACATAGTCTGTACAAACTTTTGAGGTCATATTTGATTTTGACTGAGAGATTAGAAATAAGCTTGATTATAAGTTATTCTTGTATTTCTAATATCCTGGCAGTTAATCTTCCCTTCTTTATGTGTTTCCGCCCAAATGAGAAGACTGCAACGGCAACAGTCAAGGCCCCTGGCCCAGCAGTAGAGTGTCCTCCGAACAGTGGACAGTTAGAAACAGGCAAAACAAACCCTTGCTCCTGGCTCAAAAGACACACCATTCTGTGGAGAAGCTGTTGATCTCAACTGTTAAACCTTAGCCATTGTTCACAGTCTGGCACAGAATTAATCCCTTAAGAAAGGGATGAAAAAAAACGCCATTCAGCACAACACAGTTTGTCATTGCATGCATAATGCAGACTTTCCAATTAGAATGCTACAATTTGGAAACTTTCTTCACAGACTGATGAGAGAGCAATTATTTTAAAGAAGGGAAAACTCAGTCCACTGGGTTTGCCTGAAGTCACTTCTGACTTGAGCCACAAAGACAGAGTTTTGAAAACATATTCACTATTGAATTTTGTATCAAAACACCAGCGAGGAGAGCAATTAGTTGCTGTAAACTGAACCCTAGTAATCAATGAATGGTATGCAGCCAGCCAGAACACTTACGGAAGATGTAGGCAAAATCACATCTGTTAATCAATTTTACCAAGCCCAGCATTTTCCTGCTTTTAAGGGTAACTCCACAATAAGAATAAAGGAAGATGGAGGAGACATTTCCCATCACCCCGTCACCACATCACCGAGCATTTCATGCGGTGCTTATTAGGTAGAGGGGTTTGTGGCAACAGCCAAACACAGACCCAGTCTGCAGTGATAGATCTTGGCCAGCAGCTTCCTTTACTCAGCCCCTCTTGGAAATGGCTTCTGATGTGCGGTGGAGAGGTGAGTCGTGGGGCGTATGTTCAGGGAGCTGCTCTCAGTTACTGTCAGAGGTAGTGTGTCTGTCCTAGACGAGTTCACTGGGCAAACATTCTTCAGCAGATTAGTCGTTCTGTGTCGCAGGTAAAAAGACATCAGACAGACTCTGCTTGGCAGGGAGAGAAGTGACGGGAGTTGGTGGGCTTTGCTGTTGTGCCTTATTAGAACAAAATGCCTCTGCGTGGGAAAAATAAGCTGAGCCAGTTTTCCCTTTACTGTCCGTAAGCTGTGCCTGCTTTTTTTTCAGTTGGACCAACAAAGGGATTTTCATTCCTGGCGAAGCCTAATTCCAAGTAAACATATATCCTGACACATGAAATTAGAATCTGTCTTAAAAACTTCAAAGCGTAGGTGGGTCTGAGCCCTAGGCTTGATAACCTAAGGTCCAGCAGTGTCCCTTTTCCATTCAGGAGTCACCACGACCCCCATTTCCAGCCCCCAAGGACTTTTAATAGAGGAATAGAAAAGAGATGTCTCAACCAGTATGTGCGTTTGGCTGCTGTTCAGAAAAAAAGACTTGAGGCCAGGAGAAATTACTGAGGTAAAGATCGATAGACTAGGCTAATAAAAATTAATATCCTCAGCATGCTGACTATGATAGGCAGCAGATTAATATCCTTAAAATATAGAGGGCATCTTGTAAGTCATTAACAAAAGAATAAATATAAGTAGAAAATGGGTATAAGGTTCAAGTTCAATGACAAGTAAAAAGCTGCAAATTAAAGTACATAATGAGGTATGTTTCATCTGTCAAATTAGCAGTGTTTTTAAAGATAATGCACAAGTGCCGGCGGCGATGCAGAAAGACAGGATCGTGATACACCGCTGCTGGTGTGAGTGTAAATGGGTGCAGACTTTTGTTTGGGGGACGGGAGAGGGGAGCAGCCATCTTCCAACACGTATCAAGGCCTTACATGCCCTGCTTCAAGAGTTTCACTTACGGAAACTTTCAAATGCAGTAATCATAGATTTAGCTTATAAGAATGTTCATCACAGACTTTTCACAACAATGCAATATTATTAACTGCCTAAGTGCCCAACCAAAAGAGACTGATTAAATAAATTATGGGATATCCATATGGTGAAATTCTATGAAGCCAGTACATATGATGAGGAAAAATACTTGATGATACCAAAAAAGGTATTCATAATAGATCATAAAACAAAACTTACTTATTTTGCTCAAAGAATTTGAACTATGTATGTGTTTACAAAATTACTGGAATTATAGGGTGATCCTCATTTTAACATAGTAATTTACTTTGAAACAAATTGAAGGACTTTACAGAATAAGCAACTATGGGACACAATATGCACAACTTTAAAAACCCCAAATGTGCTGTCACTCCAAGAATCTTTACTAGAACATTCACGATACTCATAATTCGTCTTCCTCTTTATCTTCAACATATCCCATATCCTTGGACAGTCTTTTCCCATGAAATATTTTGAGATCTGCTTAGATTCTGTTCCAAAGGTACTGATTATTTTAATTTGGATACACTGATAGGAACACTAACTTATTATTATCCAGAAGCAGAGGGATTATGATAACCTGGCGCTCCATAAAGAATCCAAACAATCTATTGGGGAAATAACCTCAACATTGTCTCCCAAAATACCTGTTACCAGAACTGTTAAGTAAAGAGAATGATTAATTAATTTGAATTTTTTTGCTGGTTTTAATCTACTCTAGTAGAGTTATGAGTGATTTCAGCCCAGAACTTGTATGAAACATACACTATGAGCAGGGCACATGTTTGGAGTAGAATCTTTTAAAAGAAAAAGATCAGTGGCCTTTCTAAAAGGCTTACAGTCATCTGGAGAACCATGCAAACATAGAAGCAAAAATTATACTTTTAAAAGTTACTCTACATAAATATAAATTAACATAGGCTAATTGCATAAAAGTGCTTAGAGACTAGAATAATATTTGAGGAAATGGCTAATGAGAGAAATGATTCCCTTTCTTATCAGTCAGGCTGATAAGAGTAGAACTATTGGACACTTCAAAAAAAGAAACAATACGGTAAAATCCTTTCTGAGTCATTCAGAGTACTTTGAGAGATTAAATACTCAGATGAATTAAAGGGAATCAGTGGGTGGTATCTGTTTAGGCTTTCCAAAAACTTTTTAGTAGTTTTCTCTACTTAAAAGATGAATTCAGAAATATTAGGTATTGTGGATTTAGTCATTGAGAGCAAAAAAGAAATTATAATTGAAAACAAGGAACAAAGGGTTAAAGGAAAAGGGAACACTGGCATTTCTCAGCCTCAGTAGTAGCTTTATAAGTGACACTGAACAGAACCTTGTATGTACAAAGGATTTTCATTGCAAGATTAAGGGGAAATAATATGAACTACTTTTGTAGAGTGATAGGTTACCAGTTGTGAATTATGATCCAGGTATATATACTGGGAGTAAAGAAAACTGGCAGAGGGATTACAGAAACAGGCTTTGGTCAGCACACCAGGTTGGGACCTGGTTCCTACCATCACTGTTTGAGTTTAGGAAAGTTACTTAACAGCTTTAAGCCTCACTTTCAACATCTAATTTGATGAGAATAATAATGCTTGCTAAGAGGATTTTTCAAAGGATTTAAAAAGATACATTATATAGAGCACTTAACATAGGGCGTGGGCCACAGGAAGCACTGAAGAATTGTTGGCTGTTATGATTATAATAATCATTATTATTTGTTGTTACAAATAATGCATTTGCACAGCAAGCATTCATTGAGTGTAGGCTCTGAGTGAGACACTGTGCCAAGTACTGGGTATAGAAAAACCCAAAGCAGGAGGACCCAAGATGGCAGCAGAGTAAGTGGAAGTTACACTCACCTCCTCCCAGGATCAAACTGAATTACAGTAAAATATAGAGCAATTAACCTGAATAATAACTGAAGACTAGCTGAACAGAAGTCTTATAACCAAGGGTTTACAGAAGCCACATGGAGACTGTAGGAAGGATACAGATGTGGGAAAAGGGCTGACCCCACTCCTACAGGTGGCAACTGAGAATCCAGAGGGATACCTCAGCTGCAAAGATTCCCCATAAGAAATGTGGAGTCTTAATCCATGCTGGGCTCCCCAGCAGAGCGGGGAAGAGACACCCATATAACATCTGGCTGTGAAAATCATCAGAGATTCTGTCTGCCAGGGAGAGAGAGCATTCTGCTAGAAACCCAAGAGTCCTCTTAAAGGCTTAGCACACAAAATCTCATTTGCAGACACTCACCCTGAGCTCTGGCAGAGGGAGGGCAGAGTGGACGGGAGTCACATGAGAAGACACTTGGGTTGTGGCTCTGGGGAGAGAGCTGAAAGAACAGCCTCCAGGACCACTGTGCTAAGTCCCTCTCCCACACACCAGGCACCATCTTTGTTGGGTGGAGAAGTCCCTTCCTTACAGCATCAGCCTCAGGGGAATGCAATAGCCCACCCTCTGGACTCCCTGTCACCCCACCCTGCAGAGTTCGTGCCCCGCATAAGAGTGAGTCAGCTGCCTAAGTCAGAGTGTAGAGGTCTGGGCAGATTCAAGGGTTATCGGTAACTTAATATGTGGTTCTGGGAAGATGGGGGGCCATGCCCCCCACTTTCCCATTAGCCTGGCCAGTGCCACCACCTCACAGGAGATCTACTAGTCCCACTCTCCCAGCTCCAGGTGGCTCCATCCTGCCAAGCTTGGGCTCCCCAGAAGGCCTGGGCAGAATCTAGGACAGACTGAGTTGTGAGGCTCTGAGGCAGGGACTATTCTCCCCACTGCCTGGAGAGCCTGACCGGAGCCTCCCCCATGAAGGAGATCCACTAGCCCCACCCTCCCGACTTCCAGCATCCCTGGTCTGGTGAGCTTGGGCTCTCCTTGTAGTCCAGGCAGAACCTGGGACAGACTAAGTTGTGTGTCTCTAGGGTAGGGACCATTTTTCCCTTGCATACCAGACTGATGCAGAGCCCTTCCTTCACACGGTCAAATTTTGGTCTCTTTGGGATTGATAAAATTTGCTGGCCTCACCCTGATGACTCTGTGAGACCCCACCCCACCACAAAGGTCTGTGGACACCTTGTGGATGCCAGCTAGACATGATATACCCTGGGACTTCTGCTGAGTGGCCTCAGACCCAGCACTGGCACTGAGTTTGAACCTATATTAATCTGATAACCACCACTCACCACTACCTGGTGCCTCACTGAGAACATACCTCATTCAACTTGAGTACTGCCAGAGGCTCACTCAGTGACTGAGCCTAACAGGCAGCCAATAGGCAGAGGCAGGCAGAGGTGGATCACGGGGTGCCTTGGGCCTTTTGCTGACCTGCCCCCCAGGCTCGGTGCTGGTGGAAGCTGGCCTTGATGCACAGCTTGCTCCTTCCAATGCACACCCAGGCCAAACTTAGGCAACCACTGACTGTGGATCACGTTGTAGTTCCAAACAGGTTGCCCAGGGCCAGTCACATGCAGTATCTAACATGGACCTGTAGCAGAGCCCCTCTCAACAGGCTCCAGAACCAACACTCAGTGGTGAGCTTCAGACAATATCAGAGCAGGCTCCAGCATATCTAATGAGAGATCTTGGCAGGCACCAGACCCTACCAAGGTTACTTCTGTTTCGTGTGATCAGCATCTGTACAATAGCTCATACACTGTGGTTGGTGTTGATCCATACAGTCAGCCAGCCTGAGGGTTGACCCCAAGTACAAATGGGCCAATAGTAATCAAGACTCAATTACAATAGGAGGGTGCATATAACCCACACAAGGGACATTTCCTGGAGCACCCAGCTCAGGCGATCAAGGAGACTGTGCCACTGAGTCCAACAGGACACCTACTACAAAAGACCACCCTACCAAGACTGGGAGAAATAGCCGATATACCTAATATATAAAAACAAACACAAAGAGGCAGCCAAAATGGAGAGACAAAGAAACATGCCCCCAATGAAAGAATAGGAGAAAACTCCAAAAAAATAATAATAATAATAAAATGAAATGGAGGCAAGCAATCTACCAGATATAGAGTTCAAAAAATGGTTATAAGGATACTCAAGGAACTTAGAATTTTAACAGCATGATAAAGGGCATAGAAACCATAAAAGGAACCAGTCAGAAGTGAAGAATACATTAAAAAGAATAAAATAGTAGATTGGATGAAGCAGGGGAACAAATCAGCAATTTGGAAGAGAAGTTAGCAGGAAAAAAACCAACCAGAACAGCCAAAAGAAAAAGAATTTTAAAAAATGAGGATAGTTTAAGGGACCTTTGTGACAACATGAAGCCTAACAACATCCACATCATAGGGGTACCAGAAGGAGAAGAGAGAACAAGAGGTCAAGAACCTATATGAAGAAATGATAACTGAAATATTCCTTAACCTAGTGAAGGAAAAGGGCATACAAGTCCAGGAAGTAAATAGGTTCCCATAGAAGGTTAACCTAAAGAGACCCACACCAAACACATCATATTTAAAATGGTAAAGGCTAAAGAGAAAGAGAGAATCTTAAAAGCAGCAAGAAAAAGACAGTTAGTTACTTACAAGGGAGCTCCCATAAGACTGTCACCTGATTTCTCAACAGAAACATTTCAGACCAGAGGGATTGGCACAAAATATTCAGGGTAATGAAAAGCAAGGACCTACAACCAAGACTACTTTGCCCAAAAGTCTATAATTTAAAATGCAAGTAGAAATAAAGAGCTTCCCAGACAAGAGAAAGCTGAAAGAGTTCATTGCCACCAAATCAGAAATGCTAAAGAATCTTCAGTAAGAACAATAAATAGAAAAATACAGAGGAATATAGTTATAAAGAATAAAATGACAATAAATACACATCTAGTAATAATCACTTTAAATGTAAAATGATTACATGATACAATCAAAAGACACAGGATACCTGAATGGATAAGAAAACAAGACCCATATATATGCTGTCTATAAGAGACCCACCTCAGAACAAAAGATGTGTGCAGACTAAAAGTAAATGGATGGAAAAAGATATTTCATACAAATGGAAATGAAAAACAAAGCTTCATTGGGGTAGCAATGCTTACAAAAGACAAAATAGATGTTAAAACAAAGGCTACAATAATAGGCAAAGGAGGACACTATATAATGATAAAGGGGTCAATCCAACAAGAGGCTATAAACTTTGTAAACATTTATGCACCCAATAGGAGCACCTAAATACATAAAATAAATCTTGATGGACATAAAGAGAGAGATTGACAGTAATACAGTCATAGTAGAGGATTTTAACATCCCATTGACATCAATGGATAGATCTTCCAGACAGAAAATCGACACGGAGAAAGCAGCTTTAAATGACACACTAGAACAGATGGATTTAATTGATTTCTTCAAAGCATTTCACTCCAAAGCAGCAGAATATACTATATTTTGCCATATATAATGTGCACTGTTTTACCCAAATTTTTGAGGGAACAGTAAGGATGTGCATTATAATGGATAGTACTAATTTCATATCTATATAAATGTTTTTAATTCTTTTATTTATGCTTATGTGTTAAAAGTGTAACTCTAGAAAGTAACAGTGACATCCATATGCAAAATAATACCCTGGAATATGTTGATCAACTTTGTTTCTAAATATAAATAAATAAATAATTGAATTTTAAAATTAAAAGATTTTTTCCCTGAGAGTCTGGGCCAAAAATGTGGGTGCGCATTATACATGGCAAAATACAGTACATTCTTTTCAACTGCACATGGAACATTTTCTAGGATAGACCATATATTAGGACACAAAACAAGTCTCGGTAAATTTAAGATTAAAATCATATTAAGCACCTTCTCTGACCTTAATAGTATGACACCAGAAATTAGTCACAAGAAAAAACTGAAAAACACACAAAGACATGGAAGCTAAGTAACATGTTACTAAACAATAAGTGGGTTAACAATGAGATCAAGGAAGAAATCAAAAGATAACATGAAACAGCCCTGACCGGGTAGCTCAGTGTGTTGGAGCAACTTCCCATATGACAAAATGTTACAGGTTCAATCCCCAGTCAGGGCATATTAACTTGCAGGTTTTATGCTTAGTTGGAGTGCATACAGGATGCAACCAATCAATGTTTCTCTCTCACATCATTGTTTCTCTCTCTGTGTCTCTCCCTGTCTCTCTCTATCTCCCCTGCCCTAAATCAATAAACATATCATTGGTCGAGAATTTTTTTAAAAAGAGTATTGAAACAAATGAAAATGGACATATCTATAATAGTGTAAACAATAAAAATAATGTTAAAAAAGAAAAAGAAAATGAGAACAAAACAACCTAAACCTATGGCACACAGCAAAAGCAGTCCTAAAAGGGGAGATCACAGTATTACAGGCCTATCTCAAGAAACAAGAAAATTTCAAACAATCTAACTTTGCACTTAAAGAAACTAGAAAAAGAACAGCAAACAAAGCCAAAAGGGAGTGGAAGAGTGGAAATAATAAAGATCAAGCAGAAACAAATGAAATAAAGAGTCTAAAAAAAACAACACAAAGGAATCAATAAAACCAAGAGCTGGTTCTTTGAAAAGATAAACAACATTGACAAACCTTTATTCAGACTCATCAAGGAGAAAAGAGAGAGTACCCAAATAAATAAAATCAGACATGAAAGAGGGAAAGTAAAAATTTACACCACAGAAATACAAAGGAATGTAAGAAAATATTACAAATAACTATATGCCAACAAATTGGACAATCTGGACGAAATGATAAATTCCTAGAAACATAGAATTTCCAAAACTGAATCAAGAAGAATCAGTAAATGTGAATAAAACAATTACAACTAATGAAATTGAAGCAGTAATAGAAAGAAACTCCCAACAAACAAAAACCCTGGATTGGATGGCTTTACAGGGAAATTTTACCAAACATTCAAAGAAAAACTTCCACCTCCCCTTGTTAAACTATTCCAAAAAACTTAAGAGGGAGAACCCCCAAGCTCACTTCACAGGGCCAGCATTATTCTAACTCCAAAACCAGATAAAGATGCTACAAAGAAAGAATTTATAGGTCAGTGTCCCTGATGAACACATAGATGCTAAAATTTGACAAAATATAAGCAAACCAAATCCAGCAAGACATTTAAAAGATCATACAACACGATCAAGTGGGCATTTTATTCGAGGGATGCAAGGTTGGTACAAAATCTGCAAATCAATAAATGTTATACACCACATAAACAATGAATGATAAAAATCGCATAATCATATCAATAGATGCAGAAAAAAGCATTTGATAAAATCCAGCACCAATTAATGGTAAAAACACTCAGCAAAGTGGGAATAGAGGGAACATACCTCAGCATAATTAAGGCCATATGTGACAAACCCACAGCCAACAACATACTCAGTGGACTAAAACTAAAAGTGTTTTCCTTAAGATCCAGGAACAAGACAGGCATGTCTGCTTTCATCACCCTTATGTAACATAGCCCTACTGGTAGTTCTAGCCACACCAGTCAGACAAGGAGAAGAAATAAAAGGCATCCAAATTAGAAAGGAAGAAGTAAAATTGTAAAGTAGCAGGAAACAAAATTAGTATCTAAAAATCAGTTACATTTTTATATGCCAATAACCAACTAACAGAAAAGGAAACTAAGACAAAAACTCTATATACAATTGCATCAAAAAAAAAAATCACTGTTGCTTTACAGGGTCTTTTGTGGTTCCATATAAATTTTTGAAATATTTGTTCTAGTTCTATGAAATACATTATTGGAATCTTGATAGGAATTGTGTTGCATCTATAGATTGCTTTGGGTAGTATGGGCATTTTAATGTTAATTCTTCCTATCCATGAATGTGGTATGTGCTTCCACTTATTTGTATCTCTCCAATTTCTTTCTTCAGTGCCTTATAATTTTCCGAGTACAGGTCTTTTACATCCTTGGTTAAGTTTATTCCTAGGTATTTTATTCTTTTTGAAGCAATTGTGAGAGGGATTGTTTTTTTAATTCCCTTTCTGTTAGTTCATTATTGGCATATAAAAATGCAGCTGATTTCTGTATATTAATTTTGTATCCTGCTACTTTGCTGAATTCATTTATCAGTTATAGTAGTTTCCTGGTAGAATCTTTGGGGTTCCCTATGTGCAATGTCATGTCATCTGAAAATACAGACAGTTTTCCTTCTTCCTATCCAAGTTGGATGCCCTTTATTTTTTCTTCTTATCTGATTGCTGTGGCTATAACTTCCAGTACTACGCTGAGTAAGAGAGATGAAAGCACACCCATGTTTTGTTACTGATCTTAAGAAAAACGCTTTGAGTTTTAGCCTGTTGAGTATGATGCTGGCAGTGAGTTTGTCATATATGGCCTTTATTATGTTCAGGTATATTCCCTCTGTTCCAACTTTGTTGAGAGCTTTTATCATAAATGGGTGCTGGATTTCATCAAATGCTTTTTTCTGCATGTACTGATATGATCATGTGGTTTTTATCCTTCGTTTTGTTTATGTGGCGAATCACATTTAATGATTTACGAATATTGTACCAACCTTGCATTCGTGGAATAAATTGCACTTCATCATGGTATATGATCTTTTTGATGCATTACTGTATTTGATTTGCTAATATTTTGTTGAGGATTTTAACATCTGTTTTCATTGGGATATTGGCGTATAATTTTCTTTCTTTATAGTGTCTCTATCTGGTTTTGGAATTAGGAAAATGCTAGTCTTGTGAAATGAGCTTGGGAGTCTTCTCTCCCTGAATTTTTTTGAGTAGTTTGAGAAGGAGAGGCATAAGTTCTTCTCAGAATGTTTGGTAAAATATTCAGTCCAGGGCTTTTCTTTGTTGGGAATTTTTTGATTACTGCTTCAATTTCACTAGGTGTAATTTGTCTATTCAGATTCTCTGATTCTTCCTAATTTAGTTTTGGAAGATTCTATGTTTCTAGGATTTGTCCATTTCACCCAGGTTGTCCAGTTTGTTGGCATATAGTTGTTCATAATATCTTAGTACAATCCTTTGTATTTCTTTGGTGTCAGTTGTTATTTCTCTTCTTTCATTTCTGATTTTATTTATTTGGGTCCTCTTTTTTTCTTGATGAGTCTAGTTAAAGGTTTGTCACTCTTGTTTTTATTTTCAAAGAACCAACTCTTGGATTCATTGATGTTTTTTATCTCTTTTTAGATTCCATTTTGTTTATTTCTGCACTGATCTTTATTATTTCCTTCCTTCTGTTCGTTTTGGGCTTTGTTTGTCCTTTTTCAGGTTTCTTTAAGTGTAAAGTTAGATTGTTCACTTGAGCTTTTTCTTGTTTGTTTGTTTTTTTTGAGATAGGCCTGTAATGCTATGAATTTCGCTCTTAGGATTGGTTTTCCTGTGTCCCATAGATTGTGGATTGTTGTGTCCTCATTTTCATTTGTTTAAAAGTGTCTTTTGATTTCTCCCTTGATCTCCTTATTGACCCATTCGTTGTTTAATAACATGTTATTTAACTTCCATGTCTTTGTGTGTTTTTCAGTGTTCTCATAGTTGATTTCTACTTTATAGCATTGTGGTCAGAAGATGCTTGATATGATTTCAGTCTTCTTAAATTTATTGAGACTTGCTTTGTGTCCTAACACATGGCCTGTCCTAGAAAATGTTCCATGTGCACTTGCAAGGTATATATATTCTGCTGCTTTGGGGTGAAATGCTCTGAAGATATCAATTAAATCCATTTGATCTAGTGTGTAGTTTAAGACCGCTGTCTCCATGTTGATTTTCTGTCTGGAAGATATACCCGTCGATGTCAATGAGGTGTTAAAATCCCTGACTATGACTCTATTTCTGTCAATCTCTCCCTTTATGTCCACAGAGGTTTGTTTTACATATTTAAGTGCTCCTATTGGTTGCATAAATGTTTATTAGGGTTATATCCTCTTGTTGGATTGTTCCCTTTATCATTATGTAGTGTCCCTCTTTGTGTCTTACTATAGCCTTTGTTTTAAAGTCTATTTTGTCTGATATAAGTATTGCTACCCCAGCTTTGTTTTTCATTTCCATTTGTATGAAATATCTTTTTCCATCCATTCACTTTTAGTCTGTGTGTATCTTTCACTCTGAGATGGGTCTCTTGGAGGCAGCATACAGGGTCTGGCAGAAGTAATGCCTGCTTGAGTGTGGTTGGTAGGCTCATAATATGGGTGTAAGAATTTATAGTTTTAAGTTTGAACTAAAATGTCATATAGTGCTTGAGTGTGATATTGTTATATTATATAATTACATGCTTAAGATTTTGTAATAAAAAGGCATTATTTGTGCCAGACCCTGTATATATGGGTCTTGTTTTCTTATCCATTCAGGTACTCTGTGCCTTTTAGTTGGAGCATTTAGGCCATTTCCATATAAGGTGATTATTGATAGGTATGTATTTAGTGCCATTTTATTGTTAGACTATTTACCTCAGTTTTTTTTTTTCTTTTTCTCTTTTCCTTCATCTTCTTCTTAAAGCAAACCCTTTAACATTTGTTGCTCTACTGGTTTGGTATACATTAGCTACTATCAAACTGTAGTATAAGACCATAGTAATCAAAACAGCATGGTACTGGCATAAAAACACACATAGATCAATGGAACAGAATAGAGAGCCCAGAAATAAACCCATACCTTAATAGTCAATTAATATTGACAGAGGAACCAAGCACACACAACAAGCTAAAGATAGTTTATTCAATAAATGGTGTTGGAAAATTGGACAGATATGTGCAGAAAAATGAAATTAGACCACCTTCTTACACCACACACAAGCATAAACTCAAAAGGGATGAAAGGCTTAATGTTAGACCCAAAACCATAAAAAGTCCTAGAAGAAAACATAGGCAGCAAAATCTCGGACATTGCTCATAGCAATTTTCTATCGGCTACATCTTCCCAGGCAAAGGAAACAAAAGAAAAAATAAAGAAATGGGGCTACATCAAACTAAAGTTTTTGCACAACAAAGTAAATCATCAACAAAATAAAAAGACAAGCCACTCAATGGGAGAACATACTTGCCGATACATCTGATAAGGAGTTAATAATATCCCAAATTGATAAAGAACTTACAAAACTCAACACCAAAAAAAAAAAAAAACCCAATTAAAAAATGGGCAAAGGCACTGAATAGAAACTTTTCCAAAGAGGACACACAGACGGCCAATAGACATGAAAAGATGTTCAACATCACTAATCATCAGAGAAATGAAAATTAAAACCACAATTAGATATTATCTCACACCTGGCAGAATGGCTATCATCAATAAATCAACAAACAGCCAGTACTGGCGAGGATTGGTGAGGATGTGGAGAAAGGGAAACCTTTTGCACTGTTTTTGGGTATGCAGACTGGTGCAGCCACTGTGTAAAATGAGTTACCTCAAAAAATTAAAAATGGAACTGTCTTAAGACCCAACAATTTCACTTCTGGAAATATAGCTGAAGAAACCCAAAACAGTAAGTTGAAAGAATATATGCACCCCTATGTTCTTTGCAAGATTTGGAAGTTGACCAAAAACCCATCAGTAGATGAGTGGATAAGAAAAAAACTGTGGTACATTTGCACAGTGGAATACTCCTCAGCCAAAAAAAGAAGGAAATCTTACCTTTTGCCACAGTGTAGATGGACTTGGAGAGTCTTATGCTAAGTGAAATAAGCTAGTCAGAGAAAGGCAGATACCATGTGATTTCACTTATATGTGGAATCTAATGAAAAAATAAACAAATATACAATAGAAAAGACTCATAGATACAAAGAACAGACTGACAGCTGTCAGATGTGGGGAGGGTTGGGAGGCTAAGTGAAAAGGTGAAGGGATTAAGGAAAAAAAAACACCTCACAGACATATACAACTGTATGGCAATTACCAGAAGGAAAGGGGGTGTGGGGGCAAGTAGAAGAGGGTAAAGTGTTGATAAGTGGTGATGGAAGGAGACTTGTCTTTCGGTGATGAACACACAGTACAATATATAAGTGATGTATTATAGAGTTGTACACTTGAAAACTATATAATTTTATTAACCAGTGCCACCCCAATAAATTCAATAAAAATTTAAAAATACATAAATAAAAAGAAAACCCATAAGACCTATAGGTACCATCTTCAGGGAAGTCACTATCTTTCTAGTTGGTGGAGGAAACAAATGTGCATGATCAGCTATAAAACAATGAGTAGATATCTTGTGTCAGGAGGAGTAATGAGACTGAGATAGTAGAAAATAGTGAATCTTCACCACTGCGGTAGTGCTAAGCAAATGCTGGACTATAGTCTGATCCCGTATTGTAATACTTAGGTCCTTTTTTTAGTCTATTTTTTTTTGTATATTTTATTCAGTATGCTATTACAGTTGTCCTATTTTCCCCCCCTTTATCCCCTCCACCCAGCACCCCATCCTATATCCCCATATCTCTTGGTCCATGCCCATGGGGTGCACACACCAGTTCTCTGACTTCTTAATTTCTCACACTATTCCCAGCCTCCGCTGTCCACTTCTTTTTTTTTTAATCATTTTCCTACCACCACTTTCCCCAGCCCCACTCACCCCCGCCTCCCACCCTCAGCTGTTCCCCCATGTGGCTTTGTTGATGGGTCCTTTATGCATGTTCCTTGATGACCCTTCCCCACCTTTTCCCCTGTTATCTCCCCTTCCTCCCCTCTGGTTACTGTCAGTTTTTTATTTCACTGTTGCTGGTTATATTTTGCTTGCTTGTTTATTTTGCTGATTAGGTTCCACTTACAGGTGAAATCTTATGGTAACTGTCTTTCACTGCCTGGCTTATTTCACTTAGCATAATGCTCTCCAGTTCCATCCATGCTGTTGCAAAGGGTAGTAGCTCCTTCTTCCTTTCTGCTGCATAGTATTCCATTGTGTAAATGTACCGTAGTTTTTTGATTCACTCATTTACTGTTGGACGCTTAGGTTGCTTCCAGTTCTTGGCTATTGTAAATTGTGCTGCTATGAACACTGGGGTGCACAGGTTCTTTTGAATTGGTGTTTCAGCATTCTTAGGGTATAACCCCAGTAGTGGAATTGCTGGGTCAAAAGGCAATTCCATGTTTAGTTTTCTGAGGAAATGCCAAACTGTTTTTCACAGTGGCTGCACCAGTCTGCATTCCCACCAACAGTGCACTAGGGTTCCCTTTTCTCCACACCCTGGCCAGCACTTGTTGTTTGTTGATTTGTTTATGATGGCCATTCTGACCGGTGTGAAGTGGTATCCCATTGTGGTTTCAATTTGCATCTCTGATGGCTAGTGATGCTGAGCATCCTTTCACATGTCTGTGGGCCCTGTGTGTGTCCTCCTTGGAGAAGTATCTGTTTAGGTCCTTTGCCCATTATTTAACTGGATTGTTTGTCTTCCAAGAGTGGAGCTGTGTGAGTTCTTTATATATTTTGGAGATCAAATCCTTGCCTTACGCATCATTGGCAAATATATTTTCCTATGCGGTGGGTTCTCTTTTCATTTTGCTGATGTTTTCTTTAGCTGTGCAGAATTTTCTTATTTTGATGAAGTCCCCCATTTGTTTATTGTTTCCTTTCTGTCCCTTGCTCTAGGGGACATATCGGTGAAAATATTGCTGTGTGGAATATCTGAGATTGTCCTGCCTGTGTTCTCCTCTAGGATTTTATAGTGTCACACATTATGTTTAAGTCTTTTATCCATCTTGAGTTTATTTTTGTATGTGGTGTAAGTTGGTGGTCAAATTTCATTTTTTTTTACATGTAGTTGTCCAAATCTCCCAACACCATTTGTTGAAGGGGCTATTTTTACTCCATTTTATGCTTCTGTCCCCTTTGTCGAATATTAACTGACCATAGAGGCATGGGTTTATTTCTGGGCTGTCTACTCTGTTCCATTTCTCTATGTGTCTGTTCGTATGTCAGTACCAGACTGTTTTGATTATGGTGACCTTATAATATAGTTTGATGCCAGACATTGTGATCCCTCCTGCTTTGTCCTTTTTTCTCAAAATTGCTGCAGCTATTTGGGCTCATTTATGGTACCATATCAATTTTTGAAATGTTTCTTCTATATCCGTGAAATATGTCATTGGTAATTTAATAGGAATAGCATTGAATCTATAAATTGCTTTGGGTAGTATGGACATTTTGATAATGTTAATTCTTCCAGTCCATGAACATGGAATATTCTTCCATTTATTTGTTTCATTCTTAATTTCTTTCTTCAGGGTTGTGTAGCTTTCTGAGTACAGGTCTTTTACTGCCTTGGTTAAGGTTACTTCTAGGTACTTTATTTTTCTTGTTGCTATAGTAAGTGAGATTTTTTCCTGATTTCTGATTCTGATGTTTCATTGTTGGTGTACAAAAATGCCTTTGGTTTCTGAATATTAACTTTGTATCCTGCTGTTTTGCCAAATTCACTTATTAGGTTGAGTAGTTTTTTGGCAGAGCCTGTAGGGTTTTATGTACACTATCATGCCATCTGTAAAACTGCCATGGCAGTTTTACTTCCTCCTTTCCAATTTGGATGCCTTTTATTTCTTTTCCTTGCCTTATGGCTATGGATAAGACTTCTAATATATGTTGAATAGAAGTGGTGAAAGCGGACATCTTTGTCTTGTTCCTGATTTTAGTGGGAAAGCTTTTAGTTTTTACCCATTCAGTATAATGTTGGATGTAGGTTTCTCATATATAGCTTTTATTATGTTGAGATATGCCCCCTTTGTAACCATTTTGCTGAGTGTTTTTATTATAAACAGGTGCTGCTCCTAATCAAATGCTTTTTTGGCATCTCTTGATATGATTGTGTGATTTTTGTCTTTCCATATGTTTATGTGATGTATTACACTTATTGATTTGTGAATATTGTACCATCCTTGCATCCCTGGGATGAATCCCACTTGATCATGGTGGATGATCTTTTTAATGTATTGCTGAATGCAATTTGCCAATATTTTGTTGAGGACTTTAGCGTCTATGCTCCTCAGCAATATTGGCCTGTAGCTTTCTTTCTCTGTTGTGTCTTTATCTGGTTTTGGGATTGGGATGAGCTGGCCTCATAAAAGGAGTATGAGAGTTTTCCCTCTTCTTGGATTTTTTGGAATAGTCTGAGAAGGACAGCGGTTAGCTCTTCCTGAAAAGCTTTGTACAATTCTCCTGTGAAACCATATGTTCCAGGGCTTTTGTGTGCCAGCAGTTTTTTGATTACTGCTTCAATTTCACCAGCTGTTATCGGTCTGTTCAGACTTTCTGCTTCTTCTTCATTCAGTCTTGGAGAATTATATTTTTCTAGAAATGTGTCCATTTCACCCAGGTTTCCAAATTTCTTGGCCTATAGTTGTTTGTAGTAATTTCTTACAAGCCTTTGTATTTCTGTGGTATTGGTTGTAATTTCTCACTTTCATTTCTGATTTTATTTATTTGCATCCTCTCCCTTTTTTTCTTAATGTGTGTGGTAGAAGGCTTGTCAATTTTATTTCTTTTTTCAAAGAACCAGCTCCTGGACTTATTGATCCTTTGAATTTCTCTTTTAGTCTATGTGTCATTCAGTTCTGCTCTAATCTTGATTATTTCCTTCCTCCTGCTCGCTCTGGGCTTTGTTTGTTGTTGTTTCTCCAGTTCTTGTAGATGTTGTGGTACACTGTTTATTTGAAATATTTCTGTCTTTTTCAGGTCGCCCTGTATTGCTATGAACTTTCCTCTTGGGACTGCCTCACTGTGTCCCATTGGTTTTGTTTGAACTGTTGTATGTTCATTTTATTTGTTTCCAGAAACTTTTTGATTTCTTCTCTGGTCTCATTATTGACTCTTTCATTGTTTCATAGCATGCTCTTCAGTGTCCATGAGTTTGAATGTTTCTGAGTTTTTTCCTTGAGGTTGGTTTCTAATTTTAAGCCCTTGTAGTCTGAGAAAATGCTTGATATGATTTCAGTTTTCTTAAATTTATGGGACTTGTTTTGTGTCCTGTCATGTGGTCTCTTTGAAAATGTTCATTGTGCATTTGAAAAAATGTGTAGTTTGCTTCTTTGGGATGAAAGGCTCTGTATATATCAGTTAAGTCCAATAGATCTAATGCATCGTTCAGTTCCACAATATCCTTGCTGATTATTTTGTTTGGATTATCTATCCGTCGTTTTCAGTGGGGTATTAAAATCCCCTACTATAAGTGTGTTGCTGTCTATATCTTTCTAGAAGTCCTCCAGGATTTTCCTTGTATATTTGGGTGCTCCTGTGTTGGGTGCATATAGATTTATACTGTTTATGTCTTCTTGATAGATTCTTCCTTTGCATATTATGAAGTGTCCTTCTGTGTCTCTTTTTATGACCTTTGTTTTGAAGTCTATTTTGTCTGATATAAGTATTGCTACGCTGGCTTTTTTTTCCTGACCATTTGCTTGGAATATTTTTTTTCAACCCTTTACTTTCAATCTGTGTAGGTCTTTTGTTCTGAGGTGGGTCCCTTGTAGGTAGCATATGTGTGGGTCCTGTTTTCTTATCCATTCAGATACTCTATGTCTTTTAATTGGAACATTTAATCCATTTACATTTAAGGTTATTATTGATAGGTACTTATTCATTTTTTCCCTTTGTACTTGTGTTCATCTCTCTCTCTCTCTCTCTCTCTCGCTCGCTCTTTTTCTTCATCTTCTTAAAGCAGTCCCCTTTAGCATATCTTGCAATGCTTATTTGGTAGAGGTCTATTCTTTTAGCCTTCTTTTGTCTGAGAACCTCCTTATATCACCTTCCATATTAATTGAGAGCCTTGCTAGTTAGAGTAGTCTTGGTTACAGGCCTTTGTGTTTCATTACTTGGAGTATTTCTTGCCATCCCTTCTGGCTTGTAGTGTTTCTGTGAAGTCAACTACCAGCCTTATCAGGGCTCCCTTGTATGTTACTTCCTGTTTCTCCCTTGCTGCCTTTAAGATTCTCTCTTTGTCCTTGATATCTGCCATTTTAATTATGATGTGTCTTGGAGTGGGTCTCTTTGGGTTCCTCTCGAATTGGACCCTCTGTGCTTCCTGGACTTGTGTGACTTTTTCTCTCCTCAAATTAGGGAAGTTTTCCATTATTACTTTTTCAAACAGGTTTTCTATCCCTTGCTCCTCTTCTTCTTCTGGTATTCCTGTTATATGGATATTATTATGTTTCACGTTGTCCTGCATTTCCCTTAACACCTCTTCTTTCTTTTTGAGCCTTTTTTCATTTTCTTGCTCTTTGGGGATTTTTTTCTACCATGTCCTCCATCTTGCTGATTTGATCCTCTGCCTCACCTTGCCTACTTTTGATTCCCTCTACTCTGTTCTTCAATTCAGAAATCGTATTCTTCATTTCTTCTTGGTTCTTGTTGATAGTTTCTGTGTTCTTTTTCATGCTGATATAGTTTGCAGTAAGTTCCTCATAGTTTCCCTATAGTTTTTTGTAATTCTCACTAAGCTCACTGAGTTCAGTGAGCTTCCTTATAACCATTGTTTTGAACTCAGTATCTGTTAGTTTACTTGCCTGTATTTCATTTAGTAGTCTTCCTGAATATTCCTCCTTTCCTATTGGTTAGGAGTTGTTTCTTTGCCTTCTCATTATTTGTCTGCCT
This sequence comes from Mormoops blainvillei, assembly GCA_004026545.1. NCBI lineage: Eukaryota > Metazoa > Chordata > Mammalia > Chiroptera > Mormoopidae > Mormoops > Mormoops blainvillei. Next base: position 45,328 of record PVJD01001107.1, on the reverse strand, counting down.
GAGCAAAACCACAAAGCCCAGTAAACAAACCCACGACCACCTAAATAACTACCTCCTGCAGTCCCACTATCAACAGCAAATGAACCAGTATTAATAAGGCTGTAAAGAGATTAAGACTATTATAAGAAAGCAGAGAAATAAACTACAGTATAAAATATAGTGACATCATGTGCACCAACTTGATGGACAAAAAATGAACGTGTAAAAGCTATGTAGTAAAGAAAATATTGCAAATCGTGGAGAAGACCACAGTGGATTTCGTCTCAGTAGCCTCTAGTATTTACCGCTGTTTTTCTTTCTGGACCCACCTCTGGTGATGTCAGATGTTGACCCTGTCTGACCTTCGGAGCCTGTTCAGACTTCCAGGGATCTACTGTCTGTGGCTGTCTCCTTCCATTGTTATTCTGGTCACTCAGTGCTCAGCAGTCAGGCTTTAACCCCATAGGGCAGGGCAGAATCCCTCCTGGGGTAGAGGCTAATATTTCCCCTCAGGCTGCTGCTACTCGGAGGGGAGTGGTCTGTGTGAGCTCGATGGCTCCTGCCTTATGGGGGATGATTTAGTGCCAGGATCCTGGAGGCTGCTCTCTCAGTTCTCTCCCCAAAGCCTCTGTCCTCAGTCTCTCCTCAGGTGTCTCTAGCCCTCTCTGCCCCTCGCCTTTGCGGGAGCCCAGGGTAAGTGGCTGCAGATGAAAATTTATGCATTGGCCCTTTGAACAGGTCTTTCAGCCTCTAGCCGCCTGTCTCTGGCAGAGAGCAGTCCTGCCGCTTTTTGCAGTTGGCTGTCATCTGTGTACTTTTTGGGCTCTGGTGCTGTAGGCTGGGGATCCCTGCTTATGGTTTAGACCCCACACTTCTCAGGGGGATCCAATTGGCTGTTTAAATATCCCTCTGGTGCTGCCAGCCTTCTCACGTCTCCACCATACTCCTTACCTGTCAGGTTGTGCCGAACTGATTCTTCTGTCTGTCGGAGGTTATAAGGCTTCTCTCTTGCTATTGTTCAGTTGTTTGCTCCATGTGATTTCTCCACAATTTAGTTGTAATTCCAGATTAGCCCTGGGAGAGGTCTGGGTGACTTCCATTCACTCCTCTGCCATCTTGATCCCTTCCCTAGTCTATTTTTTAAACTGAGGAATAACACACATACCGTGTACAGATTTTTAATGTATAGCTTGATGAATATTTACATGTAATTACCACTTACATCACAATGAGCATATTTCCAGCATCCTAGAAGGTTCCCTTATTCCTTTTCCAGTCATTACCACCCACTGAGGTAACCACTGTTCTCATTCCTGTCACCATATATAAATTTTGTCCCTTTTGAGCTTTATGCAAATAGAATCATGTATCTTAGGTTCTTAACTGGACTAAAAGGAGGGTGGAGGGGGGCAGGGGGTAAAAATAACAGGACCAGATAAGCAATTTCTAAATAATAGGAAAATTTTACTAATGAATATGTTTTCCTGTATGTCCAAATCAAATAATCTTACCAAAGCTATGCAAACAAAAAGTTTGGTAGTAATGACAGGGAACCTAAATGTGATAATTAAGGTTATTGCAATGTTACCAATTAATTAGAAAGCACAGATTCCCGTATAAACACTGGGCTCAGGATGTTATCTTTGGTCAGCAGAGCCAACTGGAGATGAGAGGTGAAGGAATTAGGAGAGGATTTGCTGACATCTTTTCCCGGACAAACTGGTCAGAAGAGCTTTGCCACTCGGGAGACAGAGACTGCCTGGGATTGGGTGGCATGTGAAATAAAGTCCTAAAGAGACAAACCTCTTGCTGCAGATTGACTCCACCATCTCTTGTCAAACTTTTGTTTGTAATTTATTGATACTTACCTCCTCTGGTCCTGAAAGTATGATGGGGTGAAGGAGGCAGGGGGAGGGAGAGAGTAGGCATGGATTCACTCATGCCTGCAGCCTAAGGAAACAGCCAGTTAGAACATTTCACAGCGTTCTTGTTTTCTCTTTGTTCAGGTTGTTACTTTGGGACTGTGACGATCGAAGCTATAGCTACTTCATTGAGGTTTCCACCAATCAGCAACAATGGACCATGGTGGCCGACAGAACCAAAGTGTCCTGCAAGTAAGTGACACACCCTTCAAGGAATTTATTCCAATTTAAAGATAGCCTTCCCAGTGAATTCAGAAGGTTCTAAGGAAAAGTGATAGAATCACCAAATTTGATCTTATTTGGAATTTGAAAACTTCTGATGATCACTTCAGTTTTGACTACTAAGTACTTAGATGAGAATTTACTTTCTATGACCAAACAAGCTCTCCTTATTTTGATTTGAACCTGAGTTTTGAAGATGGTAGGCACCTAAGCAACATTTTCCATATGCAGTTCTGTCTTGTGTCCTCCCCCCACATCTCACACTACCCCTTTACGACTTGTTTCTTCCCCAGAGAATTTTGCTGATGCAATACGCACTTTAGTAGTAGTTCCAGGACTCTATCCAACTCTCCACCCTCATACCATTATCAGGGGTAGTTTTAAATATTTGTCTCATTTCTGCGTTAGCTACACTGTTATTCAAACTAAGGAAAGCTTGTACCTTGGGTTCTTTCTTTATAGGTGAGCAGGGCATTTCATGCACAGGGCATTGGGTCTATTTGAGCTTAACCTGGCTGTGGGGGGAGCCAGGGGGAAGGGTCCTGCTAGTTTTGACCAATGCAGAGTCATGCCTAGAATGAATATGGACATGTGCATATACTGATGTAGCTCTGCTTAGATCAAACTTCGCATCTAGAGGGTTCCCTCATACCCTTTCCCAGTCATTACCTGAGAAGAGCTCAGTGCTTTTCTGTGTAGAGCCAGATTCTCTGAAAGGTAAGATAAAGCAAATGGCTGAAATTTTTAAAAATTGAGATAATGATTCACATACCATAAATTTCACCCTTTTAAACCATATGGTTCTGTGGTTTTTAGTATATTCTCCGTGCAACCACTACTCTAATGTTTTAAAACATTTTCATCACCCGTGAAAGAAACCTACCCATCAGCAGTCTCCCCGTTTCCATCCAGCTCCCTCAGCCCCAGCACCCGACAGTCTGCTTTCTGTTTCTGTGGATTTGCATATTCTGGGTATTTCATATATATGGAATCGTAGGAAGTGATCTTTGGTTCCCAACTTCTTTCACTTAGTATGTTTTCAAGGTTCATTTATGTTATAGCATGTATCAGCACTTCATTCCTTTTAATAACTGAATAATATTTCATCATATGAAAATATATATGTATATATCATTTATTTTATTTATCCATTCATCAATTGAACATTTGAATTGTTTCGCTTTTAGGCTATTATATATAGTGCTGCTTTGAACATTCCTGTACAATTTTTTGTGTGAAAATATGTTTTCAGTTCTCTTGGGTATATACTTAGAATTGGAGTAGAATTGCTGGGTGATGTGGTAACTATGTTTAAGATTTTTTAGGAACTACCTAACTTTTCCACAACTGCTGAACCATTTTGCATTCCCACCAGCAATGTATGAGGATTCCAGTTTCTCCACATTCTTGCCAGTAGTTGTTATGGTGTATATTTTTGTTCATAGCCATCCTAGTGGGAATGAAATGGCATCTTATTATGGTTTTGCTTCATATTTTCTTGATGACTAATGATGGTGAACATCTTTTCATGCACTGTTTGGCCAAGAGCTTGTAATAGCATTAATGATGGCTTGTTTGATGCAATGTCTGACAGCCTCACCGTTTTTATAGTATTATCATGTAGCATGTTTATATTGGTTGGGGCAGCACTTGCTACTGTAACAAATAGTGGCTTCAACATTTCAGTGGCTTAACACAGTACTTTATTTCTCAGTCACGTAGCAGTCAGTTTGGGTGTTCCTGGTTGTCTTGTGGCTCTGCCATCACCTAGGGCCTTAAATGGCATCACCTGCATCTAGCTTGCCTATGGGGAGAGAACAGAGAGAAGGTGTATCTGGTTGGCTCTGAACAGCCTGGGCTTGGGCTTTCTGAACGCCCGTTCCACTTGCGTTACCCCAGAGCGGATTTGTCAGCTGCCACAGTCACACTAGTTGGGCTGGGGAATGTGGTCAGTTCCTGGCTGGGCAGTGACTTCTCATTGGGGCACAAAGCTTGTAGCTATCTCTACCATAACATAAGAAAACTAACAATTATTTAATAACTAGTATTCCAGTACTTTATATATTTTATCTTATTTTGTCCTGAATACAGAAAACCTTGTGGGATATTGTCCTCATTTTATAAGGAGAAAATGAAGGGCTCTTTCTACTGTACTGCATTGCCTCCTGGCATTAATTAAAAAAGCTAAACCAAGATAGATGATAAAAACAAGTAAATGAAGGGATTAACTTGTTTCCAAGCTCCCAGAGCTCCTTTTATACAAGAGGAAGGCCTTCAAGGCCCACGAACAGCTGCCCGCTCGTCTTTCCAGGGTCACTGCTTACTGGCTGTATAGCTCACAGGCCAGATCCTCTGCTTCCTCAACTCTTGTCGATGTTACCCATCTCCCTGGCTACCATCATGCATCTCATCATTTCATGTGTTATAAATCGGATTCCTCACCTCTTTCTTTTATGTTCTCCCGTTGAAGGTGTTCTACAATGTGAGATTTTTAAGTAAGAATTGACTGACAAACTACTGATTAGGTACATATAATTATTTTATATTTACTTAAATGTTTTTTCTTGATTCAAAAACCCATTCATTCCATTTCCCAGTAGCTCTGCATTAAATTATCAACCTATTTTTTTCTCTTTTTTTTTTCTGTTTCCATTAGTTGATGGATGTAAATAATTTATGTTTTTAACTTTAGCACTTAGATGCTACAGCAGCAAGTGTTTTATAAGTTAATAAATAAATAATATATGAGAAGAACAAAAGTAGTAGCGAGAAGTCAGGTGCCTGTCAACCCTCCAGGAATCATTGGAAACAAAGGTTGTGATTTTGTTTATAGGCATAACCTCAGTCTACTGCGTCTTCCATTTTTGTGTTAGGTCTTAAGAATTATGATAAAAGATATGCAGCTTTGATAAAAAAGAAAAAAGAAAGCCTTTCCTTTTTAGCTAGTATACTCCAAAGGAGCCTATGAGCTTCAAGAATTGTAGCTTGCTTTTTATTGAAATAAAGAATGTGAGTCATGTTACAAATGAAATTCTATAGGACCTTCATAGATCACAGGTCTGCCTCTTGATAGTGAAGAAGTAATGTGAGGGCAGATTGTTACGGGCCTCTGAAAAATGCCTAGGGAATGAGATTCTCCGGTGTCTCCCTGTAAGTCCCTCTGGTCTTTGAGGGTTGGAGTGCGTGTGTGTGTGTGTGTGTGTGTTTTCCTTTATTGATATCTTAAGTTCTTTGCTTTTAGAACAAAGGCTCTTTTTCTTTTATAGAGAACCCTGTTTTTGTACTGAGTGTCTTTGGTTTTTCCCAACATTATTGAAATATAATTAATTTACAACATTGTATAAGCTCAGGATACACAATGTAATGATTTGATATATGTATATATTATAAAAGGATTACCACCATAAGTTTAATTAACATATCTATCTCCCAGATCTACTCTCTTAGCACATTCAAATACAATTTAGTAGTGTTACTGTAATCATGATTCTGAACATTACATCCCTAGAACTTCTCTTATAACTGGAAGTTTGTACCTCTTGACCCCCTTCACCCATTTCCTCACCCCCTACCCCATTGCCTCTAGCAACCACCAGTCTTTTCTGTTTCTTTGAGTTCATTTTTGTTTGTTTGTTTAGATTCCACATACAAGTGAGATCATTTGGTATTTGTCTTTTCTCTGACTTATTTCACTTAGCATAATCCATGTTGTCTCAAATGTATTGACTGACTTTATAAAATTACATTTTACCCCCTCTTTTTTCATATAATCTAATCCTGTACCCTTTCGCCTTATTTCAGAAAACTTCACTTTTCCATTTTTTATCCCTTTTCTGCACTGTTTTCTAAATTGTTGAACCCTAAGTCTGTATCAATACAGTAAGATACAGACATCCATCTTTTTATTATCGGTGTAAAACATGCACATGGAAAATTAATTAAAACAATAGAAAACATATAAGTGAACAGTAAAATTTTACCTTCCCATCTTCTTCCATTCCTCAGAAATAACTATTTTGACTATTTTTTTTAGTTTAGTTTGTAACTTCTCGACTGTAAATATGTTTATTAATTTATCAGTTTTACTAACACCATGCTAAAAAATAAGGAATTTAGCTTCCTTAACCAGTCCTTTTCTTTTTAATTATTGATTTTAGAGAGAGGAAAGGGAAGAGGGAAAGAGAGAAACACCAATTTGTTGTTTTACTTATTTAGCATTCGTTGGTTGATTCTTGCATGTGCCCTAACCAGGGATCGAACCCACAATCTTAGTGTATTGAGATGACGCTCCAGCCAAATGAACTACCTGTCCAGGGCACCACTCCTTATTTTTGTTAGGTTTTTGTTGTTCTGCTCTTACTTACCTTTTAAAATTAAACAATGTACTTAAATCTCCTTTTTTTGATCCATCAATTGTGGACAGTATTTCTTCACTCCACTCCCTACTATGTTAATAAAGAAATTACCAACCCTTCATTTCTATGTCTAACCCCATTCTCTGTTAGCTGTCCTACCACATTGACATTGTAAAGATTTATGATACTTATTTTTCTGTTCTGTAACTTACAGTTACATCTTCTGTGTGTTAAGTATAAATTGATCCTAAAAATGAAAAGCCACTGAGAACTCAATATAGTAACATGACAATATAAATGTTGTTCACAACAGATCTGTAGTGAGGGAAATATTCAGTGTCACTGAAATTGTACCCCTCTTGGAAGAACTGCACTGTGTTCAGATCAGGTAGATTTGATTTTCTTACAAGTGCTCAGAATTATTTCACAAATAATAAATAAATAGCTTTGTAGCCAGCTCTTTGTTTTTCTGGAGTTCCTGGTTGCTTTTTTCCCTCTGTTTCAAAAGCTTCTGTTTGGCCATTGTTTAATTTTTGAACAGACTGCTTCCTAGGCCTACTCTGTAGCTATGATCCTAAAATTTCTTTTTCTTTTGTATCTGGGCTGGTTCCAGTGTTTCCTGGATTTCTTTTTCTTTTGTTTAATGTGGATAAAGGTTAATTACAAACCACTTTATTCCTTTGCAGGAGATATTGACATGGGACCCAGTTGGTTACCTTTCTAGATCTGTCCCCTGAAAACCTGATAGGTGTGGAATGTCAAGCTGTACATTAGGCACTATTGTTTATGATAAAAATTACCCATGATTGGTAAATGCGCCTGGCCTGGGAGGACTGTAAATATTTACTTGAAAGCCATAGCTTTGGATTTTCTGAGTGCGCTGACTTTTGTGACTGGGCATGTCGACATCATCATGAAAATTCTGAGATCTGTATTTATGGAGCTATTACAAGAGATAATAGTTTGTTTGGAATTTGAGGCTACTAAGCTAGAGTGGCTCCACACCTGCCCAGTGTGTGTTGTACACTGTCACCTGAGTTGTCACCTGCATGCCAGCAGGCATAGCTCCTCTACAATTGGGTAGACTATGACAAGGACTCGCCCTGAGGTCAAATGCCTGCTGCTTCCCTAGTGACATGCTGTGTTTCCTGCTCTCTCTGCTGGGTGAATCTGAAGTCAATTATGACTTTTTAGGTCTTTGTTAAGAAGATCTCTCATACGTATTACACAGAGCGAATCCATAGTTGTTGTTTTTTTTCCCCAGAAAGGGTAGGTAGAAAGCAAATTTTCAGAGTTTTGCATGCCTGAAACATGGTTTGTATACAGAGTTTAATTCCTTCAGAATTTGAAAGCTTGGATTTGTTGCCATCTGGCATCTAATGTTGCTGATGAGAAATCTGATAAAATCTGATTTTTATTAATTATAGTAATTTGTTTTTCCTGATAGAATCCTTTAGGATCACTGCATTACCCTTGGAGTTCTTAAATTTCACAATGATATGGCTGTGTGGGGGTTCATCCTGCCCACTTTGCTTCAATATGGAAACCTGCCCAGTTTCCCTCAGATTTATGAAAATTTAATCCACCTACCATTATCTAGTAATTCACCAAAATCTTTATTTTCTAACATCCTTCCCTCCAGTTTGCAACACCTTTATGAATGTATTCCCTTTGTGTTTCTTTGATGACACTTCATAGGGTTCCCAGGAAGGGAGAAAGGTTAATGTGCCTGCAGTGTCCGCCATCTTGAACTTGAACTTCCTAAAGCTCCGCTGCACGAGCTGTTGGTGCCCCCGACCCAGATCCGTTCCATTTCCTTCTTGGCGCCTGGCTACACTCTCCCATGTTAGGGATCAGTCTTGTTTCCTGCCAGTGTGTATTCCTTAGCATAGTAACCTCATTTGTGTTCATTTTAAACCATTTTCTTCACTTTGTTGTGGTCCCATTGACTAGTAATTCTGCCTGTGAAACTGCTAATGATCTCAGCCATCATCTGCCCAAGAATGACGTTGGAAAACATTTTGGCAAAAATAAATGATTATATATAATTAATTGGATAATACTGAAATTTTTCTTTTCTGTTTGAGAATTCTGTGGTCAGATTATTAGAATTGCCTGATATTTCCAGCTTTTAGCTTAATTTTCTCACAAACTGTGTATCTCCCTGGTAGATATACTATCCACATTCCCTTTTGTCTCCAATCTAAGTGTTCATTTAAAATGATGTAAAGAGTTTTTAATAACTTAATAAAATACTTATATAATAAGATTTTTTAAAGCAAAGGTACAAAATTATGTAAGTGTTATCACAAGTTGGAAATAAAATTATATAAAAAGAAAACCAGAAGGAAATATGCCAGAATGTTAGTAACAACTGCCTTTGTGTATTGGAATTATGGGACTTATTTCTAGTTTTCTACATTTTTGACAATTTACATGTACTTTTAAAATCAAAAAGAAAACTTTATTTGAAAGAGAGTTTTGTCTTGCTGCAGCCATAAATGTTTTATAGATATTTGTCCTTGCCAGAGTAGCATTTGCTGGCAGAGTGGCATGGTTTATTCAGTCAGCAGTTAATTAAAGAAATTAAATAAGTGCCATCCACAGCAATATTCTAGTAGCTTTTCAGAACCTGGAAGCCACTTACCACGAGCACAGGTTGTACTTCCCTGGAAAGGACACCTGAGCACATTTTCCTGTGCTTCTCCCCTTGGGCCTCTTAAAGCCCAGTTCTCTGAGAGCACTTCTGCTCGCCATTCCCCAGGTCTTCAGGAGTCCATTTCCCTGTGGGTTTTCCCCTCAAAGGAGCCTGGCCTGCTTCAGAGCTTGGAACATCACCTTGGATCAGGCAGTTTCTACAGCACCCTAACTTTAGACAGTTTCTCCGCTGTAGCTGAGAAGCACTTGGACAGTCTCTGTGTCACCTGGAAAGTCCTCTGTGGGGTCTGTCCATTTGCTCCCTGGTCTTCAGCATGATGACACTCATATCTTAAAGGCAATGTGTCCCCCTTGCTGATAGACTGTCATTTAGTCCTGGGGAAGGTCAGTGTCCTGTTCTGGCATCTGTTTCTGCAGCTGGTTCCATTTACTATTCACTAGGGAATCTTAGAACAAGGAGTCATGTTTCTTTTCTAAGTGCCTCAGTGGCTGAGGACAATGAGATAAATTAAAGGTGGAGATTTACAGCCTCAGTAAACTCTTCCAAAGTGTAGCAAGATTGAAAAACTGCCCATTTAAATCTATTTACCTTACCTGTGATTTTCTGCATCTTTTTACCATTGTCAGTGATAAAGTTAAAAAAGCGTTCCTTCTGCCAGCGTTGCTTCTTAGCCTGACACTTATCAAAACGAAAATCTTGGGTTGGTTCCAGGAGGTCACTGCTAATCGTGTAACCCTGGGGTTGTGTGCAGAGGGCTTGGGGTCACTAATGTGATGCAGTAAAACAAAAGTGGGTTTTAAAGGAGAAAGTGTCTTCACCATTGAGACTGCTGATGAAGAGAAGTTCATATTTAGTGTCAAGTTTTAGTTTCCAGGCTGGAATTGTAGCTCTTGACTGTCACGTAGGTCCTGTACTGAAATATTACTGCTTCTTGCAAGTCTCTGCTGTGGTAATAGACCGGCCACTCTCCTCAGATTCCCTTCCCTGTGAGGTTAGAGAAGTGTACTTGCTTGTTCTTTCTTGAAGTGCAAGCCAATTAATGGGTTCTGGTTGTGTAATTGCCACTTTTAAAATGCTTGGGGAGATTTTATTTTTCTCTTCTCATACTTAATTCCATTTTTCTACATAGCATCTGACAGAAATGAAAAAAGCCAGTCATGTTCTTTCCTATGTTTTATTTTTAAAGGGCAAACATTGGTGTTAATTTTGTCAAAAAGTTTAGAACTTGAATGATAAAGGAACATGTACCTGTAAGAGAAATGGCAAAAAATGAAAATGAAAAATAACAGAATTTAGATCGCACACCCACGAAGGACCAGTCTGACACTAGGCAGACCCCTGTGTTAATGGTGAGATATCAAAGCCTGCCCTGTGGAAGGCATCTTGTCTGTTAGACCAGACTTGGAGACACCTGGTAATCAAACAGTTGTTTATGGGGTGATGAAGAAGCAGGAATAGATGAATATTTTGCCGTAGAAAACATCACTAGGGAGTCAGTCACTCATACCTGTGCATCTAGACAACGGACTTATCTTCTGTACTGCAGAAAGTTTTTATGCAAAAATTTACCCATATATTGGAAGCCATGTGGAAAGTAGATTTTGATGCTAAGTATGGGAATTGAGTTTTAAAGTTAGAGCTCTCAGCAGGTTCTGTCAGCCACCAGTGGAGAGGTTCCTCCCACCAGAACATTTGACAGATAAAGGAGATGGAAGGAAATGAAGTTCCCTCGGCTAGCAAGTGATCAGGAGAGAGAAGCCAAGAGCTCCTTCTCTCTTCCTTGCTTAATCCAGGGGCCACGTCATTCTGTGAGGATAATAACTTTTTCCATGCCTGTCATAAATAAAAGGAAGCATACTTCAGTAAAAGTTTCTCAGTGAGCTGTGTGAGCACATTAAAATGTACCTGGTCAGAAAGATTTTTCTTTCACTATGGAAAAAAAATTCATTATTAATATGACATTCCAAATGCCCAAAAAATCAAGACCACACTAGTCCAAGTACCATCATCTTTCTCTTCTCTATTCCACTCTGTTAACTGCCCCCCTCCCATTCTCTCTGCACCCTCTTCAGGTTTACTTACTGCAGCCAGAGTGGCATTTTTGAAGCACAGCCCTGGTATTGTACTGACTTAGAACCCTTCACTGGCTTCTCATCCATGGCTTCCTGGATGAAGATCATTCTTTACGTGACCTACAGGGCCTGAGCAATCTGGCCCCATCCTACCTCTCCTCTTCCTGCATCACTCTCCGTGCTCACATCAGCCTGGCCTCCTCTCACCTCCCTCCACGCATCATGCCGCACCCTCCCACAGAGCCTTTGCACATGCCATGGCCTCTCTTTGGAGCCCTGTGCCCTGCCATTTGTCTGGTTAACCCCCCTTATCCTTTGGGAGAGACTAGCTCAAGGGCAAACCTGCCCTGACCACCCATCTCAATCAGATTGCTTTGTTATTTCTTCTCACTGAACTGAGCTACTTTCCTTCACAGCTCACACCACAGTTTGCAATGACCCTTTCCTTAGTGTGACTATCGTATGACTGTTGTCGCTCTTCCCCACTAGACTGTAAGCTCCTTGAGAGCAGGGATTTGATCTTTTTTACCCACTCTTATCCATGATAGCCTAGCAAGGACCTAACACTTGTATTGTCTCAATGAATGAATCGATGAGTGCTACCACTCTGACTCCAGTCATGCGTACATGTTGACCTCCTTTGTCCTGCTGCTATCTGGAGCTGTCGTCATCACAGGGCTCAGTCAGGAAGTCTGTCCGTCCCAGCTCAGATGCTGTAACGTGGAGCAAGGCAGAGTTTGTGTGAGGGAATAAGAGTTGCTCATTGCCCCTGATAATGTCATCCTTATAGACTAAGAATGTGTCTTCCCAACCTCTCTTTATTAATCCATTATCGGTCTGTCATCCTTGATTTATTTACAGCCTTATTCCGCAGATTTAATCATTGTCAAAGGTTCAGTTTCCCTGGTCTCCACAACTGTCCTTGCCCCTCAAGTTAATGACTTGGCAACCCCAGTAACTATCACTTGAGATTGGTTACTGCCTGGAAGTCCATTACCTTTATTTTTAACTACTCTTACAGAGGGGTAAGTTCTTCTTCATGGAGAGACCAAGTGCTTTAAAAATGGCTCACCAGCTGTGCCCCTTTCATTCGGAAATTGATTTGATTTAAAATCCCAAGTTTGCCATGTTAATATGTTTCCATTGCGTCTCTGGATTTCAGAGTGAAAGGTTTAAAAGAAAAAAAAAAAACAACCCCAAAGCTGGCCTTAATCTCTGGAGAGAAACTCTAAACCACATGCCAAGGCATTCTGTGCACCTCTTGGGCAGGGTAGGGCCTGTCCAGCGGAACAGACCCCTCTGGCATCCCGGGGCTCTGGGTCCCTCCCACGGTTTCAGGGTGGGTGCAGAGGGCCCAGTCTCAGCATTGTCCAGAGGGGTGCTTGGGAGGCCCGCCTTACCATGACCAAGCCATGGTTAACCCCCTTCCTGAGAGAGGCACTGCCCATACAGTGATGCAGACTGCCCCCCACTCAGCCTGTGGTAGGAGTCACAGAACCCTAACGTAGGCAAGCAAACTGAGCCCACAGAATCACCAGAATAACAGTCATCATAAAAATACATTTTAAAAAATGAATTTTCATCATGCACATCTGCAAAAGAGGAGAGGAGAGCCCATTAGGAAGGACAGTGTAGTGTTGATCATACCTTCTTAAAGTGACCTGCCTCGGTTTGGCTCTGGGTCCTAATGAGAAGCACTGTCTTAGTAATCATGCTGTGGTTCATGCAGACTCAGCTCTGTCCCCGAGTGCTAACAGGCTCGTGTTTCCTTCCTAGGTTAAAAAACAGAAAAAGAAACGAAAAGTGTTCCTATGAATTCAGGGATCTAGCATGCACGTAGAATTCATTTTCAGAGTATGAAAGGTCACTCTGCCGTGACTCTCCCCTATATTCTTGTGGCTTCAGCTGTCTCATCCATTTGTGTTTGCCATTAAATGTTGGCCCCTACTAGAACGGCTTCTCAAACCCAGCCTGTCTGAAACTAAACTCATTGTCATCTTTCTCCGTAAAGCAGCTCCTCCTCTTTGAGGGCCCTGCTTGTGTTGGTAGTAACCCCTCTCTGGGCATCTCTTACTGCTCTGACTCTTCCTTGCCCTCCACAGCCAGTCAGGTCTCATATCTTCTCTTTTATACCCTTTCTTCCTTTATGTCTATTCCCATTGCCTCCACCTGAATTCAGACCTTTCACCTCCCTCCCACAGTACTGCAGGAGCCTCTAATGGATCTCCTGGTATCCATACTCCATTTACATCTGTGGCTGTCCTGGTGTCTGGAACACCATTGCTAGGTTGTTCTGGCTTATCCTTACTCACGTGTGTAGGAATGCCAGTGCTCTACTGAGAAAAGCCTCCAATCTCTGCCAGGGCCATCTGCAGTCTCTACTCCACATGACCAGCTTTTCCCAAATACCTAGTTTTCAATAGTCGGCGCCACAGTCAGATCTCGTGTCCAGATTCCAAGTATGTAATTACCATGTCTCTCCGACTCTCACCAAACTTTCTAACCTTTATCTCTTTAATTCTCTCCTTACAGGTATCCAACTTTCCTTTCAGTTTTGCCCAATTACTATTGCCAGATGAGTCCGTGCTTTAGATCAGCTGATTATCTTTATTTCCACCCGCTGATCTTCAGGTCTCTGCCCATTCTCTGTTCCCTTCAAAACCCAGCTAAAAATGCTCAAAGCGTTCTCCCTTGATCTTCTTTCTCCCAAACACAAGTAGCGGTTTTGTTAGCTGAATGTTCATCAAATTTGTTTGCATATAACTTGATAACATTCACTTTTTCTTGGGTCTGTTTCAGAGAATGGAGGAGTAAGGGACCAGGCTGGGAGGATGTTTGCTCTTTAAAAATAACCATTTTTCAAGGTGTACTGGAACTGACCCCTGTGGAAGTATAGGGCCAGATTTTCACAGAGCAGCCTCTAGCAAGTTGGGCTATAATCAATTGCATAGCCCAACCAACTTTGATTCTGTCTGATACTTGTTAAGTGACCTTAGTGAGTAGAGGGTACATTGTGAGGGAGAATACCTAGGAGAAAGGACAACATTTCTCCTCTGAAGGAATTTACAGGTTATACACATTCCAGACATTTGGGAACCATCTCATACACACACGCAGAGTGCAAAATACAAAACAGGATCTTATAGTCATAAAATACTGTAATTGAAAGTACCTTGGAAATCATATTCCTTGCTTCCTCATCTCGACGCCTCTTTCTTTACAGATGAGAATCTGAGGCAGAAACCACAAGTGCCTTTCCCAAGTTCTCCTCTAGTGGAGCGGAGCGGTCCAGTTTAGAACCCAGACGTCCTGATTCTGAGTCTCCCAGAATTTTGTATGACCTATAAGGCCATACTAAAACAAAGCAAAACAAAACACAAATACACCCAGACATATAAATGCTGTAAGAATATAGACATGATCAGAATATGGCATGTTGGGGAAGTTCTTCTGAAAAGATGCGCTTTGAGTCTAGCCACCTACTGCTGACCTCCATTGCAGCTGGGAAAACCGGTGATTCACCAACCAAAGAAATCTACGAACTTTAGATTTGAAAATCATATGAAGGAACAAATCAGAAATAGACCCACCTTCCAGAAGGTGTGATGAAGACCATAGATTATAAATATATGACTCTTATATTTTCATATGATTTCCTACCTTGCTGTCACTACTACTTGCTCCATGGAATGTTAGGTTGTCCAGCCTGTTAGCTGTATCATAATTCACATTTTAAAACCAGTTTTTAAAGTATAGTCTCTATATCCGTGGTCAAGTCCAGATCGCCTAGGACTTCATTATTCAAGTTGCAGAGGATGTCAGCCTCTGCTTTGCTTCCTTTTTCCTTCCTATTACCTACTTAAAAAAATTTCATTACTCTGTTCATCAGGCTGTTTCCTTCTATCAAAAAAAAGACTTGCATTTGTGTTTTTTCCCTGTGTTTTAAGCCAAGATCCATAAAGCATTTTTCCCCCACAGTTGACATTTTCTTTTCACGATCTGTTGAAATGGAATGTAAGTGAATTTCACCATGGTGTTGTAAATTATGTACTGAGTATCAGTAATAAACATTTCTTACAAAGTTTTAAAGTGTAGTTTCAGGCTGGTGATCATCTGGAATTGCACACATTAACCAGCTGCTTTAGAGAGAATTAGCAATTGTTTTCTACTCATACACTTTTCACCTCTTCATTCAAATTTATACAACAAAACGGAGCCCATGTAATAAACCTTAACCGAGCAAAAGAATGTTTGTGCTCTTAAGCAATGTGGCTTAGCAGCCTTGACCTGGAAGGGGTGAGGAGTAGTCATTATGTCCATCCTTCTACCTTCAGAGGAATTGGACATTAAACTTGTCCCAGAGAGCTCATGGTTTTCCTCCACTGACAAAGACTGGGTGACTTTCCTTGCTTCCTTATCTCGTCTCTGAGCCTTCAAGTGTATATTACTTAAGCAGGAGCGATGCTCAGGCAAAGGAGGGAAGTAGTGTTGGTACAGCTGCTATTAAATGAAAGTAACTTGTGTTTGTTGTTCTTTTTTCCTTCCTAATTCCCTAGAGAGTTGCTGAATTCTCTGTAGAATTTGGCAGTGGCTGTATAGGCTTAATAGAAATTCTGACTGCTGGATCTTTGAAATATTTAGTCCTTTCTCCGGGGCGTGCTGGGGATGGGGGAGGGAGGGACTCAGGGAAGCTTATTTGCTTGTTTTACATCCCTGACTCTTCTGGATTCATTTCTCCTAATTAAAATAAAAATCGGAACCTAAGCTAATGTCATGTGGAGATCACAGGTTTAAACTAACAAGAAGATGTGATTCTAAAGTTCTTGTTCTCACAGCACCTTTGAGCCCCCCATATCATTGCTTCTGCCTGTTTGTAGGTGTTTCAAGTAGACTAGTAACAGCCTCAGATGCACAGAGATGTGGTTGTACTACCCTGTGAAGACAGAGAGCCACCACAATAACATTTAGCAGTAATCAAGTTTTTAGTAAGACATGGCATGTGCTGTGATCTATAATTATGAATGCATTCATTTTTGGATTTCTAATCTGATTTTCAAATTTATACCTTCACATTGCATTAATATTGCATTCTTACATTAATATTAATTAATGTTATAAATTTCTGAGATGTGAAGGAAACACAGGGCACACACTGTCTTCTAAGCCTTTCATATTTGGGGATGGAGCAACTGATACTCTCAGGCACTATTTTCTCCTTTTGTTACTTCCTTAACTAATCATTGCCCTGATAAAACCCCTAATTTGTGGGGCATGGGACCATGTTCATTCAAAACTTTGTTATCTGTCTATCCACTAATTTAGTAGACATATTTTGAGGCACTGCCCTAGGTAAGGCCCTGTGCTGGGAGCTTCCCTCCTCTCCTGGGCTCATTAGTTAAGCCTTCCCTTCAGCGCCAGGCCAGTAGGGACTGTGAGGCCTTGATCCAAATGTAAATAGAGGCCTGTGTAGATGCTGACACACCCAGAAGGACCAAATCTCCTCTGAGGGAGTAAAGAGGGGAAACCGACGGGAGCAAGCAGCCTGCCGCACCCGGAAGCACATACTTACCGCAGAAGCGAGTGGGCTCAACCTGGGTAGGTACAGAAAGATTGCTCCTTCTCCCTTCAGCCGCTGGAGGGAAGCTCAAGTGTGCCTTGGAGCACAGACCTTCCCCGAGACAGCAGGACTGCAGCCTGCTGCCTCAGCCAACCCACTCCCTTGTTACCTCTGTAGCGGGCACAGCAACCTCAGCTTTAGCAGCCTTCGCGAGCTGAGCGTGTTTTGTTGCGCGCCACAGCCAGTGCTTCTTTTCCCTTTGCCCTCTCTGATGATAAGTGTGATGTTCATTTAGTAATGAGCACTTGCAGTTTCTGTGAGCTGTGTAATGCCATATAATAAGCAATAATTTTCCACTTACCCTCGATAACAGGAGATTTCTGCTTGGCTTTTAGCGATAGCCAAAACATGGGTGGTTTTTCACCAAGAGGATGAATTTTCAGAGGCATCTCTTTTCACAAGATAGATTGGCAAGTTGTTTTCCAAGTGTGCCCAAAATTTGTAATGTCTAATCTTGCCTTTAAAATGTCAAAGTCAAATCAAATGGTTCTGAAGTAGCCGTTTGTAATAAAATGACTATATCCATTCTTAAGCTCGTTTCAGCTGTCTCCTGGCTGTGCTTTTCCTCCAGGGATTAGTAGCTTGAAGCTTAGCCCAATAGCTTAGATGATAAAGCTGCCAAGTCTCAAGTTATTGTTTTAAATTTTCTATAAGAGATTATATCTTAAGTATAAAGTGCACTTGCCCTGCATGACTCGGTGCCCCCCCCGAGAGAGGAAGCGCCATTAAGCTGTGTGCTTTTCTCCCCTGAGCTTCGCACTGTCAAGACTGGATGGGGTTCTTGCTATGAGTTTTTTTTTTAATCATTACAGAATACTTAAAAAAAAAAAAAGAAACACACAAGCTTTACACTTTAATCTTCCCCACCTCTATTTATAAAGTCTTCTCTTGGTTTTCCCTTGAGAAATGCTCAGAACGCATAAAGTCCAGTATTTTCCTGCAATAAATAAAGATTTCTTTTTCATTAGACCGTCTTCCCCTTTTCTGAGACAGGGCTTGCATTATCTATTCATGCACTTCTGGAGGCCTCTTGGTAACCACTTACCCTCTCAGACAGCGTGAGCAAGACCAGCAGCTGTTCATTTTGTGATATTGGGGAAGCCACATGAATCATGATGATAGGAGCCCTGGTACTTCCATGATCACTGGCTCCTGCCATTTATCTGTCACAAGCTGGCCTTACTGCAGATTTCTGGCATGGCACTTCAATGCGTCTGACTTCTAAAACTAGGATATCAGTGAATGGTGTCAACTAAGATGCAGAAGTTACTTGAGCTGACCTCACATTTAAAAGATGATTGTGCCTTTTTGGCACAAAAGGTTGGATTTGTTCATCAGAATGATAGATTGATCCTCTCTGTGTGCAGAGTCCTGTAAGGAGTTATAAAGAAAAGGGAAGACGGACTACTCACTTGCCTGTCGTCTAGTTCAGAAACAACATACACATCAGAAAAGCCTCTTTCCAAGTGTCACCTAAAAAGCAAACTGCAATTGAATGATTGTTTACTTTCTGTGTCTGCCTAAAAGTTCATCCAAACACCAGAAGAAATAGTGTACAGTTTATGAAGACAGCTTATTAGAACGAAAAAACAAGCGAGTCACACCTTTATAAAGTTAGTTTGCTTCTGAAGGTGTCCAGCCTTTTGGTGTCTTTGGGCCACGCTGGAAAAAGAAGAACTGTCTTGAGCCACACATTAAATATATGGCAACACATAATCACAAAAAAAAATCTCATAATGTTTTACATAAATTTACGATTTTGTGTTGGGCCGCATTCATAGCCATCCCGGGATGCGTGCGGCCCACGGACCGCAGGTTGGACACCCCAGACAGTGTTGCTCAGAGAAACTGCTTCCCATCCATCTGGCACGTTCACAGCGCCTTTGTATCCCACATGCGCCATGTCGATGGCTCTTGCTTTCTTTTTCCCTGCAGCGCCTAGCTGGAAACCGCTCCTGTGCCTGCGAAACTGAATCAGCCGCGCACGTGAAATGCGCTGACCCAGGTGGAAGCAGATTTTTAATCAAATACCAGAGAACAACCCATTTTCTACCAAAATCTCTGGAGCCTTAGTAATCACTGGTGCCCACATTTTTTAGTTGTTTACTGGGATTTGATTTCTGGCACAGCATGTTGTCTTTTGGGGCTTATTTAGATCGATTTAATTAAATTCAGATTTATGGGTTTGGGGATCCTTTTACATGGAGACACCTCCCCACCCCAACTACAGATAGAACATTGTGTGTTAGCAGACACTTGTGATAAAAATGAAGGTCTTTCCTTGAAAGCAGAAGTGGTTTGCCTACATTTGACTTGGTATTATTTAGCTTTTGTTAGGATGTTGGCTATTTGGATTTCAGGTTTGGGGGTAGCTTTCCAAGTTGTTTGCAATCATGTCACAGACCAGTGTTTTCTTTTAGAAAAATCTAGGTCAAATCATTTGTTAATTTTACTACAAATGAGAAGTAAGGTAATGTGGGGGGAGGGGGGAAGATACGGAAAACTCAGGACTGTATTCTTAAAGAGCACCTAAAATTTGTACCAGCGTTGCCAGTTCCCAGTGCCCGTTCTGTTTGGAAAGGGAGCTGAGAAGGAAAAGCACAGAGCAGAGAGGCCCCAGGCAAAGGGTGAGGGGAAGCAAGGTGAAAGCTGTTGTCCTGTTATTTCTTAAATGAGGCACTCCTTTCTTGTAATGAGAACTTCTGACTTACGTTTTCTTGAGAAATTAGGCTCCTTGCTCTAGAGTCTTGTCCCATGTAAATGATGAGGCCTCTCCTTTCTACCTCTAGCCAGGGGTGCTTTTGCCCAAGGGATCTGTGGACAGCACTGTGTTTCTGTTTCCCCGTGTGTTTTGCTGTGTGCATTTGAAAGCATTCTGAGAAGGGGACTGCCAGAGAGATCTGTGGCACAAAAAGAAAGGATGTGAGGATCAGATGAATACTCATGAAAATAGCATGGGAACCCTCAGGAAAAGCAGACACTTGCATAAACATGGAAACTGTTGGCTACCGACATCTTTGTTCCCAGTATTCCTTCCCTTCTTTCTAGTCGGTCTCCTGCGACCTTGTCTACCTGGTGTGCACCCTAGGTCTGGGACTATTTGCTGCTAAGATGAGTGTGTCATGCTCATCTTCATCACTGACCTCACCACCTTTAAGCCTTGAAATGTGAGTGGTGCTGGGAACCAAATGAAGTTCACAGAGAAACCTGAGCCCTACTCGCCAGTCTCAGATTTCAGATTTCAGAATCATTTCTCTTTTTGCACCTGTATTTGCACATCAGTCCCGGAGGTTTGTTCTAAGAGATCAGGGCCTGGGAAGCGTTAGCCCTTACTCTAACCCCCCTTGACTGCCTGCCTTCTTTCTGGACTCCCTTTTTACCAGCAGGAAACCCGTGCAGACATCTGAAGCCTGCACGTTGGCGGCCCCAGTTAACTGCTCAGTGTGTGAAGTGCAGGGTCCCTGTGCGTGAGCAGCTTACTGCGTATCCCAGTACTCGGCGGGTCCCAGATGCTCGGCCGGTGGAGGGTTCAGAGCCCTGCCCCCAGGGCAGGTACAGACTAGTGGATGAAACAACGTGTGCATGAATGGAAGGAAAAAAATCTACATTGGAATTGTTCGTTAAATGTAAAATTATTTCAATCTCAGCCTTTATGTTAGTGATTATGTTCTTAAAATACTTACCAGTATCTCACCACCAGAAAGAAAAGCGTGAAGTACAAGAACATTAACTGCACATGAATGAAGTAAAACAGGCAAAATAAAAATCCCTGGACCAGAATCAGGAGGCCTGGCTCTCAGCCATCCTTCTACCCCTGACTGGCGAGTGTCACTGGGCAAGTCCTTCGCTCTCCCTGTACTCTGTCCACATCTGTAAAACAGCTTCCTAAAATGAGGCTTACAGCTAGACTCTAAGAGCTGCTTTATTGAATAGTACAGTTTATTGTTATGTTATCAATAAAAATGCATAATAGTTATTATATAAAATATGAAGTGCAATGAATTCACTTTGAACGCACCTAGCATTTACGTAGCATGGTTCTGTAGTCCTAGGATGGTGTGTTGGCTGGACAAATATACAGACACCAGCATACATGTGTGCTATATGTATAAAATATATATGCGTGAGTTTTTAACTCTTACATATGAGGTAGAACCAACCCCTTTAGCTGCTTCTCTCCATCCCATAGACCATGGAAACTGGCATTAATGGTCATGTCCCGGGGCCCAGACAGCTGCAAGGAGTCCTGTCTCTAGAGGAAAACTTTCAACCTCAGATATTTTTGTTGGGAAGTGAAAAACAAAAACAACAGTCTGAAATATATTCAATACCTTGAGCTTCTTGGAGATTCATGCTGTTATGACATATATAGTTAAATTATATTTGAAAGAAATATAGCCATGTAGAACCACAAATAGAGGTGATGAGTTTGTGTTGAAAGAAGGGTTAGGAAGTTAGCCTTTTCCTTCTGAAGTCATTAAGTACATACCTCATGACTGGAAGCCTTTTCCTAATGAAATATGAACATCCATTAGATTTGGGTGTGCATTAAAAATGTCTTAACATTTGTATTTTTAGCATGGACAAAGCGGCATCAGTTAAAATAATTAGCCCTTGACTGTAATCTAAAAGACTTATCTCTTTACTCTTACTTTTTTAGAAGGCAGATGTTTTAAAACTGATTTGAAAATCAAATTTGCCCTTCAGTGATTTCATTTAGAAGAAACATAGAAGTAAACATTATAAAGAAGGCTTTTCAATACATTATGCATGCAAATGTGGCAGCCGGATTGGGGTTCGCAAGCGGAGGTGGATGGCTGTTCCGGTTGAGAAAGGTTGAGCTGTTTAAATGAATACAAAGGTCACCTACCCACGAGTCTGTCATTTAGTAGCAGGGCTACTGCTTCACGTTAAACTCTACCTGCCAAAAGGTGAGACTTGAACGCTTCCAGCAGGCAAAGTGAAGCCACATTAATGGTGCCCTGGCTGTCTTTAAACAGCCTGTGGGGCACTTTTATCGAGCCCTTGGCCTTTGCCTCGTCCTCTGCTGGATTCAGTAGAATGGGGTTATGAGGGGTTTGTGCTCTTCCCAGAATACCCGACTGGTGCTGGGGATCTGGAGGCTGTGGTCATCGGAATTAAATATGACGCATTCTGACATATTTACACCATTTTCTGGTATCACCTCAGGGGTCACGGACTAAGTCTTATTCATCTTCAAATCGCCAAAACACAACACAGAGCTGGACGTGTGGTAGGAGCTTAGAAATGATATGCGAACAAATAAATGAATGAACTTATGAATGAATGAGTAGTTATTTGGGGGAGCAATTTTTAAAAAATCAAATTATAGCACAGATCTGTCAGACTTATAGTGAATTAGATAAAGGTTGTTACTATGGAGGAGTAGAAAATGAGATTTAAACTAATTCAAACCAGTTTTTTGCCCTGAGGTCTAGAGAAGTCTTCCCAACAAGGCAGTATAACCACCCTACCCTAAATGTGAATTAAAAACCCAGTTGGCCCAGCTTCTCAGTGGCTGGATTCAGAAAGCGGATGGGTCCCCAGAACATCTCCTGAGAAGGGCTTCCAGAGTGGATGGGCCCCAGCCTGGAGGAAGTCTGGCCTCTTTATGTGACACTAAGTAATGATCCGGAGACACTCATTTCAAAAGGCCGCCTTAAATGAACGGCAGAGTGAAAGTCCATCCCTGACCCGTTGCTGGTGATTTCCAGGCCATCTTTTATGCCTAGCCATGTCACCTCCTGTGTGAATTCTAACCCCTCCAGACTAAGCTTGGAATAGCCAGAACCCCACCTCAGGCAAAGTGCGACGGAAGCCTTCTGTTCACCTTGGTCAGTCCTCAGCCAGGACTCACAGACTTGCCAAGGGGAGGGGGCACTTCAGGCCTGATCAAACGGTGGAACCACTTTTATTTCACACATCTCCTGTGGTGATGAGAGAAGAGCTGAATCTGTCTTGTTCACTGCTACAGTCTTGCCGTTTGATAGAAGCTCGGTGTGTGTTAATTTGCATGCATGATCCAGGATATTATCTGTCTCCCAATCTGGAATTTAAAAATTACAACTAGAACTTGGGGAACTTATGGATAACATAATAATTAAAAAGAAACTAGGGGACCCAGAAATTCTATCCCCAGGTACATACCCAAGAGAAATTATAGTATATGTCCACATAGAAACTTGTGCATTAGTGTTCTTAGTAGCATTAGTCATAATACCCCAAATTGGAAAAAATTCAAGTGTCTATCAACTGATGAATAGATAAACAAAATGTGGTATATACATGGAATATTATTTGGCAATAAAAATTAATGACGTTCTGATACATGCCACATCATGGATGAACTTCGAAAGTATGCTAAGTGAGCCCTGACCAGTATGGCTCAGTTGGTTGGGCATCATCCTGCAAAGTGAAGCATTGCCAGTTTGATTCCCAGTCAGGGCGCATGCCTGGGTTGCAGGTTTGGTGCCTGACACATGTAAGAGGAAACTGATTGATGTTTCTCTCCCTCTCTTTCTCCCTTCCTTCCTCTCTCTCTAAAAATAAATAAAATCTTTTTGAAAGAAAAGAAAAGGGAAGGAAGGAAGGAAGGAAGGAAGAGAAAGAAAGAAAGAAAGAAAGAGAAAGAAAGAAAGAAAGAAAAAGAAAGACATGCTAAGTGAAAGAAGCCAGTCACAAAAGACCATGTATTGTATAATCCATGTCTGTGCCATGTTCAGAATAGGTAAATCCATAGCAACAGAAAGTAGATTATTAAGTTTCTAGAGACCAGGCATGTTAGGGAGTGAGGAATGACTGCTGTAAAGAGTAAGGGGTTTCTTTTGGGGTGATGAAAATGTTCTAAAACTGATTGTGGTAATACTTACACAATCCCATGATTATACTAAAACCATTGAATTGTGCACTCTAAAAGGATGCATTTTATGGTATGTGTATTATATCACAATAAAGCTGTTATTTGAGAGAGAGAGACAGAGACAGCAGGACATTTTTAGACCAGGACCGAAAGTTCCCTTGTAAGAAGGACTGTTTATATTAGGGACCAGAGACAGTGCTGTGCAGCAGGAAGGCCCCATTTTCCTGCTTTGTTAACATGAATAGTGCAGATCACAAACCCCTGCAGCTTCCAGCTCACAGAAGCACAACGTTAATGGGCTTCTCAGCCACTGAAAAAGGCTAGACCACAACCGCAGCCAAGACATGTCACTTTTCTCTCCACTGCATTGGCTTTGCCTTCTCCTTGCAGTTCCTTGAGAAGGAGGATGAGAGGGGTGGGTCACACTCACTTTTCCTTTCTCTCCTGCTTCCTGTCCCTTCCCCACTCTTTCTTATTTCTTTCTCATGGGTTTCTTTCCACAGATTTGTGGCTGAACCAGGGATTATTGCTTTAATGCATTTTTAATTTACATATTCAAACCCAGAGATTTCACTGCGGAGCTTTGGGGTGAGAGGAGGGCAAAACACAGACCACAGGTCCCTACTGCCAGAGTAAAAAGAATGGTTCAGTCTTCCTCGCATGCGGTTGGGTCCCTGCTGCCCACAGGAGCCAGTGCCGGCTTCAGGAGTGTTGGCTCCATGACCTTGGGTTGATGAGTTGCCAGGCTCTTGATCAGCCATTTCAGCCCCTTTCACGGCCACTTTATGTGTTGGCTACTAAGTCAACAGTGGGGATTCCTACTGTAAATAGTCTTACCCTTGGATTATAATGGGATTTTAAGTCAATAAAATTCAGATTCTGAAATCAGAATGATCCTTGCCCCGATGTTACACTGGAATAAGTACATATAAATGCAAGAGTTAGAGACATTTACATGAACTTGACCTGATTGAGCAACAGTTCTTTTTTGATATGGAAACAGTCGAATCCTGTAAGAGAGCTACATGTGAGAGATTAATTCTGCACTGACATCGTAAAGGTCTCTCATAGGGCATGGTTTTTAAGTAGCATGTCTGTGTTATCCCACATAATGCATTTTTACTACCAATTACTGTCTGACCTAACTCAGTGCTGGTAATTCAATTTGATTCTTTGATGGTATCATAAAATATTGTTAACAAAGTTGATAATAATAATGGTGTGAGATTGGAACCAAGAACTACTTTTATTAATGCAAGTGAAGACATAGCAGATATATTT
Source organism: Mormoops blainvillei (assembly GCA_004026545.1). NCBI lineage: Eukaryota > Metazoa > Chordata > Mammalia > Chiroptera > Mormoopidae > Mormoops > Mormoops blainvillei. The sequence continues at coordinate 20,341 of PVJD01001107.1, read as the reverse complement.
GATTTCTCCTGATTCCATAATGCTCACTATTATTCATTCATTCAAGAAATAAACAAATTGAGTACCTGCTAAGTGTTAGGCACGGAACAAGGCCCTGTTTTCATTAAGCTCACATCCTAGTGGGGGAAAACAGGCAGTAACAGATAAATAAGAAAGTTTCAACTCCTGACAAATGCTGTGAAGAAAATGAAACAGGGTAGTAGGTAGTCAGTGACAAGGCCATGGTAGGCAAGAAGCAGCTACTTGAGGTCAGAAAGGCTTCCCTGAGAGGGTGACATTTGAGCTGAGTTAAGTGATGTAGAAGTCAACTTTACAAAAAGCTTGGGGAAAAAGAATTTCAGTTAGAGTTAAGGCCATGAAGACAGAATGAACTTGGTGTGTGTGCAGAACAGAAAGATGTCTAATGCTGCTGAAAAGTTAGGCAAAGGAGTCAGAGAGTGGTATGAGATGAGATGGAAAGGCCAGCAGATCTCAGACCATATACGATCTTTATGTCTTGGTAAGGAGTGTGAATTCTAAGAGCGATGTGAGTTATTGGAGGGTTTAAGCAAGGGAGTGATGTGAACTGCTTTCTGCTTTCTAAGTCACTCAGGTTGCTGTGTGGAGAATGAATTGGGGGGAGTAAATACAGAACCAGGAAACCAGCAACGAGATCATTGCTATAACCTAGACATGAGACGACAGGGTCTTGTCCCAGCGTGGTGACATTGGAGATGGGGAGAAGTGGCTGGCTGTGGAAAACCTATTGTGGATGGACTGACCTGGGGGCCAGAATGGAGATGGGTGAGAAGAGAGAAAGAGGTCGTAATGCACCTTCTGGCTGTGTCCTTGGTCCTGGATATTTTAACATTTCACTGTTTTCTTCAGCGTCCTGAAAGAAGACAGAAGGCATGCTTCTTGGGTTTCTTAAATGGGAGGGAGAAGGGGTGACTACTGTGATAGATGACAGACGTGAGATTTGAAATCTCCCCAGCCTCTAATGTGGGACCAAACCAACAGGATGGGATTTAATGGGGATAAATGTGATGCCCTCCATTTAGGTTCAGAAAATCAATTGTATAAATACAGCATGGGGGCAGTCAAGCTTAAGAGAAGTTTACGTGAAAAGAGCTGTGCTTTTAGCTGGCCGCAAACTCAGTGTGAGGTAATAGTTAGGATGAAGCTGCTACAGACCTGGGGCAGTATCATTCAACACTGGCTGCTTAGCATCCATGTGCCCATGCAACCTTCCATTGTGCTCTGTGTTGGTCAGGACACATGCAGCCATATGTAGAGAGGTGCATTGAAGGTGACCAGGTGCTGTGAATTCAGGAAGCTGTTCCATGGGGGATCAACTGAAGGAACTAGGGATGAAACAAAAGTCAGGTAAGAGAAGACCACAGGAGTTCTGAGGTCATGATAATTATCTTTAAATATATGCAGAGCTAATTATGGAAAAGAGACCCTAATTCTGTTAACCTTAAAGGCTGACACTAAATAAACTTTTTATTCCTGCTGTCAACACACATTTAATGAGCATCTGCTCTGTGCCAGTTACTGTTTTTTAAAAGGCCCTGAACTTATGGCACTCATAATCTAGAGAGACAGCTATACTTGTATAAGTAAGTAAGTAAGTACAATAAGTATTTCAGAGGGCATAAGCATGCATCAAGAACAGTGGGGACACGGTGGACAGAGTGACCATTATTCCTGAGAAGTGCTGAGAGAGGTCTCTCGGGGGAAGTACCACTTCTCCTGAACCTTGAGAGGAGAGTTGGGTGCTCGATGAGGAGCAGCACGTGCAGAGAGGCCTGGGCCTACACAGCCTGGCGCATGTTTGGGTAGCCAGGCTTGGGTTGGCATGACCGGAGAGTTGTTCAGAGGTCCAGGGATGGCCCATTCTTGAGGGTGAGGAGGATTTTTCCAACCGTGTGCCCTTGGCAGCCCCTGAAGTGCCATTGGGGAATGAACTAGAGAAAAAACTGGAGGGACAAACTGGGACCAGGCTGTAGAAATCCCCGGACACTATGTCTGGGAGTTACCTTGACAAGGGAGTAACTTATTCTTTAGGCTGAAGAGAGAAGTGATGAAGTTGTGCTTTTGATTCAGAGACATTGTTCCTACAACCATAAAATGAGTTATTGGTAAGAGGGGCTGGAGAAAGGAAAACCAGGGAGCAGCAGTTAGTGAGGCAATGAGAACCTAGCCTAGAGCTATAGCAGCTGGGTCAGAAAGTATTCCAGGTGAGAAACTGAGGTGGGGTGGTCCCCTTTAGGGAGGGCAGGAGAAAACTCTGTAACCCTGTGCCTTAGTGCCGGGGGCAGGGGCAAAGTTGGGGCAACCAGTCAGTAGGCTGCACTGCCGAGTGCAAAGCAGTCAGAGGCCGAAGGGCTTCATCTGAGAAAAGTACCACGTGTTATTCCAGAAGTGCCATTGCAACAGAACCCACCGTTCTCAAGTCTGTCTGCTAATCGGCATGGAAAGACTGCTGACCCCACACCGCGTTCTCCATTACACTCACTCAGAGCTCCATCTGCAGGAGGACTTGTAAGCACAAAGGAAAGCTATCCCTCGTTTTTTCATAGACCTTGAGCAGTGACCTTTGGCAGATGTCTTTATGGCCTCTTGTGAAGCACCCTTGAACCTACCCCTAACTAGCTAACTCAGCCTGCCGTTGTGGCCCACCAGCCCTGCTGCCTCGGCCACCTCCTGCTGTTGGATCCCTCCTCCTTCCCTTCTGCCCATCAGAGCGGAGGGGCCAGGGACCGACATGTGTGTCTGGGGCCCTGTAGAATTCAGCTGAGCCTTGTTGTGTGGCTCCTTACTCTCCAGCTCTTTTTGAGACGCTCATTATTTAGGCCTTCAGGAATCTTTGAGTTAGAGCACCTAGCTGGTATAACTCAGTGGATTGAGCGTCAGCCTGCAAACCAAAGTGTCTCCAGTTCGATTCCCCAGTCAGGGCACATGCCTCGGTTGCTAGACCAGTAGGGGGCGTGTGAGGGGCAACCACACATTGATGTTTCTCTCCCTCTCTTTCTACCTCCCTTCCCCTCTGTCTAAAAATAAAATAAATAAAAATCTTTAAAAAACTTTGGGTTAGAAATCTGAAAGCCAGGAGGTAGAAGAATTTAAACTGCAAACTACATAATAAATGTGTGTGCCCTTAAGACAACATTCATTGGCAGCACTAATGGCTTCAAAGCATAAACTCCCAAAATGACCTCATTCGGAAAGAAATTATGGTCCCAGACTTCTCTGAAAACTTGAATAAAGGAAATATCTGACCTCTTCTATAGATGATGTTCTAGGTGTCCTTGCCATAAAGGATTTGGTTTCCCTGTTAAGTGACTTTGCACTGGGGGAGACTGGAGACACAGGTTGGATGAGAAAGCCACTCCAGGACACACTTGTTAAGTGGTAGCCCTCACACTGCCCAAACATCTGCTTGTCACAGCTCTAAAATCCTGGGTCAAATTGCGGTTATAAAGTCGATTGCTTCCAAAGCAACCCCGCATTTCTAGGTCTTTGTTTTACTCAGAGCTGCTCTGTCAGCTGTAGGCTTGCCTTTGATGGGCCACAGCAGTGTTTTTCATGTCTAACCAGTGTTTTAATGTTTGTGAGAGACTGTAGTTAATTGGATCCCCGTGGTACCGCAGAAGTCTTTAAAAGCCGCGTGCGTTGGGAAGGTAGCTCTATGGCCGTGTGCGTGCATGCTCTTGTACACACGTGCCCTCACACCTGAGCAGGCACCACAAGACTTAAGTGTCCTAACCCAGATCTCAGGTTTGAGTTTTTAATACTACTTCTTCCAAAGTCAAAAATCTTGGCATCGCCCCTGGATTCTTAGCCTTTTTCCTGTTGCACTCTTTTGTTGTGTGTGATGTTCTGGGGCCAATTGGAGCTGCCCAGCCAGGCTCATCTTGATGGGCGGTGTCTAATCTGTCCTTACAGATCTGCTCTGAACCTCCAGCGTCTTACTGGCTGCTGTGCGCCAGCCCAGCCCTGTTCGCAAGCCTTCCTTTTACAGGGCCGCCGCAGCAGCAAGGGCCTCCACTCTCTCCTCTCGGAAGTGCTCTCCTCAGTTACTGTGAAAACTGCCAAGTGCTACCCTATTGCACCATCTTGAGAAGGGTGGCCACAGTGGGTCCCTTATGCATAGGAGACCATGCTTTGAATTGTGCAGGCCAAGCACTTAGGCAGGGATCAATATCTTACCAGTTCTCCACCAGAGAGAGGGTTTGCACTCCCATTCCCTCTCTGAAACCTGAGGTGAGCTATTCCTAGTAATGTGAACAAGCCGAACATACCTATGAATGGAGCAGGCAAACCCAGAGAGGGAAGCTCAGGGCAGGTGTTTTTACAGAGGTATAGGAGGGCACAGGAATTGCTAAGTACCTTAGGACAAGACAGTCTTGTGTGCCTTTGCTTTAGGATTTGGGACACTTGGAAAGGAGAGAAGCTAATCTACCTCTGGCCTTTCACCTCACATTCCTCACTCATTGAACACTAGTATCGTTAGGCTTCCCTTTTCATGTATGTGTCGTATCTGCCTCAAATGAACTGGTGCACGTGGAGATTGTCCCTAAGTGGTAAAACACTATACAAATAGAAGGTATCATTAGATTTCTTCAACGAGAATGCAGGCTCATTAAAGTTCAGGGCCGCCCCTGATGTTTCTTTGCTCTCTCACAGGCGGTCCCTAATCTCTTTGCTCCTTACCTGACTGATTAACTGATCATTTCCAGTCCAGCCAGAGTTGGCCTCCTGTTATCCTCTCTCATAGCACTGTGTTTTCTCCTTCATGACAACTGTCACAATTTGTAATTTTATGTTATCTGTAATGTACTTATTAATATATGTCTTTCCCATTAGGCTTTAAGGCCCATGAAATTGGAGCCCTTGCCTGCTCTGTTCATATCTGCATTCCCAGTAGCCATATCAATATTTTTTGGAGTTACTAAAGGAGTGGTTCCCAGAAGGACATTAGGGCCGGAGAATGTCTCTGTTCTCCTAGATCTTACCAACTGGGGAAGTCCTTGGCCCTTACAAACTTCAGCTTCTGCTGGGCTAGCTTCCTAAAGTGCCCGGGCCATTCCGCCTCTTCGCATTACCATTGAATCCGACTGCTGGTGACTTGATTCAAATAAATCTCAGAGCCTCGAGAACACATTACTGGGCAAGAGGTGGCAGCTGCCTTAGTTGACTTGTCCTTGTTCCATTTGTCTATGGTGTTGGAGGAGAAGGGCTGGGTGGCTTTGGAGCTCCAGATTCAGAGAGGGGGGTAAGTGGACTTCTGACCAAGCATGTAGGACGAATTCAAAGGCAACCCTGGGGTGACTCACAGAGAAAGTGAGCTCTTTCCTATCTCCCTGTCCGTGGTGACAACATGTGCCCTTCTCATAGGAAGCTCGTTAAGACAGTCACCACATACCAGCAAGAATTCCATCAGATGTCACTTACCTTTAACTAAATGTCTTTCAGACCCCCCATTTATGGATTTACCCTAATTAGATTGTGGATTTGCAGAATCAGACTTTACTAATACCTTGAAATCACAATTTCACTCTGAATGACCAAGGCTTGTAAGCAATTTAAGCACCACCTGACACACATACTCTGAAACAAGCTCCATGTTAAGCTACAAGCTCGTATTGGGGGATGTTTTGATAACTCCGATTAAATATATAAATCATGGAAATCAGAAATGGGAAAAAAAAAGTCAGTTCTATACTTGAACCAGCTACTCACTGGGCTTTGGCTTATGAATGGCTCACTCTCTCCTGAAGATCTCGGTCTCACACAGCATTTTCTCTCCGTTTTTACCATTCTTTCATGACACTCCCTTACCCTGTTCAGACCTTCCCTTTCTACTGCTTACACATTGTGTATACTTGGTCTGGGAATCTCTAAAACCTTTGTGTTAGGTTTTTAAGTATTTTTTGTCAACAGTGGTTTTACCCCAAGGATTCTCTTCCCCCGAGCAGTGGCACTGGGTTTTGACAATCCTTTTCTTTCTCATTCTGAGGTGGCCCTCATCCAGAATCATGCTCATGGCTATATCCAAAATTAGGACTATTGCTCAGAAGGCCAGGGGCTTGCCAACTGAGCCAGGCAGACGGATAAATCCAAGAAGAGGAATGACAACATAGAAAAGCAGGTTGTGCTGGCCAGGAGACTCAAATAAATCTTACTACTGAATTATCCATCCCTCAGAATTATACAGATTTCCCAGCCACCTCAAAGGCTGTAGGAAGAAGTAATACCGAATTAGGGATTTCCAAAGCAAAATGAGAAATTGGGAAAATTCGGGGAAGATGTTGGGGCTGGATGTAACAATTTAAATTTTTTTAAAAAAAGAATGGAAAATAAAAACAAAGTGAATAAATGAAATGTTTGGGTGAACTTGAGCAGTAGTGTGACAGGGCAAGGGTAAACCTGTTGATGGGTGAGGTCTTGGGTAGGAAGAAAGATGACTGAGTATTTAAATTCAGATTTCCTGTGCGAGAATACCTTCCATGTTTTAAAGAGTCATTGTTCGTTCTGCACTATAGTTTAATGGGATCATTTGTTAGAATATTTTTAAGTTATCTTTTGTGATAATCTACAAATCTTCCCCCATACTCAGGATTAGAACTTCATTCCTGCTGGCTTGCCCTGATCAGATACGTATTTTTTAAAAAAATAGGTAAAGAATAAGTAAAGAAAACAGTTGGGGGAAACTAGAATGCGATGCCAGAAAGGACACACGTGGCCACACACCTGCCTATGTGTGTGTACAGGTAGCTGTGAATGTATATTTTACACGTCTATCTACTTTCCCTTTGATATATATAGGTGTCCCTATTTTTGAGGTACAGAGATGAATATTATGTATCCTTCCGCTAGAACCTTTACACATATGCCCCATCTCTTGTCCATTATTAAAATCAGGGTTCTGTTGTTAAGTAAATAAACTGGATGAATTATCAATGCTAATTTATTTCTTTCTCCCTTTATCAGTGTGATTTTAAGCATTTTTTAAAAAGATTTTATTTATTTATTTTTAGACAGAGGGGAAGGGAGGGAGAGAGGGAGAGATATCAATGTGTGGCTCCCCGCACTGGGACCCGGCCCGCAACCCAGGCATGTGCCCTGACTGCGAATCAAACCAGCGACCCTTTGTTTCACAGGCCGGCACTCAATCCACTGAGGCACACTAGCCAAGCATTTTTATTAATACCTTTAAGTGTTGTATTTGAGTGACTAAGAGCCCTGTTTTGTTTTGTTTTTAAGACAAATTTTATATTTTAGGGTCACATATATCCAATTCGTGATAAATGCTTAGACCATTCTCTTACCTTCTGTGGGCTTCATTTTTTCTTCAGGACAGTGAATAATTATTCCAGCTCCACCCTGTGCTGCAGGGATATTTAGAAGGTAAATGAGATCATACCTCTGACAGCATTGCCTGATCTTCAGAGGCAGGCTGCTGTATTGTTATGAGGTCATTATTGTTCTCTTCTGAATTGTACCCCAAGCACATAATGCTTGTGGCACCCACAGTTGAGCTAAGCTTTCACTGGCAAAATAATTTAAATGCAGTGGCTCATATTGGGCTGTGCTCAGGGTTCACTGTGACGTTCTGTGGGCAGGAATTTAGTGGTGATCTTGGCCTGTGTTTCTGCAGAGGGATGTCTGAGACGGAAGCAAAGATGGTGGCATTAGCTTTCTGGGGGGAGGCCTTTGGTCAGGGGATGACTAAGTGATTACAGGAAGGCAGTGCTGACTTACCTGTTTGCCAGTTGATTTTCTTTGGGGAGGCAGTGTTTCAATTTACTGCATTCCTTGGAGGTTTGACATATCAATTAGATGCTATCGACAGTAATAGAGGGGCAGTTGCTGTAAATGTGAAGTTTTTACTGGTAGGCCATGAAATGACACCCCAAGGGACTGTAACAGAGTGGCGTGATAAATATCGTGTTACCTGCACACGGGCAGAGGGACTGATTAATAAGGGAGGATGACTCTATCTCCTACACTAAAACATTATTTATTCATTTGCTGTCAATCAAACCTTCTGTTCTAATTGGCTGAAAGGTTAAATCATCAATGCCTGCTCATAAACCAAGGTAAGGTAGGAAGAAAAGCAACATTAAATCATAATCAGTAGCTTGTTTATTTACTGCATTATTGCATCTTTGTGACCTTGGAGAGCCTTTCCCTATCCTCTGGTTTCAGTAGCATCCCTGAGCTGAAGACTCAGAAGCATGGATGGAAGTTAATAGAAAGGAGATGTTTGCCATGCCTGGTGGAATAGCTCGAATCTAACAAAGACAGTGCTCAGTGTGACGGTGCAGCATTGCCTCAGCATAATATAATTAGACCACTGCTGCTCTTTCTGCTATGTTTTTAATGTATGGCTCTTGTATTGCATGATGCCTGTAAAAAGGATTATTATTTTCGTAAAGACAAATATATTTCCACACTAACAGTTTTATAAAGATGTCAGTGAATAACTATAGGCATCATTAAATCACATTTTAAAGCCAGCTTTCTCATCGTGATAAATCTGCATTATCAAGTCTCATTTCTGAAATGAATCATACGCCATAAAACTTTATGAGAGTTGAATGAAAGATCCCTTGTTGGCCAGTACAAGTGTATATTGTCAAACCATGCACAAAGGATAGCTTCAAATCCCAGTGAGAGCACTGATAGGGTTACACCCCTTTCTAGAAGCAGCATTTCAAGTACAAGCTACTTTTGGGTGGTAAGGAGTGTTTATCACTGCCAAAGTAGCTTATTCAAAGAAAACCAAGAGTAAACTTCCATTCAAAGGATCTTTCCACTCAGCTCTGTGCTGAAAGAACAGAGCTCGCTCTTCAGTGGCTGGTAAAGGTCAATATTCCAGAACCACATTAGGGAAGAAGATAGGGCCTACCCTGACCGGCATGCTCACCCTCTGGGATGCTTTGCTCTCCTCGCGCACCACTCTGGGCTTCTTGCTGTCCCGCTCCCACTGCCACTGCCACCAGCCCAGAGAGGCAAACACTAAGAAGTGGACTGTGTCTCCATTATCTTGATGTTTAATAAATTCACTTCAACAGTTGTTTATTTCAGTATTTTAAGCATAGACAGCCTTATCAGCTCATGAATCTGACATACTGTATTACCGTGTTAAATACTGTATTAAATACCATCGATATACCATGTTAAAAATGCAGTAGCCAAAGACAGCCCTACTAACTGTCAGCTCTTTGGAGCGTGTCTCCGAGACGGCAGGGGGAGTCGAATGCTTTTTCAGTGTTTGAGATTATTTGTATTTGTGAATCTATTTTAGGTTCTATTTACGCATGTGGAAAGATATAACAAAGCCATTGATGACTCGTATGGCAAAAATGGCCAAAATTATATCCTTTTTCATCTTTTGGTGGTTGCTGAGTTAATTTTACCACAGGAAACTCACTCATTTCAAGACCACCTGGCCTCTTCTTTCTTGGTAAATATCAGAACTTCGTGCTTATATTGTTCCATGGTCAGATCACACGTGAGATGCATGACAAACTCCTCGGCTACCTGACAGAACTGGAACAGTTTCAAATCAGAGAACTTATCAGAAAGATGAAAGTGAAGAAGCTGGACTTAGGTGACTTAATTTGTGAGGGGAGAATATTTAGTACAAAGAAAAGAAAGTGATAAATCTGTGCCCTCGTCCTCCTCCTGAAGGCACAGACAGCAGCGCTCAGACGCACGTGGCTTCTCCCTAGGCCTGCACAAAGAGCTGGTCAGCCAGGAGTCGCCGTCAGCGTTACCAGCCTGGTGCAGCCTGCGTGGGCACGCACAGCGGCCGCATGAGAAAGGGTGGTCTATCTAGAACGTCACGCTCAACAAATAGGTTATTTTTCCCTGATCAGATAAAATGTCATACGTAATTAGAAATTAAATTTCGTATATATAGAAATTAAATGTCACATAACTAGTCATTAAATTTTTGTGCCTGAGAAATATACAATCTATCGAGCATTGGGATTTGAGAGTAAAGAGAATTAAATCAAGATGACATTGTTTCCTTTGTGAAGTTGCCCAGTCAGAGCTTCAGTACGTCTGTCCTCGCGTGCGTCTGTCTGTGCCACACACACTCAGCCTAAGGGGGAACCCGGGCCGCTGGCAGTAGACATTCCAGAGCAAGAAAACTGGGACGCGGACATGGGTTCAACCTACTTCTATGGAAGAAAATATGTCAGAAAGTCTCTGCAGTAAAAGAGGGTAAAAGTCAAGATAAGCAACCTTCAGGGAAATCTGGCAAGTCCAGGGGCTTGTTCCAGACAATAGCACAGCCTAGCTGCTGGCCCTTAGGGAGTGTTCCAGTCAGGGTGGCAGCAGGGACCTGCCTTGGGGCCTGGGGGTCAGGAACGGACTGTAGCCCTAAGAAGGCTAGAAGGGCTATGGCAGGACCGTAGGGTGTTAAGGGGATTTGGCAGAGGGGGTGAAGGCCAAATTTGCCCTGTAGTCTGCTTTTGTCTGGCCTCTGAGCTTAGAATGGTTTTTACATTTTTAAGGGGTTGTAAGAAACAAAGAACATGTGATGGGGAGGGGGTACTGTGTGGCCTAAAATATTTACTATCTGGCCCTTTACAGTAAAGCTTGCTGACCCTGGGGATAGGCATAGACGTGAAATAGAGTAATTGCTGGAAGCAGGGGCCTGACATGCTTGTTGAATTGCCAGGAACGAGGTGAGAACCAGTGTTTAGGACTCATAACAAGAGCAGGACCCAGAGCAGGGCTCAGCTAACTGCGTCCCCTTACTGGAGGTAAGATTGAACCAAGGCCCAGGTGGAGTCTGCGGGTGAGGGAGAATCGGGTGGGTCAGCAGCAGCAGGAAATCTCTCCAGGACAGGCGGCGCGGCGGCAGAGGACACCTGATATTTACAGTGGCAGTTTACACAGTGCCCTCGCAGCCCCGCCCCCTCAGACTGGCTTAACTGCCTGCAGGGTAAGTGTTTTAGGAGTGACAGCAGCAGCTCCCGAGATCAAGTGATTCACCCAAGGCCCTGCATCTAGTAAGTGGCAGAACCCCAAATATGTGACTCCCATCTGGTGGACTTCTGCTCTGCCACACTCATCCCCATGGTCATCATCCGTGGCTGCAAACCTCTCCACCTGACCAGGATGTCTATGGAGTACTTTTGAAGCCTGGAATTGGAACCTTCCAGCTCACAGTATCACCTCCATCTCAGCCCCTCTTCCTCCCTGCCACTAAAATTACCTTCCTAAGTTTCTCTGATTCTCTTATTCGAAAACCTCCCTTGATTTCTCCAGCTTGCTGTCTTCCACCACTGGAGTACAAGCTTGCCCTTTATGTTAATGACTAAAACAGTGGACCTCAAAGTATGGTCCCCGGGCCACCAGCATCACCCGGAACTGTGTTAGAAGTGCATATCCTCAGGCCCTAGAATCAAAAACTCTGTGGGTCCCATCCAGTGCCCCCCACGGTCTGTGTTTAGCACACCCTCCAAGTGATGCTGATGACCTCAAGTTTGAGAGCCCCCAGACAGCATGGTAGATGTGGTCTCTCCAGAAGGAAGCTGATCCTTCACTGACTATGAAGGCATTAGTGACAGCTGCAGCACAGGTCATTGTGCATTGGCTCTGTTATGAGGACCAGTGAGAATTTCACTTCCAGGCAAATTCTTCAGGTGCTGTTACCAGCTGCTAAGCAATCCTGTACTGGGTGGTGGTGTGGGGTCATAACAAAGTTGAGGAGTGTGGGACGTAAACCTTCAGCCGTACATGCTAAAAAGCCATTCATCCAGGGACCCACACTTGGGAGTCCCAACATCTAAGATCTTCAGAGGCAGCCCGTGCTTCCCAAATGCTACATTTCAGTGGAACACACGCCAGTGCATCTAACTAGACTCACTAGCTACTGAAAGTGGTCCTAGCCAAGGGTGCTCAGAAGTGTTCTACAGAGTCTGTACCAGTCTGCTGGTCCCCAAATTCACCTGTTAAGTGTTGCGATCTAAATTTTGTGTGGTTCGCTTTTGTGATGTGTTGTCATATCCAGGAGAAGTGGCTCCAAAAGTACATTCTTCGTCTTCAGGTACAGAACAGAGCAGTGGTCCTTCACAAGGAGCGAAAGGTGGAAACACGTTCTCCCCACAGCAGTAAAATGGATACTAAGGGGCCTTCTCCCTGGGGCAGTATTCAGGCAAGACCATGTTATCAGTGGCAGTGGTGTTAGGTTGTTGTTAACCTGTAGTTTAAAGGCTCCTCAGTACAGTGTTTCAGATCTAGAGTTCTATTGATTTGATGGGCACGGGGTGGGAGGAACAGCTGAATGACAAAACAGCAGAAATTTCATCCATTTCTTCATATCACACCCCCAGCCCTTTAGGACTGCCCCGGGGGATGCCAGTATGATTGTTATGGGGGCAGAGCCACAACAAAACAGGGAGATGAGTAAATTATCCAGCAACTTAACGAAAATCTACTTTGTGCTTTCACACACTTGGTTGAATTTTTCAAAAATATTGACTAAACAACTTGCCAGCTGTGATTACCAACAGCTCCATTTGACAGTCTTTGACAGAAAGCCAATGGGCATTTGCTACGTCACGCAGCAGGAACAGGGCCTCATTAGCAGCAGCTGAGGGGGTGGGTGCTCACCCGGCCTGGACGAGCGATTCCTGTCCCCCAGTGGTGCTCACTCAAGCATCAGTAAGTTGTTTGCCTAGTGAGCCCCAGGGCAGATGTGACGCCTGCCTGTACATCTCCATCATTCTGAGCGTTTTTTATGTTCTGATCTCCAGGAACACAAATAATATTCTTTCTAAGCTGCCTAAAATACAAGTGAAAGAAAATATCATGGAAAAGGTGAATTGCCAGACAGTAAGCCCTTATGACCGAGAGCTCATTCATAAAAGGATGACAAATTTATTGCACACATTCACTGCTGGCTTTCTGAGATTAATAGCTGATCTGTCTGATTTTAAAGCCTGACAGTGGAATCAGAAAGAGTTACTGGTCAGTCTTCTCATCCATTCCCTTCACCCAGCAACCTTCCTCCCCAAGATATAATACAGAAAAATAAGCTGATTTGGCGTTAGCAACATTCTCACAGTATTTTATTACAGGAGATTTCCATGTGCCAAGGATAACTTTTAACCTTGTTGAATGCAATTTGACTTCTTGACCTCTGCCTTCAGCTCTGCTAAACCCTCAGGGCAGGGGACCAGAGGGGGAATAACTGGGGGCATACTGAAAGAGAAGCTGAAAGGAAGCGCATATTTGCACGTGTCCCATGGCTGTTTGTTTACTCTGAAGTAGTAAAGAAGTCACTGTTTGATGTCCTAGGCTTGGGGACATGAATGCAAAGCAGGTGTTAGGAAATACACTGCATCGTGTTATTTACAATCACCAAGATCTGGAAATGGCCCAGGTGCCCATCAGTAGATGAGTGAATAAGAAAAGCTGCGGTACAGTTACACAATGGAATACTATGTGGCCATAAAAAAGAAGGAAACCTTACCTTCTGCAACAGCATGGATAGACCTGGAGACTATTATGCTAAGTGAAATAAGCTAGTCAGGGAAAGACAAATACCATATGATCTCCCTTATATGTGGAATCTAATGAACAAAATAAACTAATGAACAAAACAGAAACAATCATGGAACAGAGTAACAGCTGTCAGAGGGTGGAGGAGAGGGGCTGGATGGAAGGGATTAGCCAAAAAAGATATATGCATGACACATAGACACAGACAATAATGCAGTGATGGCCAGAGGGGAAGGCAGTGAGGGCTGAGTGGAGGTGGGCGAAAATGGGGAATATGGGGACGGAGAGAGACTTTGCTGGGGGTGTTGGGCACACGATGATGCAGTGTGCCGATGAGGTTTTTTTGAGTTGTACACTTGAAACCTATATGGTTTTTTGGACCAATGTCACCCCAGTAAATGCAATTTTTTTTTAAATTGTAAAGCAAAAAGAGAAAAAGAAATATACGCCATTGAATCTTGGGAATGGTGCATGCACACACACGTGGCCTAGGTTCAGAAACTACAGGAAGAGAACCTCTGAGGTTGCTGGCTTGAGGAGAATCGGGATTCATCACAAAGAGTGAGATGCCTCCCATGCAACTTCTTTCTCCCTGATTTCCTTTTGATGGCTAATTAAAATTATCTAATAATAACCCCTTGTCTGCCATACCTCCAGTCCCTCTCCTTGCTCAGCCAAATCCTTCTACCTGTCTTGGCATCTGATTGTTGTGTCTTGAATTATCTAAATTATTTAATTTAATTCACGTACTTCACACATGCCGTAGTTGTCAGCTGTTCTGTCTCATTGCCCATCATGCTTTGTGAGTTCGCGGGAGCCCACAGGCCGCCTCTTCCCTGCCTGCACTATGACACCACACGGCAGCCCCGCTGAAGGTGCTGAGATGGGCAGAGCAGGCTCTCGGGTCAAGTTCATTCTTGCCTGCCTCTAGGCCAGTGCACAGCGAAGATGTGGGGAAGCTGTCAGAGAGTGACTCGCAAGCAGAGCGAGGGGCTTACAAAAGAACACACACCTCTTATAAATCTTGAAATGTCCAGACCAACAAAGGCTGGACCCAGAAAGTCACCAACACCAAGTGGAGGGGAATGGTGATTTTTTTTGTTGGTTTAATCAAGAAACTGAAAAGAGAAATGCTTTTTTAAAAGTCAACTTTTTTACTGTCGGGAAAGTCCCAGAAGAAAGATTGTTACATGCACTATATCAGCTTTCAGGCCACTCACTGTCTTGCTTTAATTGTGTTGAATGTGGCAGTTTATGCAAATTCTGGAAAAGGCCCTCATGGGGCCTGCCACGAACACTTGTCACCTTTTCATTACCGAGCTCATATTCAGAGACTCGGTGCATTAAATGGCTGTAGGCTAATCTTGGGCAGCTCCATGCGAAAAGCCTAAGTTTTCATCATAGAGAAACATTTTTTTTTGTACTCTGGAGATTTTTAAAGCTCTCTCCAGTGCCCCCAATTTCTTATCTGTTCGGCTACAAATATCATGCCCTTAATGGCTAGAGAGAGAGAGTCTATTTTTAAGTTTGTACTGCACATACCCCAGTGTTAGGTGCTGAATGATTTTGGCATGTCATCAGATCTGGAATATCCGCAGAGGCTTAGTGTAACTTTTAGGTATGAACTTGGTCAGGTTTGATTCAGAGGATGCCTGGCGGTCCTTCTGGAGGCCGCTGGCTTGCCTAACTGTGTGCACTGTCGTGGGTTTCTGAGGTCAGGGCCAGGTTTTGTTCTGCCCAGGCTTTTGGCATGAGTTTCCATGAAAGTAGCCCTTTTTTTAAACTTGAAATTCAGGAGGCATTTAGTCCTCATTGTGCTCTAAATGCATTTGGTATTTAAAACACTAGGAAATAAAATTGCCAAATGCTTAACATTTGAAGATTGGCTCCTGCTCATGCCTAGCCTTTGGATTTCCAGTGTGCATTTCAGAGAGAGCATGCTTCTGGGGAGAAGTGGAGGTGGCATTGGACAGTCATTTAGAGAGAGCCACAGAGGAGGTGGCACTCTCCTCACAGCTAATAGCCTCTTCAGGGTGAGCGTATGCTCTTCACAGGCTGAAAGGGAGCCACTTACGTCATTAAATCAATCATTCTGTTGAGCATTGAGCTTGCTGGGGACCTGGAATCATCTGGGGAACAGCAGACCAAAATTTACCTTCTCCCACCAGGCTCTAGAACTGCCTGCTGGCACAAAGTGTGGCCAAGCTGCTGGCTCTTCCAGTCATTCAGTGGTTCTTATGTTTCAGGCAGATTTCAGCAAAATTCCCAAGTGCCCGAGGGGGGCACTGAGAGATCAAAACATCCCTAACGAATAACATGGAGCAAATCAAGGTGTTTGGAGTGTGCAGGGCTATGGGGGAGGAGAGCTGAGTCCCCTCCCTCAGCTGTGAGTCCCCTCACTGCCGCCACTTGCCTGGCCTACAGTAGCCCAGGCTGCACTGATAGGAACTTCACAACATGTGAAACCACAGCCCCAGGCAGGGTTGGACACACACAGTGCTCGGTCCAGATCATTCTACCCAGCTTCCACCGGAGGGAGGTGCTAGCCCAGAACCTGTGCCGTGGACGGAGAGCCCTTGCTCGGAAAGAGCGCTCTTCCACCCTCCTCACCTCCAAGGGCCACATCCATGCTCCCTCATCATCGCCCAGGACAAGACTGCACAACCATTCCTGGTCGCCACGTTGAGTGCTTTCAGATTCCTCTGCTGGGACAACTACTCAGTTGTCAAAATCAGGAGGTTGCTGATTTCCCTTCTGCACATTAGCCAGTAGAGAGCCTAGTCACATCAGAAGGGTCAGTTGCTGGACTCAACACAGTGACGGCAAACGTTGACCTGGACAACTGTCTGGCTCTGAAGTCTGCCCGAGTGTCCATTTCCAGATGTAGCCAGGAATTTTGGCCTCCCCAACAAGTGGCAGCAAGAGTCCCTTTATTTGTGAGCTAAACAAACACACCCCTGTCAACCTCCTCTGCCTGTGCCTCAGTTCTGCAGTGCTGGTATTTATTTTTCTGAGGGGAAGAAAGGATATCTATCTCCAGTGTGGACCTAGAACCATGAGAGCAATGAATTTTATCTGAAGAAGACGAGTAACTGATCTTCAGCAAATAGATACTCCTTTAATATCAGACAAGGTTAAGCCAAAGTGAATATTTATACAAAATCCATATTCACTGGAGCCTTTGAAAACTCCAAGGAAAAGGACGGCACCTGGAGAGCCTGGGGGTGAAGACCTCCCATCCCCGCACTGCAGCTTGTGAATTAGTTTGTTGAAATTCTTTCAGTCTGCAGATTTCTAAACTTTGGGCAAGTTTGTCTTTGATAGTAGCTATTTCTGAACCCATTTTTAGTTCCCTTATTTGTTTAGAAATCTTAACGGTAGAAACTTCTAACATAAAATCCTTGTGCCTAAAACACTCTGCTATGTTGGCCAGCTTCACCAGAGAAACCAGTGAACAAGGCCCCTGTGTGGGGAACGAGATGGGAGCTATCAGGCTGGGGCCCTCACGTGGCCTGTGACCTCACCGGTGTTGGGGAGGGTCTGGAGGGACGCCGGACACTGGAGCAGCAGGCCCAGGACACACTCGCTCTCCCTTGAAAAAGCCCCAGGTTTCCCCCTCGTGCCTGCGGTCCCTTGGAGGAGGCTGATGGTCAGCAAGGCTAGCAGTCATTAATTATAAGGTCCAAATGTGACAGAAACCCTATCAGAAAGAATTTCTCTTCAAAAGACTTACCAGACATTTAGAACTGTTCCAACGGTTTAAGTTTGAGAGGGAAGCCATTAAACCTTATAAGAAATGCCAGACCACTAACTTGATTGAATAGGCCGCCCCGCTTCTACACCGCACAAAAGCTCTTGTCCAGATGTGGAGATGCGCACGGTGTGGGTGTGCACACACACCCAAATATACCAGCTCCCATCACCGGTTGTGTACAAACATGCATAGAGAAACAGGAAGGAAGAGGAATTTTCTTTTTTTCTGCGTGATACTCAAAATCATTGCATTTGTAGCACAGCTGCTGCAAGAGAGAGAAAAGCACTTGGCCCCAGAGTCTGTTTATGTGTTTGAGCCGAGAAAGTGATTTTTGTGGCAAGGAGCTCTAAGTGAGACAGAGTCAGAGAATAAGAGAGAGAGATAATTATCTAAATTATGTTCGTGCTATTATCGAAGACGAATATAGTTAAAATGTAATTAAATGTGACGGGCTAGCAGGATGGAAGCCAAGCTTCGGAATGCTAATCATCAATTACTGCACCCCCTTAGGGGGATTGAGGAGCGCTCTCTGCTGCGAGTGGGACAGGAGCTAGGGGATGGGGACTGAGTGAGATGCGGAATGTTAACACAGCCCCCCTCCCCTCACATCCCCCCACATACTCACTCAGACACTCCCCCAGTGCCTCCAGGACACATACCTTCCTGTAGCTGCCACTGACTCTAGCTGAGGATTAGAAGCTCTCAGTTCAGCTCGTGAGGAGTTGGCTGGAGGGTCCTGACCTTTTCTTTGAGAGGAAACTCCTCTAAACGGGAAAATTACGCTATAAGCAGGGAAGACAAACCCCAAGACTGGCTCAGGTTGGAGCAGTAAAGTCAAGTGCATTCATTCGCCAGAGAGGCCTGAAGTTCCCCTCAGCCACCTAGGTCCAGAAACCCCAGGGGCAGGAGGAAGCTAGGGGAAGGCCGAGCTGGACTGTGGTGAGGAGGAAAGATGATCTCTGTCCGACCCAGGAAGCCGCTCCCCGCCACTCCATTTCCAGCAGGAGGAAGGGCGCCACCTTGGCCGTGCATTGAAATCGCCCGAGGAGCCTACACCAGACTCATGCAGGGCCCACCCGGAGATTCTGAGTTTTAGCTGGTCGGAGGTGTGGCCTGGAGTTGGAATTTTACAAGCCTCACAGAAGCACCTGAAGTCTATCTATCAGCTGTTCCATCCCTCCAAGAACTTCACTTGTGCCTGTCTTGAGGCTAAGAAGAGAACAGCAGAAGAAGATAAATTCTTTTTTTTAACTGAAGCATAATTTGTGTATCAGTTCTGGTGCTGGATCCCCAAAGAACTTTGTGGTGGTGGGATTCCTGTACAAGAGTTAGACATTTAATGTATTCCATTTCAGCACCGCCTGAGCTCTGTCTCTGCGTGGACCGGGTGGGTGGTGTGCGCTGGCACGGCAGGCCAGGGCAGGCTCCCGGGAGTGATGGAGGCCACTGGAAGCTCAAGGGCCCGAGTCTGTCACGCTCGCCTCAGCTCCAGCCAATGTCGCCTCTGTGGACAAGAGGATCCGAGGATGCCAGATCTTCTGGTTTTCAAGAGAAACCAAAATTTTATATTTTTATTTGAAATCTCCCATTTTTAAGAGGCAGCTGACTCAAATTTTAAAAAATACTTAGCAAACCAGCAAAATGCCTGTGAGCCTCTCATGTGTGACCTTTGCTCTCATTAAGTACATGAGGCTGGTCAGCACGTGACTAAATGATCACTAATCCTAGTGACTCCTAACAAGCTGTGTTCCTGCCACCTCAGGTCTGCAGTCTAGTTAGACACATTGGTGCCAGTTCACCTAAGCCTGGCTCTCAATATATAGTTGTTGAATGGACGGACAGACAGGGTGAGTAAGCAAGCCTAAATTCCCTGTAAACTGGGGCCGTGAACCAGCTATAAAATCTAGTTAAGGCATCGTGCAAGACAAGAGAGCTTCTCCCCATGCCAGATTAGACAGTGAGAACCGCACGGAGGCTTCAGAGATCTAGGGGCCGGGGAGCTCTTCGGAGAGGTTTAAAGGATCCGGCTGACTCCACATAGATACCCTCTCTCTGCCTCTGGAGCAAGGGAGGGAGTCCGCAGGACATGGTAGGCTGGGAGCCACCAGGGAAAATCACCCAGAGCCCAGTCTCAGGGCTGTAACAACTCGAGAATCCCCGCCTCACCCACTGTTGTGGAAGACGCACTCTCCCTCCCATGCCCAGCCCATAGCGCATCTTTAGGTATGATTAAAGGGATGGCTGCTCTGGTCCTTGGCCCATTTCAAGGGCGAGGAAGACAATAAGAATAGCTCGCTCTGAGGGATGGCAGGCAGCTGCGGGGTCAGTAAGAGAGGTGCACTCATAAAGAACTGTCAGAGCAGCCTGTCTTCGGGCCAGCCTGGAGGCTCACTCAAGGCCGCACGGCTGGGAAGGGGTGCCGCCCTCACTGCATAAGCGCGGCTGATAGGGAGCCGCCTTTATTATTTCCACCCTTTTTGAGAATCTTTTCGGATGGTTCATGTTTGCCTTCCAGCCTTGCTCCCAAAGGTTGTAAATAAATCTGTTTCCAACATACCCTTTCTATTATTCCTCATCGCCATAGGCTTTGCTCTCTTTCTTGGCTCTCCTTTTTTTTTTTAAACTTGTGAATTTTTTTTTTTTTACTTTCATCAGAGTTATACATGTACATAGTTTTAAAAGTCAAGTGGAACCACGAGGCTTATAACAAAAAGCAACAATCCTCTGCTTCACTCTTTTCTACCTCAGGTCCCACTCCCCACAGGAAACTTCTTTCCTTTTTTTCCTTTTAAAAAAAGTTAATATTTTGAAAAGAGTATACACTCAAAGAAAATGCATTTAATATGGTTTAAAAGTTAAAAACTGTGGAGATAGTGAAATGTCTTCCTCCCACACACTTCTTCCTCCAGAGATAATAGTTGATGCATAAATAGATGTGTGTATTTTCCATTTTTTATACCTTGGAGAGCTCTAGAGTCTTGCCCCCACCCCATGACTGACTCTCTCCTTCTCTCTCCCTCCTTGAGCTCTCCCTCCTCCCCCCCCCCCCCCCCCCCCCCCCCCCCCCCCCTC